>JAUTXW010003247.1:27500-553222 GCA_030620095.1 Kuschelorhynchus macadamiae
CTGAATTTATTAAATTCCGCCTTACTAACTCGGATTTCATTAAATTCCTATTTAGATCTCCGAAATTATTACATTCCGACTTACTAACTCGGAATTTATTAAATTCTGACAAAATAACTGGGTATTTACTAAATTCCGATTTTTATCTCGAAATTTATTAAATTCCGACTTACTAACTCGGAATTTATTATATTTCGACTTAGATCTCGAAATTTATTAAATTCCGAGTTAAAAGTCGGAAGTTTGGTCAGGTGAAAAAATTGCTTTCTGAGATTTTTACAGATCTTCACGTTTCAGGGTCCTTAGATGCCGAAAAACATGTTTTGTTTTCTCCATTTCTTCGAACATCTGTCTATTCACGTCATAGGTAAAAAACAACTCAATCGGATTACTTCAAATGTTGGTCAAAATTACAGATCATATGGGGATTACATGGTTATACTTTGGTAAAAATCCAATATGTCGGTTTAATCGAATATGATAAACTGTTTAACATTTTGGTGGGGAACTATTATGGTTGAATGAGATGGCGACTTAATGGTGTATTTAAAGTAACATCCATCCAGGTAATGATTCTCATAAAAAACATAGAAACAGGAATCCACAAAACTCTTCGGTTTTCGAGATATAGGGTGTTAAAATGTTAATTTTATATAATATACCTTGTACATTTCTAGAAATGTCATAAATTAATATATATTTATATATATATATATATATATATATATATATATATATATATATATATATATATATATATATATATATATATATATATATATATATATATATATATATATATATATATATATATATATATATATATATATATATATATATATATATATATATATATATATATATATATATATATATATATATATATATATATATATATATATATATATATATATATATATATATATATATATATATATATATATATATATATATATATATATATATATATATATATATATATATATATATATATATATATATATATATATATATATATATATATATATATATATATATATATATATATATATATATATATATATATATATATATATATATATATATATATATATATATATATATATATATATATATATATATATATATATATATATATATATATATATATATATATATATATATATATATATATATATATATATATATATATATATATATATATATATATATATATATATATATATATATATATATATATATATATATATATATATATATATATATATATATATATATATATATATATATATATATATATATATATATATATATATATATATATATATATATATATATATATATATATATATATATATATATATATATATATATATATATATATATATATATATATATATATATATATATATATATATATATATATATATATATATATATATATATATATATATATATATATATATATATATATATATATATATATATATATATATATATATATATATATATATATATATATATATATATATATATATATATATATATATATATATATATATATATATATATATTATATATATATATATATATATATATATATATATATATATATATATATATATATATATATATATATATATATATATATATATATATATATATATATATATATATATATATATATATATATATATATATATATATATATATATATATATATATATATATATATATATATATATATATATATATATATATATATATATATATATATATATATATATATATATATATATATATATATATATATATATATATATATATATATATATATATATATATATATATAATTTTAAAATATCAAAGGCATATGCTTTTAGTTATTGACAGTTGAAAAGTGCCACATTTAGTGCCATGAGACCCTGTACAAATAAATGACTTTACTCAGAACAAAATAGATTTGCACTTTCTCTTTTTTTTCACTTCTCTTCTATATATATATATATATATATATATATATATATATATATATATATATATATATATATATATTCTCTTATATTCTATATACATACAGTTAATCTAAAAACAGTATACCTGTATACCTTACAGTGAGTGCTTAATATTAGTAAGCTCATTTGTTAAGATCTTAGCTACAACAAATAAAAAGTTAAAAGCATCCATCTTTTACAATAAAACAGCTGATAATTGTAATTTTACTCACTGTAAGGAGAAATAGAATGTCCGTTAAGATTTCTGATAGATTTAATTTGATACGTTTTACCATCTAATTCTATTTCATAGGATTCCATAACTTCTTGAATCTGAGCACCTATTTCACAAAGCTGAACATCTATGCCTAAAAAACAAAAAAATTACACACATATAAGTATGTCATATAAAAAAGTTTTCTATAGATTAGGATTTTTATATGGATAGTTCAACCTACTTAAACTAACAAAATAAAATACATCTATAATATTAGCTCTTCACCAATAAGTTTAGATTTATTATTTAAAGATTTTATATATGAATTTTAAGTCTAATATCACAATATACTCGCACCTACACTATTTAAGACATAAGAAACAAAAGGAATAATACCTAAACTGTGACGCGCATATTGTGGGCTAGAGAAACTATGCGGACAAAAAAATAATCTTTGCTAATATTAAAACTTTCGACAAGTCGCTCGAAGATATCGAGTGTAACAACATACAAAGCGATATGTTTTTGTTTTTATGCATTTTACTGGCCGGTCCCTTCAGACGTCGCAGCCCAAGATCCGCACGGCTGACTATATGTGTGACCTTGATATGACCTGCTATTAACTACGGCTTGATGAAGAATAGTCTAGCAAGATTCAACAAATCAGAAATTCAACAAATTAAAAAAAAATTGAAAGACACATATAAGGCATATTGTAACACACTGAATAAAATAGGGATACAATCCTTAGTTTAATAAAAAGGTTTTACTATTAGTTTGTCTCGCATTTATTTAACAATAATCACATTTAGCCAAAAACACCCGACGTGATTTTTGTGAATTTAAACTTTTGGTCAAAACCTTAATTATTATAGTGTTCTGGTCATTTCAAAGTGATGTACACAATTGAAATGACTGCTGGATAAAACGTAGAACATAATGTAAATTACGCCAAACGTTTGCTTTAAACATTTATTTTTCGTTCCGTGTTTCTCGTCACTTTCTTGAATATATATATATATATATATATATATATATATATATATATATATATATATATATATATATATATATGCTGTACGCAGTCACCTCCCCAGTAGATTACTCAATGTTGCAGATGACAAATCTGAAAAAATCTGGGTTGATGTGGAAAAGAACCACTAACTAATATTTTGTTGCATTTACACTCCACCAAGATCATCTGTCTAAATTTGCAACATTCATTATAATATTGTGGAGGATTCTGCTCAGAGCTTTCCTGATCATAGGTTGTATATTGTGGGTAAATATAACTTACTACATTTAAAATGATCTAATAACTCACTTGGGACATCGACAACCAGATACTGTATTCAGCAGAATCAATAGTAGAAACAGTTTTATAATTCTAATAGTCATTCTTGATTTAGTTTTCAGTGATAATAATCGATTCAACATGGCGGCCGATAAGCTTATTACGAACGATGGAAGTCTAAAAAAAGCGATAGAATATGTTTTCACGGTAATAAAAAAAGTTGAAAGTAAAGTAAAATGTTCCGAAGTTTTTCATCCCGCTTAATGGAAAATAATAGTTTACTAAGGGAAAAAATAGGATTCCAAGAGAAGAAATTGATAAAAATTGTTAAAAAAGGTAAACAAGTTCCTGATGTTGGGACGAGGTTAGCCAAACAATCATAACATGGCTTTTGGATATGGGACTGTTGTAAAGAAATCCACAAGGTCGCGAGAAAAGTTGATATTGACAAATGCTCCCATGAGAACGAAAGTAACGAGTCGATTATCGGAAGTCCGAAACGATCAGCTGATAGATTGACAGTCGACGACGTCCCCCGGGTCGAAGACTGTCAATTTTCAAATTCAAGGACATCAAAGAAGCAGGATCAAGAAAATATTGGGTAAATTGGATCTTCCCGTGGGTCAAAACCAATTCGCTGGAACTGATAGAAAAGTATCGCTTTATATTTATAGAATCAAAAGTCATGTAACCCCTGAAATTATAACAGATTTTCTAAAAAAAAGGAAGATCTTAGTACTGCAGAAGTGTCTGTTAGAGAGATTCCTTCAGATGTTGAAAGATTAAAGCGGTTTGTTTATATGCCTTTCTGTTATAAGGATACTGTATATCAACCAAACTTTTGGCCTCAAAACGTGGGAGTGTAGCGATTTGATTTTAAGAAACATAAAGATTTCCTTAAAAACCAAGATGTTGGTCATTTTTTATAAATGATAACAATCGGCATACTACAACTAAGATCCCAACTTGAGAAATTGTGTCAGAATCGTTCAGGTTAATGTTGGAAGTCTGGCCTCTCAAACTGATGAACTTGAACTCTTGCTTCATTAACTAAAGTTCCCAGAAATTGTGTCTTGCAGAACCATGGCTCAAATAGCTAGGACTTTCCAAATAATTAGGAAATTGTGGTGGCGTATTCATGATTTAAAGCTATTTTTTAGCTTTTTCGCCAAAATCACAATTATAACAAAAAATAAAAGATTCTCTAGATTTCTAAATTGTCTGTACTTATCGTACTCCAAACTCGGGTGTATTTATTATAGTATTTTTTTAGAGAACATTGGAAATCTCATAAGTATTTATTTTAATAACCAATGTAGCATATTTATTTGCGGCGATTTTAATTGTCTAGTGAAGGTATTAGACCAATTAACACTTTAATTTTTTTTAATAACAAACAATATTTGACTACACCATAGTACAGGGCAACTCCCATAGAATCATAGACAACATCTTTACTAGTGCTGACTTTATACTTGACAATATAAAAGATTCCATAGTCGTTCATACAGCTATTTAAACCACTAATTGCAGTCTGTTATTCACCTTCCAGAATCCAATACAGATCAATCTGTTAATTATAGGTTAACATGCTTTATAAATTATGAGATCCGGAAGGCTTACTTTAGGGTTTTGTTGCACATTGGTCCTTTTTATAAATATAAACATCAGTGAAAATTTTACTAAGTTTTATAAAACCTTTCAGCAAATGTTTGATCAAGAATTTCCATTTGAAATGAAAAAAAAAAACAATCGGTGACTGAAGCATCAGTAATAAGGGAATTTTTCTGAGAGACATTCAAAGGGTCTACAGAAGCACATTCGATCAGCAATTAAAGGTAAAGTATGACATTACTAAAAGAACGCTATTACAAAATTAAATAAGCTAAGAAACAACATTATGATTCCCAACTTTCAAACTCCAATAATTTTTCTAAAACTGTGACAAACAGTGAAACAAGATAATATATTCGATATGAAGAACATATATATGGAAATATTGATTCTATAAAAATACTTATTGATAATATGTCTATAAATTCAAGTAATATTAAAATATTTCCTAATTTGAAGAACTAAGACTAACCATATAGTCAGTTCAAATAAAAATTCTGAAGGATTTGACAAAATATCAGGATAATTTGTAAGTTTTCTCAATTTAATTTTGAACTATTAACTTTTTTATTAAACTGTTCTTTCGCAGATTCTTGACATTCTCAAAAAGGCACTAATAAAACCTTTGCACAAAAAACAGGAAAAAATTTAATAGCAAATTAGATATGCATAGCGTTTATACCTATCTTCTCAAAGATTTATGAAAAGGCTTTTTATATCCGCTTAATAAACTTCATGACCCTTAATAAGATCATCCATCCCAAGCAATTTGGATTTTAGAAAAATAGGAGCACACAGGATGCAGTGCTTTATTTGCAAAATTTAATTATTTCAAATTTTGAAGACAAACAAAAAACTGCTTACTTGCTCTTTGATTTAGGGCATGTTTTTGACACAGTCAATCGTGAGCTCATTCTAAATAAGCTGTCCTGTATTATGCAGGTGACCTGAAAATTTTTAAAGTCCTTGATTCCTCCAATTCAAGTGATGAGTTACGGGTTGGATGACCTCCTGAGGTTCGAGCACTGGTGTGAAGCAAACAATATGCCTTTTAATACAGAGAAATGCAAATACAATTCTCTCATAATATGTTACCACAGTCTATATATACCATATACATAATATTGTTATATATACCATATACATAATATTGTTGTTGATAAGGTTGTGACTTTAAGAGATCTTGGTGTAATATTTTATTCAACAAAATTCGTTCTTCTGCGCATCATATCGAAGCATTTATTTATTTATTCAACATATTCACATTTTTTTTCAAATTGTATAGATACTAACCTGAAATAAGTCCTTTAGCATTAATTTTAGATACACTAAAAATGATAGTTGATTATAATAGATGTTTACAGGTGAAGACATGTAATGATCCTCTGATAATGCTCATTGAAGTCTATTATCAAGATAGTCTCCTAAATACTTCACCACATGTACCTTCTTTAGTGGGACGCCATCAATTGTGTAAGCCAATAAAAATACAGTTCATAACTGGCCAAAACGAAAAGAATGGCACTTATCAGTGTTTAACGTCGTTTTGTTCCTAATGCAGCATCCAAAAATCTAGTCTATATCCACTTGAAGATTGATTCTGTCTAAATCTGAAGTTATTTTGGAATATAGTTTGAGGTCATCAGCAAATAACAAAAACCTTGATTTTAATATAGTTCCTATTAAAAAAAAGATTGAAAAGCAAGGGACCCACATGGGACCCTTGTGGTACACCAGATGTAGTGCCAAATTTGATAAATAGTTACCAATTACAATTTGCTGGTGTCGGTTTGAAAGATGCCATTGCAGTAAAGATCCCGAATTCTGTAATTTGCGAATTTAGTTAGTAACATTAAACATGAGGCGACACTACCCTCACTACTACAAGCATGTTGCAATAATGCACAGAAATGCTTGGCTTTATAAAACGCCATTCTAGATACTTTAAAAATATCTTTACTCTTAAAACTTTACATATTGCATTTGTAAGAAGAACTTAGAGAACCATATTAAAATCAAGGTTTTTGTTATTTGCTAATGACCTTAAACTATATTCCAAAATAACTTCAGATTTAGACAGAATCAATCTTCAAGTGGATATAAACTAGATCTTTGGATGCTGCATTAGGAACAAAACGATGTTAAACACTGATAAGTGCCATTCTTTTCGTTTTGGCCAGTTATGAACTGTATTTTCATTGGCTTACACAATTGATGGCGTCCCACTAAAGAAGGTACATGTTGTGAAGTATTTATGAGACTATCTTGATAATAAACTTCAATGAGCATTATCAGAGGATCATTACATGTCTTGACCTGTAAACATCTATTATAATCAACTATCATTTTTAGTGTATCTAAAACTAATGCTAAAAGACTTATTTTAGGTTAGTATCTATACAATTTGAAAAAAAATGTGAATATGTTGAATAAATAAATAAATGCTTCGATATGATCCGCAGAACGCATTTTATTGAATAAAATATTACACCAAGATCTCTTAAAGTCACAACCTTATGAACAACAATATTATGTATATGGTATATATATTAGACTGTGGTAACATATTGTGAGAGAATTGCATGTATTTGCATTTCTCTGGATAAAAAGGCATATTGTTTGCTTCACACCAGTGCTCGAACCTCAGGAGGTCATCCAACCCGCAACTCATCACTTGAATTGGAGGAATCAAGGACTTTAAAAATTTTCAGGTCACCTGCATAATACAGGACAGCTTATTTAGAATGAGCTCACGATTGACTGTGTCAAAAACATGCTCTAAATCAAAGAGCAAGTAGGCAGTTTTTTCTTTGTATTCAAAATTTGAAATAATTAAATTTTGCAAATAAAACAATGCATCCTGTGTGCTCCTATTTTTCTAAAATCCAAATTGCTTGGGATGGATGATCTTATTAAGGGTCATGAAGTTTATTAAGCTGATATAAAAAGCCTTTTCATAAATCTTTGAGAAGATAGGTATAAACGCTATGCATATCTAATTTGCTATTAAATTTTTTTTGGGTAGTAATTCAATTTGACACGGTCTAATCCTAAGAACCATGATTTCTTAATTGACCAAAGCCGTGAAAGCTTCCGTTCTATATGAGATGGTTGCATTACATCCAAAAATTTACAGATAATATACACTTTCTGAGTTATTTTCAAAAGTACAAGACCCTATATCGAAAATTAATTAAATCAGCCAAAGATAAGTATTACAGGAATTGACTGGAAGCAAAAAGTTTTTTACAGAGAGAGAGCTGGTCAATCATAAATGAGATTCGAAATAGCAAAAACCAGTCTCGGATGAGTGTCCCGGAGGTGTCACCAGATGATCTTAACAATTATTATTGCTCTATTGCGGTGCCCCTTGTGGATGGGGTGGATAGGGCTGTTGATCCTATAACTTATCTGAGAGATGTTTTGGTGAGGCAGTCTTTGTTCTTCCACCCTACGAATCCATTGGAGCTTCTGCAAACCATCAGCAGCATCAAAAATAAAAGCTCTTCTGGCGAGGATGGACTGTCGGCCAGGATATTTCTTTCGCTGCCTGATAGTGCCCTTGAAGCTCTTTCTGGGGCATTTAACCACTCGTGGCTTGAGGGTGACTTCCCGTCTTTCTTGAGGAGAGCTCTGGTGATTCCTCTGTATAAGGGGGGCGAATTGGATGATCCGAGTAACTTTGTCAAAGATAACTGAGAAGCTCATGTGATACTACAATGTTATTTTTTGTATGTTTGACTAATGCCTTACTTGCTATTATTACTGTTATACCAATTTGACCCTTGTATATTGTTTTCTCTTTTATGTTATGATAACCCCTTTTTTTTTCGCAACTTTTTATAGGTATTGTCAATAATATATTAAAGTCAATAAATTGTATGTTGGCCCTTGCCAATGAATTTCCTATTGATGGGTTCAGTTCTTCATTAAGACAGATTACTAATTCACTGCTCCAGTCTTTGGTCAATTGTTATTGTAAATAATAAATTTATAAGTAAAAGGTTGTAAAGACTTTCTGTATTAATGCTCTGTAGTATGTAATAGTCTCCACTGGAAAAAAAAAGCAAAAAAAAGATAATTATTAATTACAGTTTTTTTAACCTTGTTTATTTTTGTTGGTATTATATGTTAAAAATTTTATTTTATTTTATTACATGAGAGTGAAAGGCGTCTTCATTCATTAATTGTTTAGTAAGATGGACTAATTTATTATTATAAGTATAATTACTACAATTGGATGATAAATTGATGAATAAATAAATATGTGATTCCAATAAACGAGTATAAACTAACAATAATAATTATTATAATAATTGTTATGTACAAGTGAAAACTACAATTTAGAAAAAAAATAACTTAAACAGGTTATTTAGCTGAATAATTACATTAATACAGATAAAACACACAATGCTATGGGAATGTGTTTTAAAAGTATTTAGTTTTAGGATTAAGTTATGTACGTCTCTTCTAGGAGTAAATATATTAAACAGATAGGGAGGACATTTATAGCCAAAAACTTTTTTAGTAGTTGCTGCCAGATGAAGTAAATGAATGTTGTTAACTCGGAGGTGTTGGTTGTTATTGTATGCACGGGAAGTATGATCATTATACCAGCCTCCATTTTACAGGCTCAGAAAGAAGGTATTTATAAGGAAATAAACTTTTTAGCTTAAAAATTTAATTTTCTATTACTCTATCTTCCTCAAATTTAAACCTCAGATTAGAACAAAATCGTCGTCAAATGTACTGAAGATAGGTACAGTCTCAGTATACTATCAAAACTAGAATGATTTGAGGACGAAACTGGTTGACCTATGTATTAATGTACGTAATAGTAAATATAATATCATGTTAACAGACACATCTCTGAATAAGAATTTTTAGGGATTGAGAACTGGTTTGTGCAATTATGCAATATATCAGAAAGATAGAAATAAAGAAATTACAGGCAAAACAAAAAATGATGGGTGTTAGTAGCAGTTAGCAATCGATTTTCAATCTTAAAAAGCTGTTTTGCTTCATCTAGTGCTCAGTATTATCATTTTCATCATAAAGGGATTGAACAAGCTATTCAAGAATATGACAACTGTGGTTTCTGTATAGTAGGTGACTATAATCTACCAAAATTAAAATGGTCAAACGATTCTTTAGGAACTGTGATTTTTGGTTACTCAACAGTAGCAGAATCCAATATAGAGACATTTCCATACCTGAACTTGATGCAACTGAACAGTAGTTGAGTGTGCAGAAGATGAATCTTGACAGAATTGAAGGAAATGTTATAGTTGACCCCAAGAACAAGTATATCCACTTAAAAAATCAAGGCAATGAACTACTATCTACACTGAAATATATGGGAGATGCATATTCTGATGGGAAGGCCATTGCTGACCTCTTTGCAAGGCACTTTACACCAGTTTGTCTCTACTTAGGTACTCACACCACTGGGTAGCCTGGGTATAGCCCTTCAATTTCTTTTTTTTCAATTCCATAATTAATGTTTAACACGCGATTGGGTCAAAGACGTCAAACTGCAGTGATTGTGCAAATGTGACTGGAAAAACCTGACATAAATAATACACAATCTATCGAAATTGTCTATCTAAAAAGATTGGTAAGAGTTGGAAGTGAAAAACAGGCTGATGCAGAAAAAATTAATTTGTTTAAATGGGAGAACAGGGAAAAACCTAAAATTACGTAAGTCAGATCTTTCTCCGCCCTTCTCCTCTCAGTCCTCAACAGTACAAACTCTCGAAAATATGGGAAGTAGTTCAAATGCACCAATTTCTGAAACAAAAAAAAAAGCAGAAGAACAAAGTTTGGAATGTCAAACGTCAACTCAACCGTCAAATTCAGTTCAGGAAAAACAAAATGGAAACCGGGAAAATGATGAGATCACCACCGATGCAAGTGAATGGAAAACTGTGAAGAGTAAAGTCGGGAGAAGTTCCCTGAACAAAGCAGGCCATCGCCCGTGCGAGGACAAAGAGCTGAATTTAACATAAATACAGCAACAAAAAAATCCTATTTCTTCATTTGTGGTTTTGACAAAGAAGTACACCCAGAAAAAATTGAGAAATATGTCCAAGACGCACTAAAATTCCAATGCAAGGTATATAAAATGAAACCAAGGTCAGATAAATATAGAAGTTCATTTAAACTGAAAGTACCACATGAACCCAAAGATGATGTAATGTCACCTAACATGTGGGGAAAAGGAATAATTGTTAATTATTTTCTGCATATTCGACAATGCTCCATTCCCAAGGGAAATCCATTTTTTTTATTCAACGATGTGATATTACTTTATTCAACGATGTGATATTACTTTATTCAACGATGTGATATTACCACAGAAAGCATAGAAATGTGTTGTGAAATAGCCGCTATCGAACCAAAAATTTAACTGTTGTAAGTGTATACTGTCCTCCAAATGGAGATCTTGTGATATTTTTAGACGTTGTAAATAAAATTTTAAATATTTTAACAAGAAAATGTAACCACATGATAATAACAGGTGATTTTAACTTGAATAGTAAAAGGAAACAAAGTTTTATTGATGTTATGTACAGTTATGGTTTCGGTAAACGAACAGATTTTTACAAATACAAGAGGGAATGCTTGTTTAGATAACAATTTGTCAAAAAATTTTGTAGATATTGGCACAGCAGTATTTCGGGGAGTAATGTCAGACCACCAGGCTGTAAAGATCACTTTAAAAAATATTGTAAATGGCAAAAAGTGTAAACATATTGCAACCCAATATCAACCAATAACCAAAGTATGTATAAATAAGGTCTTTCTTTCATTGAGAGATGTTGACTGGTCTTTTGTAAAAAGTAGTCTAAGTGTCACAGAGAAGTGCAATATAATTATGCATGTTCTTTGTCATAACTATAACCAATGTTTTCCAGTCAAGAGCCTTATTTCTAGAAATTACAGATATGTGAGGTGGTACAATTCTGAGTTAGCAAACATGAGAGAGCATTTAAATCTATTAAATGACTTTTGCAAAAATTACAAATCTTCCATAAATAATTAATATAAGGAATCAATTTAGGAAACAATATCGAATCAAAATTAACAATGCTAAAAGATCAGCAAACTCTGACCTTATCCAGAATTCTGAAAATAAGATTATGGCGGCTGGGAAAATAACAAACGATGTCAGGGGCACATCTAAAAATAGTAACGTATCAAGTACCATCTGAGCAGATATTTTTAATACCTTTGTTACCAACGACGAAATCTCCCAAACTACCCTCCTGACTCCAAGCACACCTCAACAGTATTTAGATTTACATAATATTCTTCTTTAGGGAAGTTAGCTTTGTGGAAGAGACGCTACTGACAATATCAAACCTAAAACTAGTAAAGATGTATGTGGCTTTAATGTAATTCTTTTAAAAAAATTAAAAAAACATTCTAATTGTGCCAGTAACATCTGATAAATTCGTGTATATGAGAAGGTATATACCCAACAATTTTCAAAAAATTTAAAGTGATTCCTATACATAAAAAATGAGACATACATGAGGTAAATAACTACGGGCAGATTACCCTTGTACCAACGTTTTATTTAATTGTATCATTAAAGTATGAAAGGTTATGCTCTGGTGTTTATAGTTTTTACTGTTTTTACTATATTGTGTTGCTTGTACTAAATGATGCATGTCCGTAAAAAAAATGAATAAATATCTGGCACGGCTACAAATGCATTTTAGCCGCATTATTTCACTTATAGAGCAACTTTTTGAAGCCGTCAACCTCAAACCATGATCAACTAACTAAGGTTGTCATATCATCTGCTGATAATGCTAACTTGGTTAGTAAAACGTGCGTCCAGAACGTAACAAGTTGTGAGGTAGTGTGGTTAGAACTCTTGTATTTTGAACTGACTAAGAGATTAGTTGCGGCTTGGGGATCTATGCTTTTTATAATGTGCATCCTTGTGGAACGCCACAAATAAGATGTGGGGAGTCCGAACGTTTTTTGCCAACAGTAACAATTTGGTCTTGTTCACTCAAATAACCACGAAACCATTTACCAGCCGTATCTGCATATCCTAGATAATGCAACTCTACAAGTAATAGCTCATGACTGATAAGTTCAAAGGCCTTTGCTAAAGTCCAGTAAATCCAGAGAACTAATGCAGTTAGTCTTAAACCAGACTGCACTGTGACAATCTTAAACATAATTTTTTCCAACACCTTTGAAAGAACTAGAAGTATGCTTATAGGTCGCAAATCTGTAAATTGTTTTAGAATTGCAACTTTTGCTAAAGGATAAACTATGCCTGTCTTCCAGATTCCTGGAAAACAAAGCAATTTCTAAACACATTAAAAAGCCTAACCAAAGTTCTTACAATAAATCACATGGCAATGATAACCATAGTAAGATTAATGCTATCAACTCCAAAGACATGTGATTTAATCTCAATTACCTACCGCTTGATAAAAAATATCACTTTTGTTGAAAGGTCTAAAATAAAACTTGTGTTCACCAATACAATTATTTTGATAATACACAAGTACATTTTGCTTGTTCAAAACCTTATAATTATTAGATCCAAAAGCTTTGACTTATTTTGTCAGGTATTCTGACGAGATAAGTCAGGTGAACTTTGATTAGAAACATCCCATTGATATAATCTCCACCCAGTTTTTTTAATTATGTCAAAAATTTTCTAATTTAAATTTTATGTAAACCTTTTTTTATTGGTGGCAAATGATAAATATGTTTTTTAGGTCTAAACTTAAACTTCTAAGCCATTTCCTTACTGTGAGCTTAAATTTAGTAGAAGCCTTATCTGTAAGTTATTAAAATTATAAATTAATATTATAAACTTAAAAAATATCTCAACTGTTTTCTCATACAGAGAGCTTACTTTTCTCTAGACCAGCGGTTCTCAAACTTTGGTACACAGGATATACCAAGTGACCCGGAAATTACTAACAAGGCTGTAACTTTTTAAGATAAGTACTATTAATATGAAATTTTACAGTGATATATGGTTCCTTATGAGGATCATTTTCGCTGTATAAACAAACAATCGACTGCCGTTTCCGGTTTAACCAGAAATAAGAGAATGAACCTTTAAAAATTTCAATGAACAATTCTGTTTTTTGGAAAAATAAATTAATTTATTCATTTATTTATTCAAAATCTTCCTGTAAGACAATGGTACATTGTATAAAAATAGTCATAAAACTAGTAAGCAAAATAAAACTTAAATACTATCTAAGACTACTTTGGACATTAAGACCATTTACGAACAATATATCTACACTAATCCAAAACAAAGTCAAAATAATTTAAATATCCACAGTTGTGTACTTCTCCATTGAATAAATACATTTATCAACCAAGTATGCCTTTAACCTACATTTAAACTGATGAACATTAGTCAAACACCTAATTTCATTTGGCAACACATTAAACATTTTCAAACCTATGATGTTAGGCGATCTGTACATAATCTGAGACTTATAAGGAGGTATATGAAATTTATCTGCACTTCTAGTACTCAATGAGTGCAGGTCACTATGCTTTGGATAGGCGAATCTATTCTTAAAAATATGTAAACATGTTTCCAGGATATATAAACCTGTTAAAGTTAAAACATTAAAATGCCTAAACAATTCTCTGCATGATGTTCTAAAACCGACACAAGCTATGCATCTGATAAGTCTCTTCTGCTTTATAAACACATCGTTTGATAGAGTAGAAATGCCCCAAAAGGACACCCCATACCTAAGAACAGACTTGACTTGAGCATGGTATAACATTACGAGCTGCTTATGTGATAATGTTTCTTAAATTTAATAAGATATAAAAAGCTGAATTCAGTCGTGACATTACATGGTTACAATGTTCTTTCCCATCTAGACAAGAATCCATATATATTCCTAAAAACTTTACACAGTTTGCACTATTTATTTTTGTATTATTCAATTCTAAATCTAAACCATTACACTCTCTTTGTATCATATGAAATCTAACATATTCTGTTTTACTCAAATTAAAATATAAGGAGTTACAAGAGAACCAGTTGTACAAATTACCGACAGCCACATTCACTCTATTTTTCAATAAATCGTCTGACTTATCAGAAGCCAGCAAAGAGGTATTATCCACAAAAGAGGTAACACGCATGTAAGGTTTTATTTGTCTTTTGTCTAGAGGATTTAAATAAAAGGCTTCGGGTAAACTATATTAAGATATTTAATAAAGAATGAAGTTAATTGTTACATTATTCGCAGTTAAAGGCTAACTGTTAGTTACGGCTTCTCTACTATACGATTTAAAAACAATTACACTATTACTAATCATTCCTACGTCTAAGGATTACTACACTCGATCGCGTCTCGATCAATATACGTCTTGTTAGACCTCGTCTAGGTCTTCTTGTCTTTAGAAATAGACAAACCAAAATTAAGAAAAGAAGCCAGCAACGCCTCTCTGGCTAATAGCTATTTTACGGGCGTCTCCCTAAAATCGACAAACTGCACCACCCGGCTCGTGGTATTTGACTGACTCCCTACTCCCTCCCATAATGCACTTGTCCAGCTTGTCTTTTTCTAACGCTCTGTCGCGTTTCCTTGACATTGACTAAGTACAATTGGAGCAAAAAGTAATGGATATTAGATAAGGTCTCTTAAAGTAATATTAGGAAGAAAAGTAAAGATTAATAATTTATAATACTACACTAATACTACTAATAATACTACACTCGGCCAGACTGACTAGCAATCCGACTCGGATTCGCTATCACTGTCAATCCATGGCTTCATATACTCAGCACATGTCGAAGTTTTTATTGGTCCATCATGATAAACAATTTTATGTACATCATATCTTTCATTTGGTTTAAGTGAAGTAATTTCATACGGACCTAAATATTTTTTTATTCAATTTAAGGCAAGGCCCAAATTAAGTTCTATAATAGCAACTAAGTCTCCTATTTTGTATCGTCTTGGCTCTTCTCCTTAAGTTATACTGTTTTCGATTTTCTTCTTGTACTTTCAGTGTTTGTTTTTTGCTTCCCTGTAGAAGTTCATTTCTTTTGTCTACAAATTCTCCTAAAGCTTCCTTTTCTAGAATTTTTTTAGTATGAATATATTCCTTGGTCGTCATTTTTACTCCTACTAACACTTCAAAAGGTGTAGCATCAATGCTTCTCTGTACAGTTGAGTTCAAAGCTCTTTGAACAGAGTCGATATGCTTGTACCATTTTAATGGATCATCAATCAAAATATCAAAAAAACTATATATATATATATATATATATATATATATATATATATATATATATATATATATATGGAATAATGAGAAACTGGAATAAATGGTTAAACTCATATCTTTCAAATCGCAAACAGGGAGTCACAATAACAAATAAAAATGTAGAATATAAATCTAGTATCCTCTCAAATAATATGGGAATTGCTCAGGGAAGTATTATTGGTCCAATACTTTTTATTATATATATAAACGACTTATGTAAAGTAATACAAAATACTAATAGCGACATTGTAAACTATGCCGATGATACAAACTTAGTTGTTGGTGCCAAAGACTTTGATCAATTAACATATGAAATGAGCATAACATATCAGAAAACAAAAGAATGGTTTGATCAAAATAAATTAATTCTAAATGACAGTAAAACAAACATAGTTATCTTTGACACTATTCAATCTAAAAAAGAGAAAGCAGATGAAATACATTTTGGACCATATCCCTTTGGCATATCAGATTACACTAAATTTTTAGGTTTATACATTGACAAATTTTTAAATTGGCAACACTGAAGTTTTATCAAAAAAATTAAGTAAAAATTGTTTTGCTATAAGAACTGCCGCAAAATATATGAATGAGAAAACACTAAAAACTACGTATTTTGCAACTTTCGAGTCTGTATTCCAGTATGGCATCATTTTTTGGGGCATCGGGCCAAATTTAGAAAAAAATATTTTTAGCTCAAAAGAGGGTAATTCGCATTGTGTATAAAATGGGCTTCAGAGAGTCATGTAGGGGCGTTTTTAAAGAAAAGAAAATTTTAACTGTTTATGGTCTTTATTTGTTTGAATGTTTGAAGTTTTAGCATAAAAACCAAAACAAATTTATGGTAAATAGCTTAAACTCAACCTACAATACAAGAACTCTAAATTTAAATTTTCCCATTCATAGATTAACCCTAACGGAAAAAAATCCTTCTTATATGTGTATAAAAATATTTAACAAACTACCAAATCAATTCAAAGAAGAACTAAACTTTGGGCATTTTAAAAAAATAATAAAAAAAAACTGCTAATTAATCTAGAGCCATATTGTCTTAGGGAATATTTTGATGCAACTACGTAGATAATATTTATAAACTAAACACTGTGTATAATAAGTACGGATTGTTCCATATATTTGTTTGTGACACCACTTCATTTAAATTTTGGTATAGTTTGGTATAGGTTTGGTATAATAAAATAAAACTTATTTGCCTACGACTTATAGAAATGAGTGTAGTACCTATATATTCTTAGACTTAAGCACATTATTAGTTATTACATACTTAGTTATTAGTTTACACAAATAAAATAAACCAAACTTAAGTATTTATGTGAGTGTACTTTAAAAATAACAAATTACTAATTTTACTAACTGTACAATATATTTATGTGAACATCAAACCTCTCATTTGCTACCTCAGTATTTTGAACCAAAATAAAGTTTAATATTATAGGATGTATAGCTGGAAATAGTCCTCTATACCTGTACTAAAAGAAATCAAATAAAATTTACTTGTATTATTATTCTCTTTTAATAGAAAACTCTATTTCTCACAATAGCCATGGTGGTAAGTATATAAATATTATAAACATAAAATCTGCGGTTACTTAATGTTAGCTTTTCTTCAGAAAATCAAACAGTAAAAATATTCAAAAAACTCTTATGTTAGACAGACACAAATTCTATCATATCAAATAATTCAAATATAAATAAAACAAAAGATATACCTACCAGTTCGATATGCTAGGTCAATGTCGATATTATTTTCACTGAGATCATCAACTATAATAATAAAAATGTTCGGTCCCACCTTGAATCGCAGCGGCATATTCTTAAAAAGAAACAATTTAACTAAAACAAACATTCACTTCACAAGAGAACCACAAACATCTAAAAATCAGCTGCTAGCTTGTTTCTATCAAAATCAGCTGATCTGATTGTCAAAGCGAAGTATCCTCTTCTTAAAATCTGAGGTGCGTTCGAGAATCCTGCACTACGCTGTAATCGGCTGGTCCACTTTGAAAATTAAATATATATTTACGGTATAAAAACCAATACAATTGACAATTTTTTCTTATAGGTATTACTCTATCTAATATAATATCAAAATTTAGCAAAAAAAACATATGGTAGACATAAAAATATAATTTCTAAACAAAAAAAAAGAACATGAATAACATTTAAAAATTATTCAATGATATTGAGACCAGCTCCAAATTGAATGCACTCAGAACATTATTTTTTTCATTTTGTTCTTAAAACAATTAATTGAGGTGTTGAAAAAATCAATGTCATTACTTACTCTGTTGCATAACCTTGACATTCTTGTTAATGCAGTATTCTGGCCATAATTTGTGCGATGGAATTTTATATTGAATAACCCCTGGGAACGAACAGTTCTTATTGGTGTGGTGTCGAGAAGCCAACCAGACTTAGCAGATCCGAAGCTCTGACTGCCGCTTATCAAACCTTGAAAGAAGCAAATATCCAGGTATTCTCTTCTGCTGGAGAAAAAGGGAATATTTAGTGTTCTACGAATTTCTTCATAGTCTATCTGATCTATTGGGATACCCGATTTGTAAGCTATTAGTCTAAGGAACCTATTTTGTACTCTTTTGATTTTCTAAATATGGATTGCATATTGAGGGCTCCATACTGAGGAGGCATATTCTAATTTAGATCTTATAAAAGAACAATAAATGGTTTTAAAGCAGGACAAATTATTGAAATCCGTCAAGGATCTTCTTATGAAACCCATGAGTTTTAGGGCTGCGTTAGTAACCAAATCGATGTGAAGGTCAAACCTAAGTTCTTCATCGAACATTACCCCTAGATCTTTAATAGAAGAGCTGCATTCAATCGGAACACCATCAATATTGTATTTAGGTGGCAAAGGATGTTTTATACGACTAAACCGCATTGCGAAGCATTTTTTTGAGTTGATCAAAAGATCATTAGTTTTACACCAGATTAAAAAGTTATCTAAATCTTGTTAAAGTTTTTCACAATCTTCATTTGATTCAATGGTCTTAAATAATTTAAGATCATCTGCGTAGAGTAAAACAGAACAATGTTGTATAACATTTTTTACATCACTCATGAAACAATTAAACAGGATTGGGGAGAGATGTGCACCCTGAGGCACTCCTGATGATGCTGGGATCTCATGGGAGAGGACATTGTTTATTCGGACGACCTGCTTTTGGTCCGTTAGGTAAAAGAGGGCCATAGAACCCCAACGCCTCAAGTTTTTTAATTAATAATTTACGATGACTTTGTCAAATGCCTTCGAGAAATCCGTATAGAGTGAACCTGATGATGGTTCTCCAAGGCATTCGACAAGAACTCCTCATAACATAGAAGATTTGTTAATGTTGAACGGCCGGCGCAAAAGCCGTGCTGTTCTGTAAGGAGCACATTATTTGTAGAGGGTGATATCCTGTCCACAATTATTAATTCAAGGACTTTACTTATTAGGGAAACTTTAGAAATACCTCTATAATTTTCTACATTGGACCTATAACCATTTTTAAAGATAGGACTAACAAAACATATTTTCCAATGTTTAGGAAAAAGTCCTGTCAATAGCGATGTATTAAATATCTTACAGAGTACCCCGGACAAAATATACTTACACTCCACCAAAAGGCTCATTGGCACCCCATCCGGACCTGCAGCCAAACTCGGCTTAAGTTTTGAAATTGCCTCAAAAACATCAATTGGCTTTACCCGTAAAATGCTCAAATCCACAGTCCTCTCGAAATGAAAATTTGAGGCAATATCATCATTGAAATTAGTTGATTTGTTAAAAACAGAACAAAAAAATGTTGCAAAAAATTTGCGATTTCCTTAGGTTTACCTGAGTTGGAGTCCTTAAAGAACATTGTATTTGGGAGAATGCGGGTTTCCTTCCTTTCACAAATGTATTTCCAGAATTCTTTAAAGTCCTTATTTATTGAAATTTCTATATTTTGATTATATTCATCATTTGCCCAGTTGACATTAGGCAGATTGAAATCTCCTGTCAAATTTATACTATCAAAATCATTTTTTTCAATTATTAAGTCTAGTGTACAACAGTAACTTTCAAACATTTCCATATTTGAATTCAGCGGGAGATAGGCGCAACCCAAAAGAATTTTGTACTGATTTATGTTTGGTAATACAAAAACCTGTTCTAAATCATTAACATCAGTGCAGACTAGCATAGAAGAGAAATTTTTTTTAATCACAATAAGGACTCCTCCGCCCCGGTTATTTATACTAGTTTGGGTTGATCTGTGACATAGATAAATAACATATTCACTCAGACCCAATTCCACACTACTGATATTCTGATTTAGCCATGTTTCTGTTATTAGCAACACATCATAATTATCAATAGCTATACTAATGTTTAACTCCTGAATTTTATTTACAATACTACAAACGTTTTGGAAATAAAAACTTAATTTTATATTGTTTTTACAAGATTTATTTGAGTGTACAGGTTGAAAGGGGTTTTTAGGAATGGCACTATTTGTTACCTTGGATTCTGCTATTGGTTGCTAGATGTTGTACTCTATAATACCTCTTCTTATGTTACATATCCGTAGATATGAGGGACATTTCACAGAAAATGATGAGTGATTGGTTGGATCCTTTGATTTTGTCTTCATGTTAAACAGGTGGCAATTAGTGCACTTGTAACTATTGCTGGGGCAGTCTTTGGTGGCATGTTGCCCACTACACTTTCCACATGTTAATTCATTTGGACAATCTCTAGCTATATGACTGAATTGAAAACAATTATAGCATCTGACTAGATCTCTCTCTCTCTCTCTCTCTCTCGGTTTTTTATTACTCACGTAGCTTTAGTTCTATTTCGTATTTTTCCTTGAGTTTTGAGGATTTTTTTAAGTTTGAATATTATTTAAATTAGTGTTTTGTAGCATGACAGTTGAAGCTACTCAGTAGTGTCCTTAATAAACACCTATTTAAATAGACTGGCAATATTTCTGATAATAAATAATAAAGAATGATTAGTTATACAGCATGTGAAAACATTAAAAAACAGTCATTTTGAAATAACTTCTTGTAGGTAAGTTTATTTTTATTTATAAGGTTAACGAATTTTTCATTTTTACTCAATTTACATTGCTGCCAAGTACAGAATATGCTTACCCTTACAGATAACATATCATAGGCATTTTATTCCTTTTTTGTATGTTAAGAACTTAATTTAATAGCATGTGAAATTCAAAAACGCAGTCCTTCCTTAGTACCTATATTTGATGAATGCAAAATGTTAAATACACCATTTGCAAAAACAGTTTTCAGCAGTACGTTTGCAATTTCTAATAGCTTGTTTTTTTATTCGTACATTGAACAAAACAATAATTCTGAACTAAAGTACCTACTTTAAAAATTAGAAGGTGAATAAATAAAATAAAATAAAAATAAATAAATAAAATTGCTTTATTTCCATTGACATATTACAATTATGTATAGGAATTGTCACAAACTAAGGCTACAAACAAAATAAAGTAATATAAAAGGTAGGTACATTTTTATTATTATAAAAGTCAAAAGCGGAGGTCAAAAAATTCGCGCAGGGAATAAAATGGATTTTCAGTCAGTATGGTCTTGAGCTTTCGCTTAAATTGCTCCAGGCCTGTGACGTTTTTGAGTGAATTTGGCATTAAAAATTTTTAAGGATGTTATTTTGGGCCCCTCTTGTACTTGGGTCAATTGAGCACCAGGTATATAATGAAAGAAAAGAATGGCAGCTGTGGTGTTTCTTTATTTCACAGCCACCTTGGATCAGAAATTTAATATTTATCAGCCTAAGCGTTAAAAAGGTAATTGCACAGTGCAATTGGAAATATCTCGAAAAATACTTGATATAGGTACAGAGTATTATACACAAAAGTATTTAAAATTGTTTGAAGATTTAGATGTTGAGTAGGTTTATAGGTCTTCCCATTAAAATAAAATGAGAAAATATTGTTTGAAAGTGATTTTTCACTACGTTTCCAGGTAAACCGGAAATATCCTAATTGTCACATTAGATGCAATGAGTTGCATAACAAACACTATTTACAACATTAAATTATTCATTTATTTTTCCAAAAAATGGAATTATTCATTGAAATTTTTTTTATATATTATTTATGTTTAGAATTTAGTGTAGAATTAAAAAATAAATCAATATACAGGGTGTTCCATTTAAAACATTAAAGTTCATAGCATTACCGGTTAAACCAGAAAAGACAGTCAATTGTTTATACAGTGAAATTCTTCCTGATAAGTAACCATATACCACTGTAAAATTTTATATTAATAGTACTTATCTTTAAAAAGTTACAGCCTTGTTTGTAATTTCGTAGTCACCCAGTATATATTTTGTTTTCAATCCTTAAAACAATATATTATACTCTATTTAGAGGTATATAACTGACCACAATACACATTAGTGGTACTGAGAAAAAAAAGTTTGAGAACACCTGCTCTAGATAAATATTTATGTTATCCTTTCAATTAAAGTCACCTTAGAAACTTCTTTTTAAAAAATTGTATTTCAAAGGGCTAAAACCCAATTCTAACACATAAAAAAAATATTGACATATTATGAACCTTACCTAGAAAAATACAAAATTGAGAAACATAAAAAGCTGAAGCAGCAGAAATGGACTTAGAATTTAGAAGAAGATGGTTAGGAATTAAATTCCTACCCAACATCATAACAATAAATAACCACCCACTGCTACCCTTATTAAAAGCAATAAAAAAACATAAAGCTAAGAATGCCAATTATTGGAAGGGGGAAGATGTAGCCTACTTAGTGTAAGCTTATAATTATTTTCAGCCACACTTAAAAAATATATACAAAACTGACACTTTGACTTGCTTCAAAACAGAAAGAAAATACCCAATAAAAAACCCTAACATAGTCAACCTCCAACTGAGCAGCTCCAAGGCAAACATAAAAAGTGCATTTTTGGAAAGCACGGAGAAATTTAAAGATTATACCCATATATACACGGATGGCTCAAGGAAAGATGGTAGAACGGGGTATGGAGTCCACTGCCCTCAAAACAAATACAACTTCTCATCTAGACTCCCTAACCAACTTGACATATGTTCGGCTGAGATGGTTGCTATCTATGAAGGAATTATATACTCACTCAAAAAAAATATCAAACACGTCCTAATGTTAACAGATTCCCAAAGTGCACTACAGAAACATAATAGAAATTATATCAACCCTAATAATGACCACATAAGCCTTACTACGAAACAATTACTGATAGATGCTAAAGAAAACAATACTAATATTAAAATAGCCTGGATTCCGGGTCACTCAGGAATCACAGGAAATGATACTGCAAACAAATTGGCCAACATAGGCAGATCGTTAAATATAGTCAAGGACCTACAGCTAGATAAAAATCATATAACACCCATTATTAAGGAAAATATTAAAAAAGAACATGCTCAATATTCATTCATTCAAGTCAACACTTAACAAAAAAGGATCCTGGTATTCTAAAATCCAAGCAGAATTTCCCACTACAAAGTGGTACAAAAAATTACTATACATAAATAGAAAACACATTACAATGCTGGTTAGAATGAGAACTGGACATTGTATGACAGCCAACTACCTATACAAAATAGGGGTAAAAGAATCACCCAACTGCGAATGTGGGCAAATAGAAGACCTCAAACACATATTTATAGAATGTCCTATAAATCAGATACCCAATATATACCAGGAACTGCAAAAAAGGGACATCCAACACCTATGAACATTGCTACTATACTCACAAATCCAACTTTACAGACATTAAAGTTAATTAACAACTTCCTGGCCATCAACAAAATAAAGCTATGAGCTGATATGTCTTCACTTAGTTACTTTGCTATTTTCAGACTCTGCTAACCAAACAAGAGCATGCACATGCCTCTCTGTCTGGGCGGATATCAGAGTCTCACAAAATAATAAGACAAATACTATTTGGCTTTCAAATATTGTTTTTCAGAAAGTACAGCCACAATGCTGGCTCTATTTGTTCTGTGATATCATGACTAACTAAAATAACCATATCACCCATATTTTAATTACAGATATCATCAATATTAGGTACTTCTTTCCTATATGTGATACATATCCCATATCTGTCAATCCTCTGTTGTGAATGTCCATTACTAACAGTGAGTGGACCGCCAAGAAGAAAGAAGAAACTACACAGAACCACACAAAGCACTCAAATGCCTACAGTCACCTAAATACACACACAAGTGCCAAAGAAAAGTTTAACTTGGAACAGAAAGGATGTCTAGGACATGATTTAGAGTCAGACCAAATCCTGGATGCTGAGAGAATAGGCTGACAAATTATTCCAGTAGGAATAGAGCCAAAATCACTCAAGTCAAGTCAACTTAAAAAGTACAAGAACAATCACTGAAAAGTAAAGATTAAAATACATATTATAACATAATAATAGCTACATAACCATAATAAATAGTAAAATCTAAATAAAATAGCAATGTTTGTATTAAATTGTCATAGTAGTGACTTTAATTTGTTGTATTGCATACTGCATATATGTGAGAATATATTAATTTCATATACTGTATACAAATAAATTGATAAATAAATCTTGGTTTTGTTCTAATCAACATTTTTTGAACCAGTTGGATACCTTACTTTTCAAAAAAATTGGATCCAGTGACATCCACATCTATTTAGATAAGGTATTTTGCCAGATATTAATTATAACCTAATGTTAACATAAAATTGCTCTCCGAATAAGTATGCAAATAAAATAAAAAAACTTCTTTTACTTCAAATGTGGACCTACCTGCTGCTTTTATTCCGGTATTAGTAGCATCCCTTACAGCTTCCACCAGCTTATCATATTTAGGATTAAATGTATGTGTAAATGCACAATCAATTATCCGTCCATTGATATGAGTCCCGAAATCAATTTTTACAACATCATCATATTCTAAAACAGTCTTATCACCAGCATTTGGAGTATAGTGGGCTGCACAATGGTTTCTTGAACACCCAGTAGGAAAAGCTAAACCAGCTTTCAAACCATCTTCAGCAATAAGCTTACGTGCTGTGTTTTCGAGTTCTTCGCATATTTCAATCATTGTCATACCGGGTTTTATCCATTTTTGAATGTGTTTACGAGTCTAAATAAATAAAGTTATGTTATTGTTTTTTGAACACTATTATATTAAACAATATTGTACCTGTCTGTGAGCCTCAGCGGCTAAACGAACTTCATTATAAATATCATTATGCATTCTATCTAAAGCCTTCTTTTCCTCTGATGAAAACCGATCCTTTGCTGTACGATCATCGTTTATAGTAGGATAATCCTGAATTTCCCCCAATGGAAAAACACCATCAGGAAAGAGTTCAGCAATAGGTAAAGAAGGAGGGTCAGTTTGAGTTGGTTTTCCACCCTTTTTCCTGTTACGCTTTTTTTTCTTACGTTCACCCTCTGTATTGCCATCTTCAATAATTGGTTCTGAAACCCCATTTTCTTGAGAGTTTATATCAACACCTTGAGTTGCATCACTCTGAACACCGTCTATATTGCCTGAAAAATATTACCGAAATTAAGTACTTACAGCATGATGACCTTCAAGAACTAAACTTGAACTAAAATTACCAGACTTTTTTTTCTTTTTCTTCTTTTTATTTTTCTTTTCACCCTCGGGAGCGTTTCCTAAGTCTTCATTTTCGTTTTCATTTTCACCCTCGTGCTCCTCTTGTTCCTTGATTTCAGTTTTTAAAGCAGCCATTTTTTATTTAAATAGAAAGAAAAAACGACAGTCATAAGCTGTCAAAATAAAATCAGCTGATAGTTAAAAAATAAGAAAGGGTAAATGATTGACTTTTTCCATTACTGCCAGTAATTTCAACGAATAAAATGCTTGTACAATATGCTAAAGTTAATCATATTCATTCATCGTCAACATTATCGTTTTCCTCAGAGTTGCCAGCATGGCTGTCGGATGAAAATATTAAAATATGGTATCCGGAAGTTCAAGCCCAGAATCATGGTCAATCACGAATCACCTACCTGACGTACAGACACGAGGGGCTAAATCTAGAAAAAAGTCTGATGCAATGTTGCCAACCTTTTTGATGATACACTTTCTTACATCAAATAAAAAAAATCTGACATAAGGTAATCAAACAGTACGATATTTAAAGTGCGATTACATATAGGCTGGGTTTTTTTATGGTCTGATGTAAAAAAGTTGCGTAGCTTCTTTCAGATTTAGTCGCGCGTTATAAATTTGCAATTAATTAAACTCAAAGTCAAAGTTTTGATTCATTTAGATTTGAGACCGTGCGACGAAAATTACGAAAAATATTACTACATGTAGAAAAAAATAGTAGAAAATAGAAAATGATATGATATAAAATTTTGCAGCTACAGACGGTAAAAAAATTGTACAAATACCATTAAAATGGTATATCTGGCAGCAGTGCCAGATTGTCTAGAGTCTAGCTGATGACGTCGAAATGGGATTTAAAAATCCCACAGATTTACTAGTTTAAAAAAAAACCCTGAAAAAATTTGACATTTTGTTTTTGAGTAGTATATTGAGTACTACCTAAATTATTAAGTATACTAAACCCGTTTGTATATTTTTGGTTTCACGTAATAAATACGTTTTACAGAGAAAATAACTTAATATTTAAAATGAGGAATCACGCCCATGATTGAAAAAAGAGACCGCGACTTTGAACTAGAGACACATAGATGCCTGCAGAATCGTTTCCAACAATGTTCAGATACAGGAGTGTGGTGTGACTTCAGTATGTAAGTTCAACGATTAAAGCACATTTTCCAAAATACAAGGGTGTGTAAGTGCCCCCTTCCCATTACCCCCTTTTCGGGCGCCTACGGTTAGAGATATTTATTTAACGTCAATTAATGTTGTGTGATTATATATAATCAAATATTTACTTATTGCATATTTATGATTTTGTTATCAGACCACCGTAAATTAAGTTATCTCCAAGAAATTCCCCAAATTTACCCCGAGTAAATAAAAACTCCCCAGTTTTGCAGGGTTTTATCTACTTGGTTACCTTCAATTTGGAACCCTGAATTTTCTGTTAATATCTAAGCTTGGATTAGCGCCAGAGAATCAGGTGTTTGTTACCCTTAGTCGACTTAAACTTCGTTGAGTAATGAACAGTGTTACCAACGCTCCGACATGAAAATATCCTCCATTCCTCTCAAAAAATACGATTTTTATGGGATTTTTGTTCAAAAATCTCCCAGACAGGGATGAAAAATGAATTAGCTGAAAATTAAATTATCGGTAGGTATGCCCTAAAAAGAAATTTTTATATTAATAAATATGTAGCCCATTTATTAACTATTTTAAAAAATTCTGTACCTATTGTTTTTTTAATTTACTGTTCGGAATTACGGAAAAATATTCTAGTTAAACTATCACCTTTGATCGAAATAATCAGAAACTCAAATCTTGTATATTTCACAGTGTTACCATATTATTTCATGATTATGATTAAATAATTCCTTTAATATAGACTCGGAATTCTTTACAGCAAACCTAACCAATCCAAGTCTAACCTAATATATATTTTTTACTATAGATTTTAGTTAAAAAAATATATAAAAAGTCACGGCCTGCACGGGACGGTGATCCATTGTATTCAAAGTTGAATGCCTTGTCACTGTTCCACGGTGAAAGTTTAAAGAACTTTCTCTGATATCTCTAATAATTAAGCAGAATGCCATGATCAGTACCACTGAATATACAGGATTCATGCGTTCTTGAAATAATCTTCAATATGTCCTCACCTTAGATGTCCGCATTAGAAGCGTGACCGAAGTTAGCCAATCAAATTAGCAATTGTATTCCGGATCCGTGTCGCTTGTGTTTATATAAATTTAGTATAGTATAAACCATAGTCATACCCACGTACTTGAAAAAAGTGTGTACAGGTAGAATAATACAAAAACTAGGATTAAAAGGACAAGGAACAAATAGCATTTTTTATACATAAAAAAATCAAAGAATAACCAGTGTTTGCTATTTGCTTCGAACATCTAAACACTTTAAAATCTGCAAACAAATAGAATAACGGTCTGGTGGACCCGCACTCCTCTCATTTATTGCCATTTAAATAATGCGTTAGAGAAGGATGGCAGTCCTAAATAAAAAGGAAATACATATGTGTCAGTTTCGCAACCCGTTTTATTAGGGAAGTGAAAGAAGTATCGAACCGACAGATATTGCGCAGTTGCCGGCTGTACCTATTTATCTTCAGTCTTCCCGGAATTTTTAATAAATTTCGCGATTGCCGTCCCTTATTTTACATAGTTTATATTAGAACACAAAAACCCGCCAAATATCCACTTTTTAACAAAATATCCGAAAAAACTCCGCTATATTTTAGAATCCGCTTGCTTAGGAGAAATGGCAATAGTATATCGAGCAACAATTGCGAAACACGCACATTGCATAACGAGTTAACGAGTGTGGAAGTTTGGTGTCACGTGCCGAAGGCGCGTACAAGCAACATACGACTTTGAAATGAAGCGTTGAGCACTATCGAACTATCCGATAGTTGCTGCTTATTCGAATGATTTGATAGTTGAAAACTGTTCATTTATTTAACACGTATTTCTAATATTAGTAACTAACCACCAAACGAATGATGAAAACAACTTTCATACGAATACATTTCAGTGACAAATTCATCATGTTTATTCGGCCTATTTTTTACTGACAATCTTACAGCATCTATTGGCGTTTCTGAACGAATAAATTTGGTAGTTACTAATCCGTTGTTGGTTTACTCGATAAAGGAATTTTAGCCGGCTGAAATGAAGTGTTTGATACATATTTTATTTATATTATATTATCATATATTATTTTTATTAATATATTTTATTTAAGATACACGCTTTTTCGGTGCGGTTTAATGATACTTTTTTAGTGTCTTCTGATAATTTGTGGCCGAATATAAATATATATCTACCAGTTATTCTTGGTTTTAAATATTTTGTTTTGGTCACATTATTTTTTAATTATTTGTGTTTTGATGTGGAAGAAGTATGATAGTGAACAATAATATATATGATAAATATTGAATTTTAAGCGTATAATTCAATAAATGTGATACATCCGCAAATATTTTCTCGTTGTCGCGGTTAAAAGAAATATTAAATATTTCTAAAAACAAACTGTATTTCCTTTATATTTAAGGTGCATTCTGGCAACTTTTCTTTTTCCATTTCTTTTTTTTAGAATTAGTAACAAAGGACAAGTTAAAACTTAGTTTTAAAGACAATAAGCGTTCACGAACAGATTTTAACTTTTGTTTTAGTATTATTAATCATTAGGCACTAGAGTTCGTTTTTCCGCAAGGTAGGTATTGTAAAGTATCTGGATTTATTGTTTTTTACTTTGAATTTTATATTTTGATTTTACAAATCAAGCTGTTACGTCACTTTTATTCATTAGATGTTAAGAACGTGTATGCGGCCAGCCATTACGGAAAAAAATATTACTAGAATCACGTATAAAACTAAACAAAATGAAAATAACTTATCAGAACCCGCCTTACAAAAATAATTTTTAACTTTGTTTACGAAGCATGGGGTAGGCGACGGCTAAGACCAATACGATGTCGCTTCAGTTCAAAGGCATGAGAAACTAACTGATAAATAAACTAGTATTTCCTGTATAACTTATTATAACTTGTTTCTACACTTATAGTTACTACTTGAACAAAACATTGGTAGAATCGAAAATAAAAAAAATAATTCATTTATTTATAAGCTAAAAATAATAACGAACTTCAAATAGTTACCCTGTTTGAAGTTAATAGGGGTAACTATGGTAACTAACTCTATGTAACAAAATAAAACTGCTATTTGTTAATTATACGTGAGCAGGGAGCTATGTAGCTTGAATATGACTGTATGTGAACTTGTCATGTAATCTATAAATTAAAATCAAGTAAACGAATGGATTTAGTAAAATCATTCGATAGTTGATTATAAACGGTTACTAATTATTCGATAGTCAATTTCATTCGATAGTTCCTATCAGTAAAGAAAGGTGCTTTTTGTACGTGTTTCACACTATACAAGCTGTTTCTACGGCCGCACAGCAAACTTTTGAAAGTACAAAGTACACCACACAGATCTAAAACAACCACGAAAGGGAGAAGTATGTCAAAAGCAGACCGTTTCCATGGTTATACAGAGTTCTAGCTAACCGCGAATGTCCATTGCACCGTTTCTGTAGTTCCTCACATTCTTTTCATAGACTCAGATTCGTGTGCAAAACTTGGATGGCTGATCCAACAATTTTTACGGATCAGGTAGGAACGGATCCCAGAACCAAAAGTATCAGTTCCGTGGATCGGTTCCAATTAGGAGTCCCATGGAAAAAACGGTATGATGACATAATCAATTTACATTTGGCTACGGTCGGTATCACTTTGGTTAATCTAGAACTAAAGCAAACCCGAACCAGATATAGCTAATTTTTCTAAATTTTTCAAAATACTTAAAATTTTATTCATATATTCTGAACATCTTCTATACATTTTCAAACACTTGTGAGAGCATATACTTCAGAATTGGTTGTTAATCTGTGTCTCAGACTAGTAAGGGCACATATTAGTATTGAACGTACTGGAATAACTTTTTTGAATCTCAGCTGCCTCGGGAAGAGCATGAACCTGAAATCGGTCAAAATATAATACAATTGCCTATAAGCCTATATAACTCGGAGGTTTTTTTCTCAAGTGATGTCTTGAAAACAAAATAAATAGATAGGTACATGGAATAAGTGACTATAAAATATTCTATAACTGATCCATATAAAGTTAAGTTTCATCTTCACAAATCTACAGTCAGCTGAATCAATGATTGCGTACCGGTCGATGGCGGCAGACAAGCGTCAACGCATGAGTTCCATGGTTTCAATGGCAGGGACCTGTTCTAACAATTCAGATCCAGTTATAGGTAGCTATTACTAGCATATACTTAAAAAAGTGCAGTTTGTTTGATAAACACCGACAGGAGTCTGGACGGTTGCCGAGCTTTTGATAATCCTTGTTTTTAATATAGATACCCTTTTATACATACTCTCAAAGAAAAACCTAACCAGAGCTAATCTAAACACAATACGCTTTTAAAACCCAATTTTATTTATGACAACAATAAAAAAAACATTCGCCTCTAGGAATTGAACTCAATCCACACGCGTGACAATCAGACGTTGTACCACTAACCCAGACTAACGTGTTTACGAAATGCCCACTTTTTTATCTAATCTTAGGAAAACTAACTTAGTTCCATGTCCGATGTATTATAAGTAAGTTATTAGAATCTAACTTCCAACCTTGTCCCTGTCAAGTCTACTCGATTTCTGACTTAGATATCTTAGCTGAGTTACATTAGCAGGAGATTGTTTGGTTGCCTATTCCAACAAATTAGTTCAGTTCAGAAACTTACTTCAACTTAGCTAAGCCTATTGGATAGTTCCTAAGCAGCTGTAGTCATACCGGAAAATAAGCAAACCGGTTTATATGCTCCACCTGATATATTTCAACCAAGAGACGACAAGCGACATTACTCGTGCAGATGTTTAAGAATAAAAAATCTGCGTTCCGAAGCCGTAAACCTGTTGTCTCAGTTTTGGGACGGGATGGTCCGTAGAAATCATTTTTATAACAATATCTTTTTACACTGTGAAAATATACATAAGTATTTTTTCAAAAGTCACATAGCCTCTGTTACTTAATTATTTTAGAAAAGAAACATTGCCTCTATTACTTTATTACGTATTAAAAGTAACATTATCATTGTTATTATTTTAGTATATGCTTTAAAATAAATATTTCAGATTTATTAGGACATAAATGATAATCGTACAGACGTCCTATATATGAGATAAGTTGAGAATTTTTTTTATAAGTTCAACGGATTTTCAGGAACGTGGCTAGTAATGGAGATACCACGGACTCCCAAAGAATCACCATGAGATGTACGTACATGCAGAGGGTAAGTTGCCGATTTTCCCGAAAATAGATGGGTAATATATACATATAACTTAATATAATCTAATCTTCAAAAAACACTTTTTTATAGCCCAAGTATAAATAATAAATATATCCTTCAGAATAAATAAATAACTATATCTATATATTTTTGTATTTTGTTTAGCGAGGTAATTAATTCAAAAGATAAAACAAACAAAGTTTGATAATTATACACTATAGAGTCACTTTGCCGATTTGAACGATTTTTGATATCCTAGTAGATTTTGGGGCGCTGTTCACAAATCCGAAGTCCCATTTTATCGGCGACGTTTTGTTTCCGAAATATTCGCCATTAAAGTGTTTAATCTTATAATACAGTTTTCAACCTATTGTGTAGTGGATCTGTTCTCTTAGGTTAGCACGAGGTTTATGAATAAAACTCTCAATAAAGCCGTATTTCCCAGTAAAACCATCATTAAAGTCATAATATATAATGAAAAGTGACTGCCAAGCAATGATCAGAAATATCCGTGTGCCCCTAGAATGGTGTGTTCAGTACACAAGATCTCAAATCTCATGCGTTTTCCACCAATCACACCATTTTTTAGAGTGCGCGCGTATTCAAAATGAAATACGGTTTTTGATGATTTGAAGTGTGATTTCATGACTTTAATGATTGTTTATGGTTTTAATAATGGTTTTATGCGCCAACTTAAAGTTAGTGGGTTAGATCTGTCTAACGAATCTACCTATGTTTTGAGGAAAAAATCCTTGTTTAGACTTCGAATTCTGTTCGGCACGTTTTCTTTACAGCAAACCTTACCGAGCGCCAGGTATAAATAAAGATAATTTCACACAGGCGGACAGCGGGGTTACTGTTCTAAAAAACTCTGAACCAAATAGCCATATAAGTATAAGACAATGTTTTAGATTGGTGAATCTCAGTCAAAAATCTATGTAATGATCACATATTTATGTAATATAATGTTATTTTTGAGTAATATAGCATCATATAGGTATAATTTTGATGTTTTATTTGTGTATTCAATCGTTTTCTTATAAAAATTACCGAAGGAAACAGAAAAGAAGGGGAAAAACTGTATGGATAAGATCGTAAGATTTGTTAACGTATGTCTCGGAAACGAAATGTTGCCAAAAAAAATGTAACTTCGGATTGCAGTCTTCCGGTTCGTCTCGTCGAATGCAGACCTGTGTGTTGTTAACATAAGTGGTGCCACGTGTTCGGTTTTGCTGCTTTATTTCGGGGGGAAACGGGAGACTCAACCCCTCAGAGTGGAAACTAACGACCCCGCTAGAAAGGGAGCATACGCTGTGAACGTGTGAGGCCTAGTTGTTCCTGCATTCTATCCCGTTCGTCTGCCGCAGTTCTACATAGAATATTAGCGTAACGGCCGCTACGTGGCGGGAGTGGGAGGGGTAAGGGGATAGCTTGAAAGAAAAGGTTATCTCGTGAGACCAGTAGTACTCTCAAGGGGCATCTAGTGGAAGCCAAGATGCATTAGAAAGTTTTTAAATAAAGTCAAATTTAAAGATTTTGAAATACACGGGGTGACCGGGAGCTCAGAGCTCGCCATCCGGACATCCCACCAATAACGTCCCCAAACCGGAATAAAGTGTATCTCGCTCCGAGGGTCGCCGGATAAAGCGAGTAAGCTCCGGACGGGGAGCAATCTGGCAAGTTGCGAAGTGCAGTGCCAAAAACATATATTTAAATTGGAATTGGAACTTCGGATTGGTTATGAGCACCTGAAAATTAATAGGTGTACTTAAAAATCGTCAAAATTGGCAATGTTAAGTGTAAGTAAATATTTACCTTTTTGGACGGAATCAACCAAATATTTCAGGGGTCTTTACTGAATTAATCTGACGATCTGGCAGCACTGATCAAACGGTCAACGGCCAACGGTCGATTTCGACATTTAACTTCAATTTTTGTTGACATCGTCGGTTGTGAAAAGTTTTGAATTTTTAAAAGTTGGGAACCTAATTTATTTATTTATTTACTGAATTAAAGGTAATATCACCTCTTTTTCGAAAAAATCTTTGTTTTTAATTTGAACGTTTAATTTTCAGTATGGATCAGAAATCTGTCTTGAAAAAAATTTGCATCCATGCCACAGCCGGGGAATTTTCATCGGCACTGAAGTTAATTAAAGAAGCTAAATTAGCTGAGAACAGCACTTTAAGCACTCTCATTGCAACATCAAATGCCTGTTACCATAGTGCTGAGAAATGTGATTTAGATTCAATTGTGATTTTTGTAAATACTGTAGTTAGCAGTTTAAATACATTGGAGAAATCTCACTTGGCTGTATATTTTCAGTCAATTTATCATATAATCAAATTGATTTTAAAAAAAGTAGGTAACTTTTTGAATTTATAGTACATTTGTACCTATTGCCTTTTATACTTGCCTCATATAGATATATATCCTCGTATATATCTATGGCTTGCTCGAAAAAGGACGAAAGTGCAATTTTACTGATAGTGAGTTATTGGTCATATCTTGCAAATTCTTACTTGATCTTTTCAATGAAAAAGGACCTATTGCAGTATTTTAAATGGTTTACTGAAATTAGATTTGAGAAAAAGAAGGAGAATTATCATGTTAGGTCCCTGATATTTGTTTGTTTATTCAATCATAAATGGTTTGTACCCAATTGCACATAGTGCTACAAAATTTGTAATGTAATATAATGTAAATATAATTAACTTAGGGTGTAGGTAAAAAATATATTTGTGCAAAATGGCTTCTGAAAAATATTTTTTTATATGTAAAATGGTCTTTTTTCATATTAATAATTTCCTTGCACTTAGTGTCAACATTGATAGCTATTGGGCCTATAATAGATTCTATGTTTATATTGAGTTCCTTTTTATTTATTTACTTACCAAATACACTACAGAATACAATAATGATTCTAAATGGTATACATTGTCATTACTATGAAATAAAGTAAACATTTATGAACAGTACTAAAATGACAGAATGCAACAAACAGGGTTTAAATTGACAGTGGGTAGGTAAAAACAATAGAAACAAATAATACAGTGGTCAGTTTTATTAGTGTCTTAACATAAAAAAAAACTTCGCCGCCATTGTTGTTTGTTATATATTTTTGTTGTGTGTAAAGATTGTATTTTTATTGAGAAAATTGGCATAAAATATTAAATTTTGAGTTGTGAATTGTTACCTTAGACGTTCCTTTACACCTGTGACTGTTTGTAGAAGTTTGCATATAAGTTTTGTTAAAATCCCGCGACGTTTATTTTTGTTTGTTTACGTCTGGAAAATATAATATCTTTCTTTGTACTTATATTTTTTTAACTAAGAGCCTTTTATCTGTGGCAACTGGTTACTCTCTGTGATATTTTGAAAGCTATACAGGGTGTTACTAAAGATCTTTGAACCATATTGAACTAAAATTAATCGCATGACGAGTTGGTCAACTTCCACAGGCTGAAAATACATTTAAAACTTCCCCGCGTGTGGCTGCACTGTTGGTGAACTGAGTAGGGTATGGTGTGGCTTTGAGGGGAGTTGCAGGAACAAGGAGTTTAATAATTTCTGTTGCATTGTATGCCACAACGTATTTCATGCTAGTTGCAAGGAAAGACTTAGTGAGATTGTTGTAATAAACGGATATCTAATATATTGCTCCATTAAATGTCAGAAATACGAGCTAAAGCAGAAGGAAAGGGAAGATGCATTCATTGGGCGGATAAATATATTAAATAAGGAAATTAAAGATAAGGACACCTACATTAACCGGTTGAAGCGGGATAGTCAGGCATTCGAGGACGTAGCCACTGACGCAGAAGAAAAATTAATGGCGGAACTAGAGAAGCAAGCACAACGTGTTTCTGAATTGAACAATAGAATCTGTTTATTGAAATCTACAGAGAATGAGTTACGAGAGAAACTACTGAAGTGTGATGAAGCGAAGGATGAACTAATAACTAAATAAAGAAGCAAAAAATATCAAATCGAACATTGATGAAATAAATGACAGAATCCAAAAGGCTGATAATCCTTCAGTCACAGTAACTCCAAACCAACCAAGCAATGTTGAACCTACACTAATAGAAATGAAAGAAAGAGAGTCCAGAGCATCTAATGCACTGATCTTTGGAGCTGAAGAAGCTAAGTCGGCTAAAATAGAGGAACACGATGAGCAAATAGTTAAGAGTTAAGGACATACTAAACTCTGTTTGTGAAGACACCTTAATAAAACCACTACACATCATCCGAGTAGGTCCATATAACCCACAGAAGCAGAGGCCTATAAAGGTTATTTTTGGCTCCAAAGAGGAGGCTCGGAAGTGCTTTAAAACAAAAATAAACTCCCTAAACTCAGTGGTAAATACATTAAATATGATCAGACTAGTATGCAGCGTACTTACCTAAAAAATCTCCTAGCTGAAATGCAAAGAAGAATACACCTCGGGGAAGCTGACCTAAAGATAAAATACTTTAATGGATTGCCAAGGATTATTAAGCCTAGACTTCTGACGGCCCAGAACGCGACCCCTAAGGACTCAAAAAACTAAACACTCAGACATGCACCTCCATAACATTTCTGTACACTAACTTTTGCTCAATAAGTGCCAAATTTGATGAATTTATATTGGAAATCCAAGACAGGAAGCCGGACTTCATTCTTATTACTGGAACATGGTTAACTACCAACATACCGGATGCTCTGATCTCTATTCCCGGCTATGTTTTGTTTAGAGAGGACCGGTCAACTACAAATGAGCAGGGTGTTGTACGGCGGGGTGGAGGAGTATGTGTTTATGTCAAGAGCGAGATTCATGGTCACCAGGTTGTTTGTAATAAACGGGTGATGCTAGTCAGTTCCACTCAAATAGACACTATATGGTTGAATGTCAAGGTTGGAGCAGTCCATCTATTACTGGGATGCATATACCAACCACCCAATTGCTCAGTGGATGAAAACAATAAAATTCTGGAGATGCTTGCTGAATTAAGTGATACTAATATTACAACAATAGTTTTTGGGGATCTAAACTATCCTGAGATAGACTGGACCCTGGGTCAAGTGACAAAACATAATCCCTCTGCTGAAGAGTTTCTTTGGGCTTACCAAAAATCGATGCTGTACCAGTTGGTAAATTTTAAAACGCGGTTTAGAGAGGGTACTGATCCATCCCTTCTTGACATATCGTTACTTCGGAAGAAAACTGTCACAATTTCAAAAATCAATAATGTTCGGAAAAGTGATTTGAAAATTATGACATATTTGAATATGCCAATAATCTAACTAAATCATGAAGAATGGATGTAAAATTGCTGCATGTGATGTTAAATGGGAGGTATTCATTTTTGCTCTATTTAATTTTTAGTTGAATTTGTTTTTTAGTAACAAAAAAATAAGATGTGACAGTTTTGACCATAAACTATTTTAAAAGTTGTCACATATATTTTGGTTTAAATATGTTAGTTAAGCATTTAATTGTAAATTTAAACACATAAAAGTAAAATTATATTACTATATCATAGAAAACAAATTTTCATTAAACTTCCAAACATAAAATGTAACATCAGCCTAATAAAACAACTTTAAGCTTTTAAATAAACAAACACACACTAGGCCCTTATTAGGTACACCAGGTACAATAGTGTTACATAACTAACTAACCCAAACTAACTATATTAATGAAAACAAATAAAACTTTAATATTTTGTGAAAGTCTGCATAAAATTTTGGTATGTTTTTCTCAATAGTCATTATTCTTTTTTTTTGGCTTCAGATATTCCATTTTTTTCCTTGTATGCTTTTTTTAAACACACTTTTTTAATGTCAGTAATTTTTTCATCTTAAAGTTAAAAAATTTGCTTCCCTATTACTGAGTGAATGTTGTCACCCTCATTTTGTGTATGACCTGTTATCAAGAATTTATGTGTTATTGAATTGATGTATTTGTATTTTGATACTGCATAAAAGTAAAGTGCAAAAATGTTTTGTCTGCACAATTACTCAGTTTTGGCTGCCTCTGAGTCAAGTATGCCTAAATAATGAAGAATACAGGAGCCAATCTCGTTAGCACCCCTATGTGCCTCCGCCTCATGCCACACATATCAGCTAGCATTGTCCCCTTTTAGATGTGAGATGGTAAGATTATAAACATTCAATTTTGAGATATAATAAAAGGAAGAGGCTTCTAAAGAATTCTGATATTGTAAACAAAGCTCGCAGGCTTCTTTTTTGGAAAGAAAAAGGAAATATTAAACTCTCTAATAAATATATCGTAACACACTTGGTAATTTACAAAGGGATCTCCTTTTAATTTGCAAAGTTCGACATAAGCTTGATGAAGCTCAGCGACTGTTTTTGTTACTTTAATGTATTCCTTTTGTGTCCGCGCTCGACAATAATGACTTTCCAAACGAGGAATAGATTTTATATGGTTCCTCACAGCATCTTTTAATTCTTTTGAAGTTACTTTGTGGTTACCATGCTTAACCCTCAGTTCCGATTGCACAATTGCACATGATGAGGATTCTTGCTTATCAATGACTGTTCTAACTATTCAGGTATTTATTTCTATCATTGATATAAAAAATCTTTTGCACACTTGACGTTTTTGGTTGTTCAGTGTAAAACTAAAAGTACGATTTAGTCGCCGACGATCTGCTCGTGCGAATTTAGGGGCAATGCAGCCCATTGACGATGCAATAAAATCTCGCTGCCATTGTAAGCTGGCCATGTCCCAATATTCCTGAAACATTTTTTGCCGAGCTTCTTCTATAAATTTTTCATTGCATTTTCGGCGGCATTTTTCATTACAGGGTGGCAATAACTTCTTAGCAGGGCGTTTTACGATGTTTTTAGTTTTGTGTTTTTTGGTTACTTTAAGGGTCTCGTAACTAAGACCGGAATCTCTTAAGCATTTTGACATATTTTTTTTCCAAAATGTCGTGTTTCATTTTCTTTTTCGGCATTTTTTACTTGGAGAATTCTCATCTAAAACAGGATTTATTCTTTTTTCTGGTTTGTATTCTGGATCTTTGTCTGAACTATTAGAAAATGGATCGGAATGGCTAGATACCGACGAGTTTGATGATGAATCTAATCTAATCTTGTTAGGAGGGCTGCTAACTACTGTTCCTTCTCCTGAAGAAACGTTTTTCGAAATATCGTTAAACAGTGGCAGCCGTTGTGTAAATAATTCAATGTTTCATCCAGTGGCTTATTATCAGGCATTGTTTCATCTAAAAACCATATTTTTATGTAATATTTTAAATATTTTATTTGACATTTAAACACATACCTTTATCACCGCCACTGGAGCTAGAAGATGATGATGGGCTTGATGCATTTTGGTAGTCGGGATCTTTGTTTGAACTACTAGCAAATGGTTTGAGATGGCTAGTTGCCGATGAGTTGGATGATGAATCTAAAGCTTTGTTACGAGGGCTGCTAACTACTGTTCCTTCTCCTGAAGAAACGTTTTTTGAAGTATTATTAAACAGAGACAAATCGTTACGTAAATAATTCAATGTTTCATTTAGTGGCTCATTATTAGGCATTGATTCATCTAAAAACCATATGTATATGTAATATATTAAATATTTTATTTGACATTTAAATATATACCTTTATTTTGACTGGCAAGTTTCCAATTTTCTTTATTGGGATCAGTTTCTTGGCCGACAATTGCTAACATATTGCTACGCGAAGGCAAATCTTGATTGAATTTGATCTTACTGCTTATTTCATCAAGTGGTATATTAGTTAGTAATTCATAATCTAAAAATATATTTCCGGTTTATTAATTTAAAATTTTAAACTAAAACCTTTTTAAATAGCGACTTTTATTTTTATGTAGGTATTCCGATGATGTTTTTTACGGATTGTTAAGTTGAACAATACCTAGATTTTCATGTTTACTTTCATTGGACTCCGACATGTTATCTGGTGGTACACTCAATGCATCCTGAATCTGCCAAATACTTTGGTCTACATTATGAACTTCCAAATTCTTCCTAGAAAGTTTTAATATTAAGGCAGACCTAGATTTTTCACTCATTTTCCTAAAAAAAATATTTTGGTAGTAATTAGAATGACTGCTGTACATTTTTCAAGCAAGAATGAATGACACATTTTATATTGTGACATGCAACACGTATAATAATTAGTAGAAAGACTGGCATATATTATTACAAATAGAAAGGAACCTCTTAATACTGCTAAATTATTTGGGCAAGACTGGCACATTTTATTACTAACAGACAGGAACCTCTAAATACTGCTATATGTTTAGGGCAAGACTGGCACATTAAAAATATCAGAGCAAAATCCAACAATAATTTATTTATTTATTTATTTAATTGCTAGAAAGACTGTCCCAAATTTAGTTAATAACCTACACGCACTTTAAAAATTATGACCGTCTTCCAGAAAAGCGGCGAACTCTTTTCTCGACAACGTCCGGTGCGTAACTGGTTAAAACAGTCTTGCAGGGAACTTACCTATTGATTCGTAATTGTGTCAATCGACACTACCCCTCTACGTGACAAAAGGCGTGTATCTAAATTGTGACAATTTTTCTCGTAAATCTACGCATTATTTAAAGTCTAATATGCGGAAAAACAGACTTTTTTCTTTCTTCCGAAGTAACGATATGTTTGGTGTCTGATGAGAGACTTATGACAGGGGTGGAGGTTGCTCCTCCAATTGGTAAAAGTAATCATGTGACTATATTAGCCACCGCTCAGCTTATGTTAACACCACTTACAAGGAAACTACAACAACGCAAAAGCTATTGGAAGGCCGATTATAACACAATAAATAACTTCATATCGCAGTGGGTGCCTGATAGCAGTATCTCCCATTTTTAAAACTGCGAAAGCCTCTTAACTGAGATCTCAGATACATACATCCCCTTGCAGCATCCTAAGAAGACATATAACAAACCATGGATCTCAAAGACACATTAAACTGATAAATCGAAAAAGACGACTTTGCCATAGGTATCAAAACACTAACAGGGCATGTGACTACGAACTGTACAAAGCTTCAAAAAACGAAGTCTCTATAGCGTTAAGAAGGGCTAGAAATACATATGAGAGTATCTCCTAGAGCAAGTTCCAAGAAGATTTTACCAGTATATAAACAGCTGCCTTGACTCCAGAGTCCAGAATTGCCAACTTGTGTCCGAGCCGCTCCAGGTAGCTGAGGTTTTCGCTATACAGTTTGACAAAGTGTTTATTCATGAGGACACCTCAAATATTCCACAACTTCCAGCGACCAGTTACTCTATACTATCAATTGAGTCCATTGTTTTTACTCCAGAAAAAGTGGAAAAGGTATTGAATGACCTTAGAAGCTCTGCCAATCCTGGACCTGATAATGTGTCTCCTGTTCTGCTTAAAAACTGCCGAGCAACTTTATGCAGCATGAGGGTGATTTGGAAGGGTGCTGTGGTAATCCCCATATATAAAAAAGGAGACAAGCATCTGGCTGAAAACTACAGACCCATCAGTTTAACATCAATACCGGGCAAGTGTATGGAGAAGATCATTGCTAATGAAATCACAGAATTCCTTCAGATGCACCATGGGGGACTTGTGCTTAACCAACATGGTTTTATTAAGGGAAAGTCAGTAATTACGATCATTAATAACATGAAAGTTAAACGCACGTTAACCGACGATATACGAACAAAGCAACTGAGATGGTACGGACATGTCCAAAGAATGGAAGACCGACGACTCCCCAAGCAAATTCTCACCTGGACCCCAACAGGAAGAAGAAAAAGAGGAAGGCCTAGAAGAAGTTGGAGAGAGGGGATAGACTCGGAGATCAGAGAGCGAGGACTAGAGGAGGATCTGTGGACCGACAGAGAACAATGGCGACTGGAAATCGGAAGACGTCGGAGAACGTTTTGACCCCGATATATATATATATATATATATATATATATATATATATATATATATATATATATATATATATATATATATATATATATATATATATATATATATATATATATATATATATAGTCAGTAACAACCAACCTGTTGTCTAACTTGGAACTATGGACCAAGGCATTAGAGGATCACTTCCCAATGGACGTGATTTACCTCGATTTTGCTAAAGCATTTGACACCGTTCCCTTAAATAGACGTCTATGTAAGCTTAACCATGGCATCCGAGGTCCATTGCTCTCCTGGATTCAGGATTATCTGTCAGATAGGTATTACCAAGTCAGAATAAATGGCAAGCTCTCTGGAAGGCATACAGTTATTAGTGATGTTCGGCAGGGATCTGTGCTGGGTCCTCTCCTTTTTATAATATATGTATGTATGTATCCAACCTAGCAATGAACATGTCTTGTATGACTAGTATGTATGCAAATGACACTAAAATTTATGGTGATCCCACAGGTCATCATGGTAGTTTGGTGGAGGATCTTGCTGAGTTGGATAAGTGGACGAGGGATTGGCTGCTCGAGCTAAATATTAGCAAGTGTGCAGTGCTTCACCTTAGATATAACAACCCGCTTCTTGATTATCATATTGATAATAACGTACTAAAGAAAGTCACTGAACAAGTGGACCTCGGTGTTTGCATTTCACATGATCTGAAGTGGGAGCATCACATAAACTACATTGTGAAAAGGGAAAACTGCACAATCTATCTAATTCGTAGATGTTTCGGCAACATGACACCGGAACTATTTCTCAAAGTCTACAAGACATATGTAAGACCATTGTTGGAGCATGCCGTTGTTGTGTAGAGTCCGTATTTCAAAAAGGATATCGTTGCTCTAGAGAGGGTCCAAAGAAGAGCGACAAGAATCCCACCTCTGTTGAGAGGGTTGTCTTATGATGACAGGCTTAAAGCTTAGCACACTGGAGGAGAGGCGAAATAGAGGATGCCTAATAGAAACCTTTAAAATCCTACATGGGCACTACAAATTTGACTTAAATTTCTTTCACAGAAACACCAATCAACATCTCCGAGGACATTCTCTAAAGTTGACAGCAGAGCTGAGTCGCAGACTCTCGAGGAAATACTTTCTTACCAATCGCACAGTCCAACAGTGGAATGAGCTCCCTGAGGATGTCATAACTGCTCCCAGTATAAATGCTTTTAAGAACAGACTGGACAATTATGTTAGTACTGGGGTGTAATCACAACTATAAAGTGTGGATAGTTAAATTTAAAGTGCATGGACATAATAATGGCAGTTAATCGGTTACAACCGCCTACTGTCTAATAACCATAATAATAATAATAATTAAAGTAGCTGACCTCACAGATCTTAACAAACAAATGATAGTGTCCATAGAATGTCTGTAGGGACAAATCAAAAGCTACGAAGACGAAATAAAAACTTTATCGAAAATACGGCTATGATAGAAAGGAATATTCAGAAAGCCTCTGAAAGTTTAAAATTGCAAGAAAGGGTATCTTCAAGAACATTTCTTAACAATAGTTTTCCCAAACATCAAATTCTAATAATAGGTGAAGACGACAGGGGATATCTACATTTATTTTAGCATTTTACCAACAATAGATACGATATCAACTGCCAAAGGACTAAATCACTCCTTCTTGAAGACCAACTTCATGATTGCATGATTTTCAATGGGAAGTTTTCGAAGAATGATTGGATGTTCATATTTATGAGTGTGCTAAATGCTGTGAAGGGCACTGCAATTCATAAGGAAAAGCTGCAAAATTTTCTGAGCGCCTTCTTTAACACCAACGTCGTCCTTATTAGTCCAGCATTTAAGGTTAATCGCCCAGTCCTAAATAAATTTATTGCAGGACATAGTAAAGAAGTCAGGGTATTATTTCAGAGGTATGAAAGCGCTTACTTTGTTCCTTTGTTACATTGGCAGCACCGTATTTTTCTATCATTTGAGGAAAAATCGGGCCTTGCGGATTATCTAATCAGTACATATATGCAAAATAACCAGCTAACGGTTGCTTCAAATTTTCGCATAGAAGAGGATCCACCATACCAAGAATAATAAGGAATATTCAACCATCACCAAACGAGTGTTATACTCCGTCTAATGTGGTGATCTCCCATAAAAATAGTAGAACAGTACAAAATGCTAGATGTGCTTCTTTAGTAGATATTTCTATTTACTATCAGAATGTTAGAGGTTTACGCACAAAGACAACTAAATTTTCTGGAGAGGTTTTAAATTGCAATTATGATGTTATTGTTTTGACTGAAACTTGGTTGAATGATGGAATTTCCAGTGAGGAGCTGTTCTCTGTTGGATATACGGTATATAGAAAGGATAGAAATGCAGATACTACTAGTAAGCTTCAGGGTGGAGGCGTTTTGATTGCTGTCAAGACCATGCTGTGTTCTAGGCTATGCAGTACATCCGAGAACTCTGTTGAAGAACTGTGGGTTGGTGTAACTCTTACTGATGTCCATTATGTATCTTGTGCAGTATATATTCCACCTTCATCACCATTATTAGCGTATGAGGATCATACAAGCAGTATAGCTGAAATCAATGATAGCTTTCCCAAATCAAGAATATTATTAATCGGTGACTACAACTTACTGTATCTTATTTTAATGCCTATAGATCCACTTATAGGCGAACATTAAGGGTAGCCAAGCAAATGTATTATAAAGGTAGATTAGCAAACTCACAAAATGTACAAAAAGAAGCTTGGAAAGCGGTTAATGAACTGAGAGGTAAATGTAAAAATAGTTCTCATAACGATGGATCTAATCTTTCAGCCAATCAACTGAATGATTTTTATTGTTCCGTGGCTGCAAACATGGCAAGTAAAATTCCAGAAAACAGAGATTTTAGAGTATATCTAAATCAAACAACCATCTTTGAATCGTTTTTCCTGGCACCCACAAATACAAATGAACTTAAAGAAGTACTATCTGATATATAAAAAAGTCAAGGGCATCAGGATGGGATAATATATCAATTAAAATACTTAAAAAACTGCCAAACGAAGCAATGTTTGTTTTAGCTGAGGCCATTAATATTTCTTTTTCGACGGGAGAATTTCCTTCCTCTTTAAAAAAAGCTGTTGTAATTCCGATTCATAAAGGTGGGGACTTGAATCGCCCAGAAAACTATCGACCGGTTGCTCTGCTGACAACCATGGGTAAAATAATAGAAAAATTGGTAAAAAAACGTATGTTAATATTCTTGAAGAAACATAATATATTAAGTACTTCACAGTTTGGCTTTCAAAATAATAAAAGTACCAATGATGCTATATTTTCATTTCTGGAGTCAGTATATATATATAATTATATAATAATAAGAACTCAGCTGCAGCAATTTTTTGCGATTTATCGAAGGCGTTTGATTGCATTAGTCATAAAATACTTTTGGAAAAATTGGAAACATATGGTTTTAGGGGAATAGCTTTAAGATGGTTTAGGTCTTACTTATCAAATCGAGTGCAAAAGGTAAATTTTAAAAATGAAGTTTCTAAATATTTAAATGTTGAGTACGGCGTTCCACAGGGCTCGGTCTTGGGTCCCATTTTGTTTCTTCTGTACATAAACGATATTGCAAATCTTCATATTGGCGGAAAATTTACGTTATTCGCTGATGATGCCACAGTATTGTGGGATGGTACGGATCAATTGGAACTACATGAAAAAATAAGTTCCGATCTTGTTCTTATTAAAAACTGGTGTGATGCAAATCGAATTACTTTAAATGTAAATAAAACGTGTATTATGTCCTTTAAGTGTGAATTGAATGATGTACCACTCGAAAATTCAATTTTGAACAATTTAAATGTAAATAGATTCCTGGGTATTTTGATTGATAATAAACTAAAATTTGAAGAACACATAAATAACCTTAGTTCAAAATTATCATCTAACTGCTATGCAATTAGGGTTATTAGCAACGAGTTAGATGGTTTAACCACCAGAAATGCATATTTTGCCCTGATTGAGTCGAACCTGAGGTATGGAATTTGCTTCTGGGGAGCCTGCTCAAGGCAGCTTTTCAATCAAGTATTTGTGCTACAAAAGAGAGCCATAAAGTACTTATGTAAGGCAAGGGTAAGAGACTCATGTAAGCCCCTGTTTTTAGATACAAAAATATTGACTTTACCTTGTCTTTTTGTACTGGAAACAGCTTGTTTGATGCACAGAAAATTCAAACATACTATAGGGGACCACTCAGTTCATAATACTCGGCAAATCTATAATATTGCTCTCCCTGTTTCTACCTCTACGCAGTGCCAAAACTCTATTATGTACAATGGCAAAAAAATTTTCAATCACTTACCTGTTGGGATTCGGCAGATAAAGGATGAAAGGTTGTTTAGAAGGAAACTACAATCACTGTTAATTGTGCGGCCCTTTTATGACGTTAATGAATTTTTTCAAGAAAATTTTGCTTAAGAGTGCTTTTCAGTTTGTATTTCCTTGTTAAAATGTATATATAGTCTTGTTCTTTGTAAAATCTTAGATGTTTATTGATGCTCTTTGTTTGTGTTTAGTTGTAAATATCGTTTTCTGTTCCTCTACATTTATTTTAATTTTTAAACTATTTGACTTCAAATATGTATTTTAAACTGTTGTAATTTTGAGTGTATTCTTTTTTACATGTATGTACTTTATTTCAATTTTATCAAGTTAGCTTTATTTTTGTTAAATGTATTTTGTGTTTCTTATTGAAACAGCTTTGTCAACAAAATATTGATTTTAATTGGCAATAAAGCATATTTTGACTTGACTTGACTTGACCTAATTTTTCTCGATCTATTGTTCATGTCGACCCGAACAACGATCTCATCGACAATGATTCTTCTGAGTTTCTAAACCTACTAAATAATAACAACAATCAGGCTCTTATTTCTAACAATGATGCTGATAGAACTCTGTTTGACTGTGTCTGTTTTTATGATTAGGTTCAGCTTAATAGTGTCAATTTTAATGGTTCTACACTGGATTTTCTAACTACCAGATGATTAATGTCTCTGACTGTGATACACCATTATCTGTTGTCGATGCCTACCACCCTCCATTGGACATAACGATCAGTCGAGATGATTCAGTGGGAATCATGGTTGATATATACAAGGGGGTGAGGATGGAAACATATAACTTTTTCACGGCCAATTATGACTCCTTAAACGATCACCTCGAGGGCTTTGATTGGGGCGTTCTCCATTCCTGTGGTTTGAATATCGAGAGGGCCGTGGAGTTGTTTTACTCTATAATTTACGCAGCTATCGAGTTGTATGTTCCAAAGAGGCTGACAATGCATCTGAAGTATCCATGTTACTTTTCAAGGGAGACCATCACTCTGATAAATAGGAAGAATAGAGCATATGATAAATATAGAAGATCCAAGTTGCCATCGGATTTATCTGCTTATAAACAACTACAGAGAGAATCTAAGACCTCCATCAACCTGGACTATAATAATTTTTTAAGCACCACTGAATATAATATTTTAAAAAATGTTAAATCATTATGGGACCTACATTAGATCTAAACGAGGTGCTGTGGGTTACCCTGCTGAAATGGGACTCGATGATGGCACTGCGACCAATAGTGAGGACATAGCCAATATGTTTTCGGAATTCTTTCAGTCTGTTTACACCAAATCTGATGATACTGCTAGTAACTTACACTTAACAATATCAAATCACATCAATCTGTGCCAAGTCCATGTGGATAGTAGTGTCGTTTTTCAGAAACTGATAGAATTGGACAAGAGAAAGGGTGCAGGTCCAGATCTGATACCTGCTATCTTCCTCTTCCACTGCAGTCCCACGCTGGCTCATCCACTGAGTTATCTCTACTCATTATCACTTGACTGTGGTGTTTTTCCTGCAGCATGAAAATTGGCTTATATTACCCCTCTGTTTAAGAATGGGAACAGAAAGTGATATAGAGAATTATCGACCGATTTCTGGACTCTCTTGTGTGGCAAAGATCCTGGAAAAGATTGTAACCGAAGCTATGTTTAATGTCTTCCGAAGTTGTATCTCAACTGCACAGCATGGTTTTTTTCCGGAAAGGTCTTGTCAGACGAATCTCTGTGTGTTTTACAACACCATCGCGGTTGCTTTGGACGCGGGTCTCCAGGTGGATGCCATTTACTTTGATTTTCGGAAAGCGTTTGACAGAGTAAACCATCCCATCTTAATCCGAAAACTGGAATTGTATGGAGTTGGTGGTCCACTTCTGAAGTGGTTTAGAAGTTATCTTGATGATCGTTCTCAAGTAGTTCGGATTGGCGGCGATAAGTCTCAAACAATTAAAGTACACTCTGGTGTGCCACAGGGTTCCCACTTGGGTCCGATCTTGTTCTTGTTATTTGTGAATGATTTGGCCTCACTGCTTAACCAATGCAATCTTCTTTTTTTGCCGATGATCTTAAAATATATCGCATATTTAATTCTATTGAGGACTGTTGTGTTTTACAGAGCAATATTGATCTTTTGTTTACATGGTGCATTAAGAACAGAATGCAACTGAACATATCTAAATGTAAAGTAATCTCCTTTAGTAGGAAGAAAGCACCAGTCACAAATTCTTATAATATTGACTCATCTGAACTTCAAAGAGTTACAACGGTTAATGATCTTGGAATTTTGTTTGACTTCGAATTAAGATTTACAAACCACATCGACTGGATAATCTCAAAAGCGTTTAAAATGTTAGGATTCATTATGAGACAATGTAACGAATTTAGAATTACAGAGGTCTTAAAAACACTTTACTTCTCCTTGGTGAGAAGTCACCTCGATTACTGCTCTGTTGTGTGGTTACCTTGCGACACGACCAGGATGGCCCGGATCGAACGTGTTCAAATAAAGTTTGCTAACTTTCTACTTTTCAAATTGGGAATTAACATGGTCCAATAATTGCATATTGAGCGTATTAACATGCTGAGTTTAGATACCCTCGAAATCCGTCGAATCAAGCACTGCCTATCTTTTGGCCACAAGATTCTTACCAACCAAATGGACTCGGCTGACTTGCTGAATTTGTTTAATTTTAGAGTTCCGTCAAGATGTACTAGGCAGACAAGAACCTATTTACCAGACTATAGAAGAACAGATGTTGGCAGAAATGAAATTATAAATCGATTTATGACTCTATACAATAAGCATAGTCCCTACGATTTTGAATATAATTGCAGCTCATTAGCATTTAAGAGAAAGCTTAAGATATTTATAACTTGATTTTGCTCTAAATTTTTTTTTAACTTGAGTTCCTTTTACTTCTTATCGTTCCTTATATTTTATCTAATTTTGTAACCGACTCACGCATACACATATGTTTATATATATTTAGGTTGTTATGTTCCATATATTTGTTCTTTACCTACTTGTTATTTTATCTGACGTTAACTGTACTTACTTTTAATTTTATTAGTTTGTATTTATCTTACTTAGTGTACTACTTGGGGTTTTCTTTCTTTTTTTTTTTGACCTGTAATGTCCTATTGAAATAAAGAAATAAAGAAACATTAAGTTTTGCTTTACTGATTTTAAAAAATGACGTGTGTGTTGGACGTCTCTCGGAATTTTCTGTCTTTTTCGTGGTTTTAAGTCTATATTTATACAATTATTTGGTGTCGTTTTGTTCGTTATGGTATCTGCTATGTAACTGTGAAGTTTCTAAAACATTTTTAATGTGATTTTAAGATTGAATATGTAAATTAAACTTATTTAGCTTCGTTCCGGTAATTTATCAATAAAAAACATTTAACACAATACCTTTTCAAATTCTTTTACCGTTCGATTTACTTAAAATACCTCTTTTTTGTGCGTTTCTCGAGCTCGCCGTAAATTTTAACATTCTATATATCGGAACCGATCAGTAATTTTATTGACGGGACTCCTCACTAAAATATGAGTGCAAAATTTAATTGTTGCAATAAGGAGTCTAGTTTATTATGCATAGTGTGCAAGAGCTTTATTCAGCCAAGTTGCTGTAAAAGAACGAATAATAAATGTGAATTCATAACTGAAAATCTAGTTATGTGTTTTGCGTGCTTGTAGCAAGTAGGGCTTTCACTTTTCGGGATCGGGATCAAATCCCGATATTTCGGGATTACGGATAATTGGTTCGGGATCCCGCGATTAATCCCGAATTCCCAAAATTAGTCCCGAACATTACATATAAATTTTTAATTGCATAATTTATAGAATGGAGCAGTTTGCATAATTATTTAAAAACAAACAAATATGTATAAACTTCGAATTAGTATAACAATGAATCACACAAAAATAAGGTCATAATAATTATAAATAATATGGTTAAAAACATTGAAACACAAATAAAAAATAGGGAAATAACACTACATTTTGGTATAAAACAGGTAACTACAACAAAAATGCCTCACTTATAATATTTTGTCATTAATCTCAAATAAAATAAAATGTCAACTGTATACTCAGTTATTATTCCTTTTTTTTTTTCAAAATATGATATTAATAATACTAGGGCGTCTAGTGTTTCGTCTCCTAGAGATGATCTTATCTTTGTGGCAAAAGCACTTGCTGAAGGAAAAGTTCTCTCTGGTTCAATACTAGTAGGAGGTATGGTTAGTCATAACAGGATTGTAAATATAAACCACGTAGTCCTCCATTTTCGTAAAGAAACATTTCTTGCTTTATAATATCTAACACACTTTTAGTTTTAGTTCTACCTTGACGTCTATGCAAGGAGGTTTTAACTCTACTTAAGGTCTCTTCCAGTTTTTCTTTTAGTGATTTGTTTTCAGCAACAGGTTCAGAGTCTTCCATAAGCCGAGAAAGCGGTAAATGGTATCTGTCATTCTTTTGATAAAATCAGCAATTTTGTTAGAGTTGGGAAGAGAAAAAAAGCTAGTATGTGGGTTTTGAAGATAGTCGTCACTTCGGATATGATTGTTCGACGCTCTCCTATTCGCTTTTTTAAAGCTGTCTCCAAATCTCTAGCTAACAAGGTATTTATCTTGCCAGCCTCATGAAATAAGAATTCGAAGCTAGCATCTGCAATATAAAGACTTGATTCTCTCCTACAGATAGCTTCAACTGTTAACTTGACTGGGTCTAGACATTTAAAGATGCACTCTATTACAAGAAAATGACTATCAGAAAAAGCGGTTGGAATTTGTAAATCAATCAGCGCTTTTTATTTCTTTATATTTCTTTATTTCAATAGTACATTACAGGTCAAAAAAAGAAAAACCCCAAGTAGTACACTAAGTAAGATAAATACAAATTAATAAATTTACAAGTAAGTACAGTTAACATCAGATAAAATAACAAGTAGGTAAAGAACGAATATATGGAACATAACAACCTAAATATATATTAACATATGTGTATGCGTGAGTCTGTTACAAAATTTGATAAAATAACGATAAGAAGTAAAAGGACTCAAGTTAAAAAAAAATTTTGAGCAAAATTAAGTTATAAATATCTTAAGTTTTCTCTTAAATGCTAATGAGCTGCAGTTATATCCAAAATCGTAGGGAATATGCTTATTATATTCAAATTCAAATTTATTTATTTATCAGCAAGATCATAATATAAAATATGACTTTTGACAAGGCAGGTTAAAAATTAACTTATAGTCGAATAATATAGGTAGCACGTAATAACACATACAACAAAGAGTAACAATGAATTAACAATCGAAAACAAACGAACATTTATGAATTTTAAAAAGATTTTGGTTCTATAAATTCTTTAAATGAATAGAACGCTTTGTCAAAAAGATATTTTTTGAGGGATTGTCTAAAACCGTTTTCTGTTTCAACTGTTTTTATTTCCTCGGGTAGCCTATTGAAGATCTTGACGCATGCATAGTATGGAGACTTCTCATAGAGCGCTGTGGAATGTCTAGGAATAATTAGGTCCATTCGGTATCTTGTTGAGTCTGAGTGGTTTTCCATATTTTTCTTAAATTTGTTTTTGTTTTTAAAAACATACAATGCACATTTCAGTATGTAAATGGATGTCAACGTTAGTAATTTGTGTTTTTTAAAAACATCTCTACATGTATCCATTCTCTTAAGACCAAAAATAAGTCTTAGCACTCGTTTTTGACATATAAATATTCTGTTAACATTCACTGCTTGACCCCAGAGTATAATGTTATAGGAAAGGTGCGGATACACTAGTGCATAATATATTGTCATAAGGGTTGATTGTGGAACTGTTTGACTCAGTTTCAAAGTTGCAAAGAAGGTCTTGTTTAGCTTAGAACATATATGATCTAATTGGGGCTCCCAACTAAATGTTGAATCCAGGTACGTTCCGAGAAGTTTGGCAACTGGTTTATCATTTCCTAACTGAGCCCTTTGATTTGTTTTATGGAAATGCACTGTCACAGTCTTGTTTTCGTTGAGGATTTGTTGGTTTGAAAAGCACCACTGGTTCATGTTGTTGCATACTTCTGTAATTTTTTGAATAATATCAGCTTCCGTATTTGCAGAGATTGCGACTGAGGTGTCATCGGCAAATTTGATAGTCATTTCTGGAAGAGTTAGGTCATTGACATAAATTATGAATAATAGAGGAGCTAGTACTGATCCTTGCGCTGTACCTATGTTAATATCATATTCGTCAGAGACCAGTGTATCGATTTTCACTTGTATTTTTCTATGGGACAAGAATGAAGTTATTAGTGACAGTACGTTCCCTCTGATCCCAATGCTGTAGAGTTTTTGGCTCACAAAATCTAGATTTATTGTATCAAAAGGCTCTCGATAGGTCAAAGAAAAGCCCTACAACAATTTTGTTTTCCTCCAATTGGGTATGAATAAATTCCGCATAATCGACAGATGCGGGTTCTGTTGATCTATTGTATCTAAATCCATGTTGATCGTTGCAAATAATGTTGTACTTTGTAAGGAAGGCCATTAATCTTTTGTAAAGCACTTCTTTAAAAATTTTTGAAAAGATGCTTAAGAGTGATACTGGTCTATAATTTTCAATATCAGCTTCATTACCATTTTTATGTATTGGTACAATATTTGCCATCTTTAGAGCTGTTGGGAGTTTTCCGGTTTGGATCGAGTTATTTATTAGGATTTGTAGGGGTATACTAAGTTCGTTACATGCCCTTTTCACAGCTATCACCGGAATTTCATCGTAGCCTGTAGATTTTTTATTTTTTAGGGATAATATTATCAGGCGAACTTCTTCCTCTGTTGTAGGTTCGATAAACATAGAGTTTACTAACATTATTGTTGTTGTAGGGGCATTTGATAGGTTTCCTCCAAAATGTTTTTGTATCTTGTTTTCAGCAACAGTTGAGAAGAAATTGGCAAATAGATTGGCTACTTCTTTTTTGTCACTTATCTGTTGGCTGTTGTAATTTAGTAGTAAGGGTTTTTGTTCTTTCTTTTTTCTGAGCTCCTCATTTATAATTTTCCATGTTTCTTTGGATTTATTGATAGAATTTTCTATTTTTTGTCCATTAAAATTTGTTTTTGCATCTTTGATGTTTTGTATATAGGCCTTTTTCTTGATTTTATATTGTTCTACAAGTTCTTTGTTATTGTTAGTTTGTCGTATGAGAAAGTTTAAGTTTATTAGTTCCTCCTTGCTTCGTACTATGTCTTCGTTTAGCCATCTATCATTTTTTGGTATTGGTTTGACAGTTCTTTTTGGGCATGTGTGGTCAAAGTTCCAGAGAATTGTTGTAGAGAAGTTTTTGTATGCGTTATCGATGTCCTTTTCGTTGATATCGTCCCATTTTTCATGTTGAAGGCTAATTTTGAAATCATCAAGGTTTTTATCTGAAAGTATTCTTATAATTTTCGGTTGTGTGGTACTTTCTTCAGAAAGCATTATCTGTATTTTCAGTTGTTGTAGCAAATGGTCAGAAATATGCGGCTCACTGATTGTACATCGAGAGAGATATAGAGTCATAAATCGATTTATAATTTCATTTCTGCCAACATCTGTTCTTCTATAGTCCGGTAAAAAGGTTCCTGTCTGCCTAGTACATCTTGATGGAACTCTAAAATTCAACAAATTCAGCAAGTCAGCAGAGTTCACTTGGTTGGTAAGAATCTTGTGGCCAAAAAGTAGGCAGTGCTTGATTCGACAGATTTCGAGGGTATCTAAACTCAGCATGTTAATACGCTCAATATGTAATAATTGGGCCTTGTAAATTCCCAATTTGAAAAGTAGAAAGTTAGCAAACTTTATTTGAACACGTTCGATCTGGGCCATCCTGGTCGTGTAGTAAGGAATTTGTGACTGGTGCTTTCTTCCTGCTAAGGGAGATTATTTTGCATTTAGATATGTTCAGTTGCATTCTGTTCTCAATGCACCATGTACACAAAAGATCAATATTGCTCTGTAAAACACAACAGTCCTCAATAGAATTAATTATGCAATATATTTTAAGATCATCGGCAAAAAAAAGAAGATTGCATTGGTTAAGCAGTGATGCCAGATCATTCACAAATAACAAAAACAAGATCGGACCCAAGTGAGAACCCTGTGGTACACCAGAGTGTATTTTAATTGTTTGAGACTTATCGTCGCCAATCCGAACTACTTTAGAACGATCATCAAGGTAACTTCTAAACCACTTCAGAAGTGGACTCCCTTCAGAAGTGGACTCCCAACTCCATACAATTCCAGCTTTCGGATTAAGATGGGATAGTTTACTCTGTCAAACGCCTTCCGAAAATCAAAGTAAATGGCATCCACCTCGAGACCCCCGTCCAAAGCAACCGCGATGGGGTTGGAAAACACACAGAGATTCGTCTGACAAAACCAAGAAAAAAACCATGCTGTGCAGTTAAGATACAACTTCAGAAGACATTAAACATAGCTTCGGTTACAATCCTTTCCAGGATCTTTGCCACACAAGAGAGTCCAGAAATCGGTCGATAATTCTCTATATCACTTCTGTTCCCATTCTTAAACAGAGGAGGTAATATAAGCCAATTTCCATGCTGCAGGAAAAACAACGCAATCAAGTGATGAGGTGTAGAGATAACTCAGTGGATGAGCCAGCGTGGGACTGCAGTGGTAGAGGAAGATAGCAGGTATCAGATCTGGACCTGCACCCTTTCTCGTGTCCAATTCTATCAGTTTCTGAAAAACGACACTGCTATCCACATGGACTCAGCACAGATTGATGTGATTAGATATTGGTAAGTGAAAGTTACTAGCAGTATCATCAGATTTGGTATAAACAGACTGAAAGAATTGCGAAAACATATTGGCTATGTCCTCACTATAGGTCGCAGTGCCATCACCGAGTCTCATTTCAGCAGGGTAACCCACAGAACCTCGTTTTAATCTAATGTAGGTCCATAATGATTTAATACTTTTTAAAATATTATATTCAGTGGTGCCTAAAAAAATTATTATAGTCCAGGTTGATGGAGGTCTAGATTCTCTCCATAGTTGTTTATAAGCAGATAAATCCAATGGCAACTTGGATCTTCTATATTTATCATATGCTCTATTCTTGCTATTTATTAGAGTGATGGTCTCCTTTGAAAAGTAACATGGATATTTCAGAGGCATTGTCAGCCTCTTTGGAACATACAACTCGATAGCTGCGTAAATTATAGAGTAAAACAGCTCCACGGCCCTGTCGACATTCACACTATTGGTCGCAGTGCCATCACCGAGTCTCATTTCAGCAGGGTAACCCACAGAACCTCGTTTTGATCTAATCTAGGTCCATAATGATTTAATATTTTTTAAAATATTATATTCAGTGGTGCCTAAAAAATTATTATAGTCCAGGTTGATGGAGGTCTTAGATTCTCTTCGTAGTTGTTTATAAGCAGATAAATCCAATGGCAACTTGGATCTTCTATATTAATCATATGCTCTATTCTTCCTATTTATCAGAGTGATGGTCACCTTTGAAAAGTAACATGGATATTTCAGAGGCATTGTCAGCGTCTTTGTAACATACAACTCGATAGCTGCGTAAATTATAGAGTAAAACAGCTCCACGGCCCTCTCGACATTCAGACCACAGGAATGGAGAATGCCCCAATGATTTTTGGATACAATCTTTTAAAAAAACAAAGCGTTGCAGCATATTTACAAGACTATTCCATCTAGTCTTGCAATCAAGTATAAGAGACAGTTCTTTTCCATTTTTAGCCTTCACATAGTTTTGTAAAATATAATTGTTTGCAGAAGATTGCCTAAATACTTAAATCACTTCTGGAACTTTTTTGACAATAATTCGAATACCATGACATTCGCTAAGTTCCATGTTAACAGCTTCACCCGTTTCCTGGGTGACATCAAAATCTATATTTCCATCTTGATTATCTTCTTCCTCATCTTCGCTACATTCCAAACTTTCTTTTGTAGTTTTCGAATAAACATCATCTTCATTTTGTATTTTTGTGTTGTATAAAACGTCTAAAAGGCTTAGTGAATACCATGTGCAAAGCAGAGCTGATGTAGCGGTTTTATCAACTTGCCAAGCTTCTTCATTACACTTGCACCATCAGTTGTAATGCAAACAATATCATTATCCAAATTTAAATTATATTTATTAAGCCTGACTTTTAGTGTATTAATACAGGCCTCCGCTGGCATAGATCCGAGCATACATACCAATCCGATATTCCAAAATTTTTCGTCTGATGTGTAAATTTATATTCATGAATTGTTTATTAGCAGTAGAGGTTCATTCGTCCAAAGTTAAACTAAAATATTTGCCAAGACGCTTAATGTTTTGGAACTCCTGAATATACAAATTAATGACCTTTTTACTATAAGTTAAAACTTGGTTATGGATAGATACTACAGAGGCTGGTATAACTACTTGCCTGTAGTGATTTTCGAAGATCAACCAAGGAAATGAATACTTTAAATGGTAATCTGTCAACAGAGGTCATACGTGAAATAACAGCATCTAAGGAATTTTCGTCAGGTGAAATAAAAAAATCTGAAATTTTACATTGTTTTTGTGATGAACAGGGCAGATTTGTTTCAGGGTGGTCTCGTGACGATACATTGTGTACATCTTGAGCATCTGAGGATACTTTCCTTTTATGTCGCTTTAAATGAATTGACTTAAAGTGTACATGCAATCCTTTTGTAGTAATTATTTTTCCACATTTTTTGTATTTGGCGGACTGTTTATCATTCGAGATCTAAAAATTATATCACATAGAATTTTTGTCATCATTTCGGATAGGATGAATGGTGTAAACTGGATCACCTTTATTCTTCATTTTAAAAGATCCCGAAAGCTAACCTAAAATAACATTTTCTATTTGCAACTAATTTGTCAAACATTTTCTTACAAAAATACTTACCTCTTCTGCGTTTTTTCCTACAAAGAGGTAACACTTTTAGGCTAATTAAACGATAATTTGTAACTTGCACAAACAAGGAAAACTAATTTAAAATCTCAATAACAACAGTGGCTGATATGTATCAGGTTACCGGTGACGTCAACATTAATGAAATTAATGACTACGTTTACACCGGATTTATATATTAGTATTTTTATTTTAAAATCCTACATATAATAAGTTTCGGGATTACGTCTTAAAATCCCGGGATATTCATGAACGTAAATTCAACATCCCGGGATATCGAGATCCCGAATCCCGGGATTGAAAGCCCTAGTAGCAAGGTTTCAATCGAACACTACGTTAATAATATTATAGATGACTTCAGACAAATTATTAAAAGAAGAAATTGAAGAAAAGAACAAATTTATAAAGAGAATTAAGAGGTATTCTCAAACATTTGCAAAAGAGGCGACAAATAGTGAGAATCAGTTACTTGCAGAACTTGATAAAAGTAATTTGACTATTAAAGAACTAAGTGAAATATTTGTCCAAGAAAGTCTCCACGGAAGATAAAGTGTTAACATCCGTCTCAACTCGACAAAAATATTAAAAGTAAATGTTGGTACTCATACTTGTGTGCCTTCTCAAAACAGCTCGGTACAAACTGAATTATTGGGGGCTTCTGACATTGAATGTCAAACAAATATTAGTGGTGAACAACAGGAAGACGAATACAGGCATCTGGCTGAAAAATTTAAGAATGACATTTCTCAATATAAGTCTATGCAGCAGAATATGTTGCTTACGATTGAGACATTATCAACTCAAAATTATTTATATTTGAGTGACGTTGAGAGGCTGCAGAATGAAATTTCAAAATTTCGTTTTAAAGACAAGGGAAGTGGTACTTCCCGTGTGATGGGGAATCGTGCAAGTAAGTGTACTACACTATTTATTTATTTATTTATTTATTTACGGACAATTAATTGCCCAATATAGTAATACAATATTGAAGAAATAATGATTACATATACAAAACACATAACGTGTGAGAAAATAATGCACAATATTAATAATTAAATTAAATCAAATTGAAACAAAGTAATAAAACAAAACAATGGCATAATCGTATAATATAACAAGTTTGACTATCACGCTACCTACACATTAAGTACAGTTATTAAACAGGAACTAGGCAATAGGCAGATTCAATAATTGGCGCAAAAATTTATCTCGGTTTCAAAAAAAGTCAATTTGCTTGCAGTACTCATTGGCCAGTCTGGAGGTACGAGAGATAAAACTGTAAAAGCCATAATTTGTCCTATGAATTGTTACGTGAAACGGTTGAACAAGTCGTGTGTTTCTAGGCAGAGTATGAAGTCATACCCTGGCCAAAAGATTCGGGCAGCTTAGGATACCTTGAGGTATGCTGTAGGAAAGTTTTAGGTCTTTTTGGATTTGAAGGGTTTGAAGTGTTTTTAAACCAAGACTAGACTCAATATCATGATAGCTAAGTCATTAACAGACTGGGGGTAATGTACTTATACTGAATGATGGTCTTATTGGAGGCTACTCCAAGCTACTGAGGAACACATTGACCGAGAACTGGCGTGTGATTGAGATCTCCAAGCGTAATGTCCTGTCCTTTTGTGTATATTTGTATTTTCTTATTGTATGTTTTTTATGCTGAATTTTACACAATAAAATTTTTTTTAATTTAATGCCACATATAACAAGCAATATGGGAATTTTCGAAGAATGACTTTGTAATTATTCAGGGTGGCTTGGTTGATACATTGAAGGACTCTTGTGCGTCAGATTCCACTCTAACTCGTATCCTTACTATTGGGTTTCAGACCAATGTGATCCTAACAACAGTTCTATATATCAGTACATCAATTAATTCACAGTTTAATAATTCATTTCTCAACTTATCCCCTCCCACAGACTCTCATGTAACAGTACTTTTATACTTGACCTAAATAGTAATCCCTCAATTGGGAATCATCTGTACATTGACAGAAGAGGCCTAACAAGACTAACATTGGAGGGTAGAAGAAAAATTGCCTAGCTCGCTTTGGATCTCATTACTGACAACTTTGTTGATTTGTCCTGTGTTCCAGATACAGTAATCCATGACACCTTTCAGGAACGGCTTGACGCGTTGACCGGAAGTAATTCACAGAAGTCTTCAGGAGGTGATTTGGAGGTTGACGGTTCTTTCATGAAGAATGACTGAGATGGCCGGAGTGGTGGGATAGGAATATTTCTAAAAAATCACCTTAAATTTAAATATTTGAAGGTAATTGAATTCATCTCTTACCAATTTTGAATTTCTTGCTTTAAAACTTATTTTAAATATAAAATTCTTTGGACTTGCTGTATTTTACAGACCACCTGACTCTTCATATACTAAAATAGCAATTTTAGGTTATATAATAATGTGTTTTAATTCTATTGGTAATTATGATTTTGTTATAGTGGGTGACTTAAACATAAATCTTCTTAATAATACTTATATGACTAGATTTTTCAACAACTACTTGAGAAATTATGATTGTATTCAGGTTGCTCAGTGCCCTACACAGGTTACTAATAACACAGAATCATTAATTGATGTTATTATCATCAATTCTAACTTAAGTCTGGCAAATACTGGTGTTTCTGAATTTGGTCTTTCTGATCATAATTTGATAGATTGTACGCTTGGTGCTTACCTTGAAGATCTTGCGAAAGCCATAAAAACTGCATGTGACTTCGTGTTGGGGAGTATAACAGGGATGCATCTTAATGTTGGGGAGTATAACAGGGATGCTTCTGAGTTGAAATGGGAGTGTATTTACTCAACTCAACTATTTTAATTTTAGCTTACTGTGTTTATTTGACAAACACTCTCCTTTAAAAAATATATGATGCATTAAATCTAAAAAGGTAAACCATGGTTCATAGACACTCTCAGGCAACTTGGAAGGAAAGAGAAATGCTTGACTAAGATTTAAGAGTACCTGTCTGCCAGCATACAGGAAGTACTGCTGCAACTTACATAATGTCTATAATGCTTCTCTTGTTAGTGAAAAGGAGGCCTACTTTTCATCCGCTCTTAAAAACTCTCGTTCTAACAGTAGCCAATTGTGGTCTCATTTAAGAAATCGAAATGTTCATAACACCAATCATTCACTAATTCTGGAACCAAAACTACAGGATGCTGAAGCAATCAATGACTTCTTTGTTGATAGCATTCCGAAAATCAATCCTGATCCCAATAACAACCAATTTGTATATTTTTCTTATAACAATATATTTCAGTTCTCCTATGTCGATGTTGATGTGATAAGGCAGGCAAAGCCTCATACTATTGGATGTGACAAAATATCAGGCTCAATGCTACAACGGGCCATAAAATACATTGGAAAACCCCTAACACATAATAAATTTTTCATTTGAGAGAGGAGTGGTATCTAATGCCTGGAGAGTTACCTTAGTTAAACCTATCGGAAAAAAACAAAATTCATCAATAAAGAGCTATGGAGATCTTCGACCCATTAGTTTACTTTCTGTTCCCCTTAAGACTGCCGAGTCAGTTCTTCATCATCAACTAACAACTTTTTTGGAATCCAATTCCATTTTGCCTCTCAGGCAGTCTGGATTTAGAAGGGGCTTTGGAGCTAGTGCCAGTTTTTGATCCATTGTTGACCATTGCCTGCATGGCTTAGATCAACAAAAGCTCACTTCTTTAACTCTACTTGATATGACCAAGGCTTTCGACACCATCGATTTTGAGTGTCTGCTGGCTAAACTTTATAACTATGGGATTCGCAATGAAGTGTTTAACTGGCTGACTAGTTACCTGACTTGGATATTTCAGCAGACTATATTGGATAATAATGAAGCCAGTCGTACATTAATCTCAAGTCTAAGCGAACTTCACTCTGGGGTACCTCAGGGATCAGTACTTGGCCCGCTTTTATTTTCAATTTTTCGGCGGATTTAGGTAACATCGAAAATCTTGTCAGGTACATATGTTCGCTGACGACATTCAATTAACATCAATTTACTCCTAAGGAGAGCAATGATGCTTACCTGTGTATTAATAATGATCTAAGCTTTATAAAAAATGGACGGATAAAAATTGCTAAAGTCTTCCTATCCATGTCTGTGGAGTTCTATATGCCGAAAGGCATATCTTAGCCTCAAACAACTTCTCTCTTTTAAATATCTTCTTGATATTGAAACTAAAAAAATGCTTGTTTCATTAGTGATGTCCCATTTTAATTACTGGGACATTGTGTATGGTCCATGTATCAATGGTGCGGCTGGTCGTCAGCTGCAGAAAATGATGAATCATTCTGTTCATTTTATAATATTCTCTCAAATTACTCCCTACATCCGTGAACTCGGTATTCTTAAGCTTAATGAATTGCGTTTCATTCATTTTGCTTGCTTTGTAGTTAAGATTTTAAATACTGGTATTCCTCCTTATTTAAGGACAAAATTAACTTGTAGCACCGAAGTTCATTTGAGGGAGTTGAGGGGAATAGCTGATCGTCTGCATACTCCTGTTCCAGGACCTCAGCATTCGAGTTTTCGTTTCTGGTTCCGGTGGCTTACAACAGTTTGTTGCTCCTCAGGCATCTTTCTGTCCCAGACTAAACTAAAACAGCAGTTACTGATAAATACCTTTAATTTGCATGTCAACCTGAATACATTTTAATGATATGATACCATAATTGTGATTTTAGTCTAATTGAATTTTATTTGTAGTATTTAGTTTTGCTTTTGCAATCTGGTTTATTATCTTAATTGTTTTTTGTTTTTTTGGTTGTATTCTATTTTAATTGTTTGTATTCTATTTTAACTCATTAAGAAAATTGTATGCTATTTGTACATTTACTTTGTCAGATAATATCGCTAGGTTGAAATCATTTAAAATGTATCCTGTCCTTTTGTATTTTTTTTTTATCACAAATATTTTTTGAATTTATGGACGATTGACTCAAACAAAATAAATCATAATCATACGATCAACGGCACTTTGACTATAATTGGTTCTGTGGGTGTGCTCATAAAATAATTGAAATTGCCTGCTGGGAACTTGAAACAGTACCAAACCTAACAAAATATCACAGTCTATAACACTATTTACAAGTTTGTGAATAAAAAAGCCTCTTTACGTCTCGTCTTGAGCCTTTTTAAGCCACAACGTAATAGGGAAAACGAAACTTATACAATAAATATTTCACAAATTTGTGTTGTACTTTTTCAAGTCTGTCTCTGTGGCAAGCATACCGAAGAGACCAGATAATAGAGCAGTATTCAAGTATACTACAGAGAAGGCAATTATATAAACATACAAGTGCCCTCGTATCGCTGATATATTTAGTGTTTCTCTTAATTAAGCTCAGTAACCTAACGGCTTTAAGAACAATATTGTCAGTATGCTGGTTAAAGTCCAAATTTGTATCAAAAGTTACACCCAGATCTTTAATACATTCTACCCTTTCAGTGCTTACATTGTTAATTTTATATACTGTTTCTAAGGGATCTACACATTTCTAGAAACTAATAGATTTACATTTTGTTATGTTAATCTTTAGGAAGGTTTCTTTACAGCATTTCACAAAGTTATCAAAATCCGACTGCAAATCATCAGAACTAGAACCAACAAAACTGTAAAGCTTCAGGTCGTCTGCATATAAAAGGCATTGAGATGATTTGAAACAAGACTGGACGTCATTTATAAAAAGTAAAAACAAAATGGGACTAATATGCAACCCTTCTGGTACTCCGAACGACACCAACACTTCCCGTGAAAACGAACTATACACATTAACCTGTTGGCGACGATCAGTCAAATAAGAGTGGATCCATTTTAGGTAATTTCCAGGAACACCATCAGACAGCTACTTGATTAGAAAGGGATGACAGACACTATCAAAAGCTTTGGACAGATCTGTGTAGATGGAGTCAATTTTTTTACCAGACTCGAGGGCTGATATGATAAAATTCTGATATACTGCCAAGTTGGTTACTGCTGAGCAGCCCATGAAAAACCGTGTTCTGGTATTATCTAATTCTTGTATGTGCTGAAAACCTCGTCGGCAATAATGCCCTCGAAAAGTTTTGGAATTGCAGAATCGTTTGGAGATTCGATTTTTTCTATATTTATTTATTAATGAAAAGTGGCCTGTGTCAAAACATCTTTGAAAAAAGGACACTGAGAGGTCGGGCAAGAGACTCTGAATAACTACTTAGAAAAAGTGGTGAAATACCATCGGGCCCAGTACTCCTTAACACATCCAATTGGCACAATTTTATGTTTAAATCTTTCGCGTTAAAGTTGTGAGTTGCAAGTACTGTGGAAAACTTCATCGGCTTATTGAGATAATTCGATGCTGGTGTGATCGGTGTAGCACATTTGAAAATGAGAGGCAAATGCTTTTGCAATATCTTCAGAGCACCTCACGTCTTGGCTGTTAAATTTCGTTTTGCCTGGGAGGCCGGAGTCACTAATGAGGCTTTTAACAAATGACCAAAAATGTTTCGCATTTTATGGTATGAGGTGTTCAGTGTTGGTTACGTACCTTATATAACAGATATCAGTGCGAAACTTCACCTGGTGTTGAATGTTGGAGTATTCATCATAATCGATAACTTTTCGGAGATCAGCATTGAACCATCTAGGGTATTTCTGACTCCGAATAGTAGTTTTAGGAACAAAACGCCTAATACCGGTGAAAATGGTCTCATAAAACTGTTGGACTGCCAGTTCCACATCTCTAACATCAGTCAGGAAGAACCAGTCTATTTGTTTGACAAATCTGTTCAGCTCAGTATACTTATCACTCATATGCTGTGATGTTACTGATGTTTTTGAGTATGGAGACATGTGGAAAATTAAGGGAACACTCGATAGCCGGGTGATGATGATCTACCTCAGTGAGCTCATACTTTCTTGGATGTACTGAAACCAGAATAGAATCGTCAGCAAAAATTAGATCAAGTTTTCGATCAAGGCCATTCGTTACAGAGTTGATTTGTTGCAGGTCATGGAAAAACATGGTATCAACAGTTATCTCTGCGGCCGGGGATTGCACCCCCGTAGACACAAGAACATCATCCTCGGTAACCCATTCGATTGACTGGAGATTAAAGTCGCCATATATGATAAACTTGTGTCTCTCATAATTATTTCTTAGAGATTCGCAAGTATTACTGAATGAATGGGAAAAGTCGAGGGAAGAACTTGGGGGAAAGTAAACTCAGCCAATTATCAATGGCCTATCGTCCGCGTTTACATGGCACCAAACGTCATCATATGTATTGACAATAGGTGTAGTAATAGGCGAAACTTGAATAATATTGGTGGTACCGATTAATAACCCTCCGCCACGTTGACAATTCAGCTCCTCTTACGTTCTATCTCGTCTGAAGACTGAATATTGCAGTTGAACATCTCAGCATCGATAAACTCACTATTCAACCAGGTTTCCGTAAGGGCGATGATGTCATAGTTACATATATAGATATTTCTCAGCAGTTCTTCTCACTTTGTTCGAAGTCCCCTTACGTTTTGATAGTAAGTGTCTAACCGTTTTTCACAAGTTGTTTGGTTGCGACGATTGAACAAAATTTGAGTTAAATGGTCCAGAGAAACCAACCTTGAAAGTTGCAGATAAGAACATAAGGGAGATTTTGAATGTTCGTTTCTTTACATTGGACGCGAAATTTGTCGCTGCACAAAAATCAGTAGTCATCGCGAAAGTAAACAAATTTTTAAGCTATTAAAAATATTAAATAGTCATTGTGTTATTATTGTTAATCGTTTTTTTTTGCAAGTTTTCAAATTCACAATGTTTTTAGGTATTTAATACATTATTATATAAAGAAAAGAAAAACATAACAAATAGAAAAATAGTCAAACAATCAAACTTAAAATATTTAATACAATAAGGTAATAAAACTAATATTAGAAAATGTAAGTTTAACTATAAAAGACGAAATTTATTGCTAATATAGAAAATACATAAACAATACAACTAGGTTGGAAATATTTAAAAAAAAAAATATATATATATATATATATATATATATATATATATATATATATATATATTTTTATTTCCAATATATATATATATATATATATATATATATATATATATCGATTTTGGCGAAACGTCAGCAAAATTGTTCTTTTCAGAAGGAGATTAATGAACAGATGTGCACCCGAAATGAAAACACAAAAAATCACATTTTTCCATCCGTGCAGGACTACGAATCAACGGGTATTATAACTGCGAATTTCATGGTTATAAGTTAACTTCTGACTTAAATATGAAGGTGCCCCCACTATTATCGTAAAAATAAAACAAGTAAATTATATCTAATGTACTATGTAACTGGCAACCATTGCATGACAATATTAATCGCATTGCTCGATTTTGTAATTTTTGCAGCCATCCCAGCTCATTTTCTTACGGGTACATTATAGTGCAACAATATGTAAAATGGCTAACCTTGGAAATAATATTACGTGCTGGGATATTTATTTCCAAAAAGTGTCTTTTGAGTACTTCAAAAACTGAATCTGAAATAATTACCTCTACAAACAAAGTTATGTCATCATCTTTCTTTGTTTTTTTTTCAAAATTTAACCTTTGAAAATAATAAAATAAAAAATTAGCTACAAATTAAACCAGTTATTTTACCTAAAATCTTGGAACATACCTACTCTCGAAAAAATGGCTGTGAAAATAGTCATTGCTTGGAGTGCACAAAATGTGAAAAATGGGTTTACAGGAAGTTCACTGGCCTTAATCCCAAAGATTATTTATAGACTGTTGGTGCAATTAAAAAAAACTGGAATGGATATGCAACCTCTCACTAAACAAGAACGCCCCAAGAAGTACAAAGGAATTTACTATAGCCAATGTGATGTCAAAACTAAACAAAATAGATAACAAACATGACGAAATCCTGAATCTGTATGCAAAACATCTAGAAGTAAATAGGGAGTTGAAAACTGAAACTGAACGCCTAAAACAATTAAATAATTTACCAGACATAGATAATGTGAAAGCTATCCTATCTACTTTGTGCCTAGCAATGGATTTAAGTAATATAAAAGTGGCTAGACTAAAAAGGTAACATCCAAACAAAACAAGACCCATTAGGTGCAAGAGAAGTTTTCTTTAAAGCCGAAGGGCTAATATAAATTTAGAAATATATCCACCCACGGAAATAGCTGAATACAAACATTATATATTCCAGAGGCATTCCTAGAATAATCAAAGTAGCACTACAAACACTTCAAAAAAACTTTTTTTCTGATCCTAAAAGAAATTTTCTATCACGCTGGACCAAAAATGTGAAACAGCATATAGCCAAACCAAAAAAACCATCAAAAGACGTAGAAATGATACAGGCACTGCAGCAGAATGTACAATTCATTAAAAACAAAATCTTGGATTTTGAATTGATAATTTAAAAAAAATTCAACAAAAAATACAGTTGAAAAATGACTGAGGAGGGCCTACCTACTGCGCTAGTTCAGTCACTGCCTAAGGGCCCCCCATGGTAGGTGGGTCCGGAGTTTTGTGCTCTCTTACTGATTGATAGTTACACCACTGATCTTGGAAGCCCAACTGATGTGCCTGGAAAAGCTTCCTGAGATCTTATGCCGATTGAGCACTGGTGAAAATCATAAGAAGTAAAGTTTATTAATACTGAAAATTATATGATGAGGTCCTGCTTTACAATAAAAGACAGTCAACATGGGGGATCACGTATATTGCAATTGAACAGTTAGAGTGTAAATGAATGCTGTCCAGGATATGAGTGTTGAAGGTCAAATTGAATGTTCAAGTATTAGGATTAGATTTTAAAAAACATACATAACTGATACTTTTTTAGACATTTTGAAGTCATACAACTTTTGCCAACTATTTATGAACCTAAATTCGTCGCTGAACAATAACAACTAACAACAATTTTGTGAACTTTGGGTAACAGGCAGACCAATGTTCTAGATATAGCAATTTTGGATCACTATACCTAAAAAATAACTGGAACATATTTGCGAGTGGCCAAAAGAGATAATTCCTCGGCAAAAATGTATTTTTTCAAGAACGAGAGTCGGCCACTTTGTTTCGAAGCTGCGGGGTGAATATTGGAATGATATGAGGGAATGTATGGTTGTAAATGAGGCATATAATGCTTTTCTATTTAAAATTAAATCATTAGTTTTTAGAGTATTTCCAGTGAAAAATATTGTCACCAAAAATGACAACAAAAATTGGCTAACTTTGGAGATAAGAACATATAAATGTATGCTTTATAGGAATTTGATAAGGGAACCTAGTAGTAAAAATTACCCAAAAATAGTGAAATGTCTTTAAAAAAGTTATTAAAGCTGATAAGTTTTATTAGCTAAAACTGTAATATGTAATGCGAAAAACCTGGACCATCATAAATAGTATAAAAAAAAACAAACCAGATCCAAAACAAAATGTTATTACAAACCTTAGATGTGAAGTGGGGGATTTAAACTTGAAAGAAGTTCTTAATAATCTAAATTATTACTATATTAATGCTTTCCCAGACATTAGGCACACTTCTATAAATCTGAGTCATAGAAAGTCAAGAAAATTTCAAATTTTTCCTGACAAATCCTGAGGATGTTAGAAGGGCTATAGTAGGTCAAAAAACTTAATGTTCATAGGGGAGGATGAAATACCAGTCCGACTAATAAATGAGAGTGCTCATATTCTTGCTGCCCCCTTGGCGTACATTATTAGCTTGGCCTTTTGTACTGGTGTTTAAAATAGTTTCTGTTAAACCGGATCCTAGGCGCAAGCCTAATTGTTATAGATCACTGACACTATAATTTCTCAAATCATACGCAACTGATGGAAAGCAACAGGTTATATATACAACTCAATGAGTAGGGTCACCTCATAAGAATTTATGTGGGTATTACCCTGAAGGGTGTACCTCAATGAAAAGCCTGGTTTGACTCCTCAATATACAATCACCTACTCTTAAATTATAAAAGTGTTGCAGACATGAAATTATTCAAGAAAACTATTTCAAAGATTTTAATCTGTAAGGCGTACTACAGTCTTGTGAAATTTTATAATAATAGGTTGTAATATTTGCTCTTTTGTTTGTTTTTAACCAAAACATTTTAACCAAAATTCTTCTGATAGCTGTCTTAGTTTCTCATCTTTTATATGGATTATTATATTATTATTAGATTTTTTTATATTGGTGTTTATTTGTTTGATGTGAGCATATTGTACATATCACATATATAGCACTCTACTTCTTATATTTTAATTAAATCGATTTTGATATGTTTTTACACAATATCATTTGTTTTTGTTTTTTATAGTTTAACTTATCTATTAGGCAGGTAGAACTATATTACGTTTGTATGTATTTCTCAATGTGTTTACTGGCTGCAGTTTTATTTATTTATTTGTTATTGTAATTTGACTAGGTTGTTGGATTTTTTATTTTAACTATTTAGATTAGAACATTTTTAAGTACTTTAATTACATTTTTAAGTACTTTAATTACTATGACTATAATTAAAGGTGGATACGTTTAGAATATTTCTTTTTTCACTGCTTTGTCAACAAGATGTCCTCCTAGACAATAAAGCATATTTTTGACTTGACTTTGAGTACCGATAGTTAAGCAATAATACCGATATATAAATTCGGTTGGTAGGTGAGAATATCGGTAGATAGAAACATTTATCGATAAGTCGATTACTATCGACATCGATCAATAAAATATATCGATAGGTAACATGTAATATCGGCCATCCCTGATCTCAGTCAGAGTGTCAGAGCAGAATGTGTGAGACCTTAGGTATGCTTGAGAACTAGTTTGTTGGAAATATCCTTTTGTTGAAAGTTGAAAAAACTCAAGTTGTGTTCTTCAGTCAGCAAATGCAGTAGTTTAAACGTAAATATAAAGATCAGACTTTGACAGCCAGTACAGATGTTTCTTTTCAGGGCGTGGAGTTTGATTGTATATTGGTCTGGAAGGCACATGTACAGAAATTATCAGTAGGATTGCCTCAATATAATTTAACCCTTCAGATGTTGTCTTTGGGTGTGGATTGTGATACTGCCTTGATTGCATGTAGCATAATATTTTGGGAAACTGTGTTGATGCTGATAGAATACTGATCTTACAGAGAAGTGGAATAGAGCCAATGGAAAGTTGCAAAAATATTTTCAAAGATTATAGAATTCTCACAATTGTAGCTTTTTGCTAACAATTTATTAACACGTAAAAATTTAAAAATCCATATGGTAGCACTTTTAAGTTTGGAATACCCAAGCAATTTAAAATACCTGTCCACAGTTTTCTGGTCTGGAGGGTGCTGTGTGGATCACTACAAGCCCAGTCTGGGGAGTAAGAACAACATAACTTATAATGCTGAGTCTACTAAAAATGTTTCTTATGACTGCAGACCACACAACAGAAATCCATGCATTTAGTTATGAACAGATAATAATATCACTAACCTTCTGAAGGTCACTCTCTGAGAGATCTTATATTAGTTATTAAACCTGACTATTGTCAATTCTGGATTACACCATGTGACCCTATAAAATTAAGACAAACTTATACAAAAATAGTTACTTGAAGCATTAAAAATGTTGATTCTATAAAGTTTAAAATAGATTTAAAGTTGATTGACTGGCATGAACATTTTTTTATGGGAAATTGAATATGCTAAAAGCCGAATTATTTTAAACATATTATTATTATCAGCATTAACATAATGTTCAGTTTTGTATGCTGTATGTATATAAGCATTAAGAAAATGTTAGGTTATGTTTTAAATGCTTTCACATGTCTATTTTCACATAAAATACCATAAAGACTTGTGTACAGGGTATCCAGATTTCGATTGTTTGGGGGGGGGTATCTCGGTTATTTGGAAAGATACAGGGTTGAGGGTTTCACATTACTGTGCTCCTTTTTTGTGAAACACGAAGATGCCGTAATTAAAATTTTAATAGCCCGCTTTGTTTCTAAGATACAGGGTGAAATTGAAAATGTTCCATTTTGGGACCCTGCTCGTATCTTGGTTATCAGTAAAAAGTGGTTCAATAATAGTTCTTTTTCGTATAATTCAGTGGTGTATTTTAATCTTTCCTGTGGGTAGTTATTTTTATGATATGACCCAAAGTTATGTTTTTCTTTTAATGGGACACCCTATATATTTTTAAATATTCTGTTTTTGTTTTTTACAAGCTTTTCAAAAATATATAGCGCTCTATGCTGATTTTAGTCCAAGTATTATTTTTTTTTATATTAAAAAAATCAAAAAATCTTAATAGGTGAATTTGAAATAACAAAAGTAGTTTATGTCAAAATAGCGAACGTCTTTGCTCTATTTTTTTCTCGATTTGCGTTAAAACTTTAATAACATTAGACTTCTCAGATCTCGACTATCGTAGACATTGCAATATTCGAAAATTATGAAAAATACCACATGCTCGTCACTTATATCCGGTGCGACGAAAACGCAGATGAAGCTTTGGAACTATATTTAAACAGGTTGTATTAGAGATATTTATTTTTCTCATTATAGCTAAATATTTAAAATATGATATCCTGGTAGATATCCAGAAAGATGGCAACGAGATAAAATATTTTTTTAAAGAATAAAGTCAAACTGCGGCCTAAAACCTACAACATGGAAATCACGATATTGACAAAGTGAATGTGTTGGCTTCGGTCGAGGCAGTTCCAATTAATTCTTGTCGAAAAATTGAAGCTTCTATCGGCGTTGTTAAATCCAGGGTTCACACATAAAAAAAAACACAAGTTTAAACCATATAAGTTTCATTTGGTACTTCCCGGTAATGCAGAACCCCGACTTAAGTATTCCGATTTGTATTTGCTAATGCGAGATATAATCATTAATTTTGCAAGAAATGTTATACGGTCCGATAAGGCGTATTTTACCAGTGCTGATAATGATAGAGTTTGGTCTCAGGAACATAACCATGTTGTATTTCCACTTGAAAGGCAAGGCATGTTTGGATTTAATGTTTCATGCTTCATTCTTGGAAGCAAAATCGTCTATAAGATCTATGACGGCACCCTTACTGCAATTAAATACTTAGAGAAATACTTAACCAAACACGTTCCTTTGATGCGATTCAATGTTCTGTATTTGCAGCAAGATAGAGCTCCCGGTCATAATGGTTAAATAGTGAGAGACTATATATACGCAAACTCTCCAGGCCACTGGACTGGAACCACTGGACCTGTAAAATTGCCACCAAGGTCACCCGATTTACCAGTTCTCGATTTCTTTTTGTGGGGATACCTTCAAAATAGAATTTATACAAGACAGCCTTACATAACAGAAGAGTTGAAAAATGCTGCTGAAGAGGCCTTAAAAGAGTTATGGCGGCGGCCATTTATTATTTTGAATGCCTTGAAACGAATAGTAAATACAGGAAATGAATGAAATCGTCAGTCAAACATTATAACGCTATAACAGTTACGTTGTTTGACGTCAATACGCGAACTTCAATGTATGACGGTTTTCACTGTTTGACGCCGACACATAAATATCAAAGAACAAGCCACTGAAATGAACTCCAAACTACGGGTCTGCTTCTCTATATATCTATAGTCCATTTACTATGATCAACAAAACTTTAAACAAGAACATTTTTTAGTTACCAAAAGTGCATTTTGTAAAAATATTGGTTGTCTCAGAAAACGAAGTACAGACTGTAACTTAATTTTTTTTAAACATAACACGTTATATATTATAACATATTTGGATTTCACTAATAATTCTAGGCATTTTTGCTTTAACATTTCATATATGACACTGTTTACAAGATATTGACATTCACAAATTAAAAATTTTAGATTTGGAGAAGCTGTAAAATTTATACCACAAAAAATTGGAGCAAGAAGAATTGCATGCTACTTCATGGTACTAAGTTGCCATTTAATTGCATAAAGTTTAATGTACTTGTATTTTCAAAAACCTAAAATATGTTGACTTTTGGTGAGATTGAAAGTTGATACCCCTAAAAACACCAAAAAAAAAAACTAAAATAGAAGTGTGCAATTCATTCTGCTTTAAGTGAATCCAATTAAGTTTTATAATCTCTCCATCTGAATTTTTTTTAACGTCAATATCTGGAAAACAGTTTAATTTTGGAATATATTATTCATAAAATTTAATAAATATCACATGGTATAGTTTATTTAAAATTGGAGTTGACATATCCATTTATATTTATATGTAGTACTATTTTTGTAGGAGAGATTTGAAGATATTACAAAAATGGAAGCTGTGATAATACCTAATTTCATAAAGGATATTAGTTTAAAAGATGTGGAACAAGCTGAACATACATACCTTATGCTGATTAAACAAATATCCCAATCAATCAGTTATTTGGCTCATACAAAAAATTCAAATTACAACAAATATCTTCTGGAAATATTTAAAATAATACTCAAGGCGCAGAACAGGTTGGGTAATCCCAAGGACTTATTGACTTATGCGCAGTTGTGCGTTAATCAAATTTATCACTTGGGGGGTACGAATGACCAGCTATTAACCTTTTATACTATGCTTCTGGAGGTGCTAGCATCGAACTTTGGCAAAATTTCTGAATATACTGACACTATTCAGCTGCTTTTAGTTCCCATATTTTCTAACATATTGACAGATATTATTGATTGCAGAAATTTGGAATTTGCCTTGTTAGTCGTGGAAATTATCGAAAAGAAAATTAAGCAAAACTTTAAACAACAGGAATATGTAAATAGTCATTCAATGTTTATAGCTGTTACAAGTCTGTTTCCTTCCAGTAAGGACCAAATGCAGGAGAATTTGGATAAAGCCAAATTATTCCTGAGTAGTTTTAAAAATAGCTCTAAAAAGTTATTTTATAATGTTATATGTGTCTTGGACGAACCTTTACTAAAACTGCTGTCATTCTACAGGCATTCTGGCTCGCATGCATGGTGTCAGTTATCAGACAGTACAGTTTCAAGTATAATAACATTTTTAACTGAAGAAATTCTTTGTCATTCTATGCTTGGTCCAAAAAAATGTGATTGTGGTTGTAATATAGCAAAAAACTATACTGGAACACTAAAAATAGGATGTCAGATGGCAGCATTATTGAAATTGTATGTGGATGAATGGAAAGATAAATCAAGCAATCTAAGCAAGGACTTTTTTACTCATTTGGTAAGATGGCTATCTTTCGTTTATAGAATAGTAAAAAAATTGAAAGATGGTGGTTGCCAAAAATGGAGTTCATTTTACAGCGACATAGCAACTTACACTTACAATATTTGTGTTGTGCTGTATCGAGCAGGAAATATTGCCCACAAGAGACTTGATTTATGCTTCATTAAAAATTCTCTGGAGTTGGAAGGAACCCAGCCTGTGATAAGACCAATAAACACTAACACATTTGCTTTTAGTGCTCTTTGTGACCTAGAATTTAAAAATAAAAACTGGATGAGCTGTATGGGTTTGGTAGCATTACATTGCCTCATATATACACAAAACAGCAAGAATGTGTTTCAGAATTGGTGGATTATGACCAAGGTATGTTAATTTTTAAATAGTTACTCGCAAATAGGTTTTATTTAATTATTGTATTACTGTTAATAATATATTAAGTGCTAGCATGGGTCCTGATTTTTAGAAAATCAGCCATTTATATAACCTTATAATATTAAAAATGTATATAAATTAAGACTATGTAACTAATACTATCTATAAATATTAACATGAAACTATCTAATATCATTCTCTAAAAATAATAAAATCTATTTCAAAATTTAAAGGATTACTAAAGGTTTTTCTTTTAAAGCAATAATTAACCTTTTAACAGTTACTGTATATTGTGTATTTTAATGTGTGTTACTGTTGTTTACTACTTTTATTTCTTTTTGTTATTATATTTCTTTTACAGTTATTATAAATTCTAATTTAGAGGTTATATTTTTTGACAACTTATTTTTATTCCATTATATTTTTTATGGGTTTCTGTAATGAACTTATGAAGTGTTAGTTGGGAATAAAGTTGACTATTATATCCACGGCGAACTGCGCTAAAATGTCGTATGAAATGATTGCTTTATACAATTTTATCGATTTGGCATTTTTATTAGAACCGGATAGCATTTATTTTATAAAGAATTATCCAGCAAGCAGTTTAATGTATTTAGATTGTTACTTAATACTTTAAATGCTCAAAAACTTGGAATCGCGTTTTTATTCGCCAAGCCTCAGCAGTTGTGACAATATCAGTATTGTATTAATAATGAAAATTTGAGGTTTGGTAAGCTTTTTGAATGCTGTGCGCAATTTATTTTGTCATATTATCTAATTTGATAGATATCACTTCTGAAGTCCTTCAAGGTGATATTTTCGACATTGTCGGTTTCTTCTATATGGAGATAACGTGACTTAATATTTAAAATTATAAATTTCACCAACTTGTACAAGAAGATTCAGAATGAGATCCTGAGTTTTGAAAGATGGTTTCGCCTCAACTTGATGGAATTGAACATTAATAAATGTAAGTATATTCAGTTTACTAGTATACGTTCTAACCCACACAAATATTGTATATAGTATTGATCTTGAGAACAGTTAAACCTGTTGTGATAATAGGCAGGAGTACTACATAATGGCTTGACTGTGCGCCAGCGAAAAAAACTGCGCTATTTGCGGGAAACTGGAAAAATATGTAATAACGCCTTTTTTTCATATGTTTCAATATAACTTTTTAGATATACATTTTAGGGAAAAACAATACTTGTTTTTCCCTAATCGAGATATTAAATCTCGATGGGCTATTTACAGATATACAGGGAGAAAGAAAATAGTTTTTTTCTTATTCTATTACGCAATATTATTAAGATAGCCACTTAATATTAATTTATATATTAAATGACGAGGGACTAAATAAGAAAATTCGCTAAATATGTATTTGGTTAAAATTTTTTGGTTCGCAAAAACAAAAATACACAAAATGGCAAGCGCCTTAATAAAGTCGGAAGGCAGTTCGAATCAGTGGAACAGTCAGGATATGTTCTGTTTATACAGCCACTTAATAAAAGTGAGATTTTTTATCAATCACCAAAAATTATGAGAGCCCCGCTTGACCTAAAAATCTAACCACTTATATAGTGTCATTTATTTAAATGCAGGCCACCCCTGTGCAAAGAAAACTTGTTTTTTTTTGTATTGTGATAAAAAAAATTTGCAAAAATATTGTACACTTTTGTTAAAAACACAAGATAATTAGTTATTACTTCCCTCGTGAGATTTTTTCAGATCTTTACGTTTAAGGGTCCCTAGATGCCGGAAAACATGTTTTCTCAATTCCGTCTGTCTGTAGGTATGTCTGTCCGTCAGTCTGTCTATTCGCGGCATATTAGCTAAAGAACTACTTATCCGATTTCTTCAAATTTCAGTCTAAAATTAAAGGTCATGCATTCGAAAAATACAGGCTATATATATATATATATATATATATATATATATATATATATATATATATATATATATATTGTCACACCCCATTTTGTCGGGCTGTGACTAGGGACGTTGGGGATCTTTACCAAATTATAACAAAGAACTATTTTCCAAAACAAACTATATCTATATTAATACAAGAACATAATCAAGAACACAGTAAGCGGTTATAACAAGGATTAATAATTTTAACTTAAAACGGTTCTTACCTAAATATGTTGCTGGGGGCCATCTTATATATTAGCGAAAACATTACCGTGACTTAACTCAATATAACAGAAGCAACTGACTGTCTGATTGTAGACTGACAATTACTATTCACCGATTTGTTTATTGCTGAAACTGCTTTAGGAGATTCAGTGTTCCTTAATTGATTAAGCAATATTTTACTAAGTATGTAAAAGCGGTCACTGAACTAATAATTTTTAGAATGTTTAGGCTAATGAATTTAATAGGAAATGCAATGAAATATTTTCACCCTTGACATTTCCCCACGGCTAGAAAAAGCTGGACCCCAGCGTTTAACACACCTACGTACCTATGTGTTTAATATCTAGAATATTAACAAACTTATTATATAAATATTAAAAAGTACATAAAAAGAGAGAATGAATATTGCAAAGTATATAAAAAAATGTTTAACTCAGCTTGATTAAAATTACATTATTTACTTTAAAAAATACTTTTCTTTAGTGAAAGAACATCTGACCCTGCGGGTTTCGTCTTATTATTAATTTTTTTTTCTTAAATGAAACTAAAATTAATTTAAAATTATTTTTTAATGTTCACAAATTAAAATAAATACCATTAACCTGTTAAACACACAACTGTTCATACCAAATACAGTCCTGTCGACTTCTTCTTCTTAATATGTTGCCTTGGGTGGACGGACGACGGCTATCAGTTGCTGCGACTGCGAGTTATAGCCTTTGAATTGAAACGCAGCTGGGACAAACTGTGGCATCGACTGGGTTGATCGTAGTAAGACGTGCGGATCCTTATTGCATTTGCGCGGAACGGCACTGGAACAAACTGTGACATCGACTGATTGGTTTTAGTACCTCTCGTGACTTGACCAGTTTATTCGTGTAGCAAGTGCCACTTGAAATTCGTTTTGTTTCTAAATTCGGCTGTGAATTATGGGGCACGTGTACGGTGGTGTTTCACCCTCTCTAAGCATCCATGTGATGGTTCAGCCTCGTGTAGTGGGAATAGTTATCTTCGGTGTTACTATTGATACTAAGTGAGCTTTTTCTTTGGGTGCTTCTTTGGATTACTTGACCACTAGAAGACTGCGCCTGGGAAGTATGGGTACACTACACATGCTGCTAGATGGACACCTCGACCACACAAGCTCAAGGTTGTAACTGGGTCCACTTCCATTTTGGGTGACGTGGTTTGCCATCATGGATTTTGAAAATTCGCGGCTACTCCACAGGTGGTCTGTCCCTGGCCGTCTAATAGTACGTCCAATGTCTGTAGTAGGAGACCTTGGGTGTTGATATTGCTGAGTCTTTGGTATTTGGCATGGCAGTTCGGCAGAATTTTAACATGAAAAGGAAAAAGTGTAAGTATATACTACAACGTCGACTAACATTATTACTAAGTATTTATTTGTAATTTATGTACCAAATCTAATTAAAACAAGAATTATATGTCATAGTAATTAATTAAATACTTAATAATTTATTAACCTTTGAGTTTTAAAATCAATAAAAGAAAATAATCAGCCTCCAGGTTGTTTTCTTGTATTGTAGGTCTTTTTCTATATTACATAAATTTTATTAATTTATTAGTGTTTTTTTTTTCTATTTATAATGATATTTATCCTAATATCACTTTATAATGTGCACATTTGATTTAGGCTTAAATAACAGAATAAAATAAACACTAAAGAGCTCCAAGGGGTTTGTCATATATTATTCATTGCTATGTTCATTATTAGAAAATGTATACAAGGCGTCTAGGGCATACATAGTTACCTTTAACATAGCATTACTTTTATATAATATTTTTATACTATTTCTGTACATTTTACTTCCGCTTGTACTTTTTCCCCAAACAAAAGGCTTTTGTATAAGGGATGAGTTAATTTGAAAATTTACATTTTCTACGGAGGCTTGGATTTCTGTTTGTTTTTTTCTAATGTTTTTTGGTTTAGTGCATAGAAAATAAATTGAATGTAGAATTATATATAGAACAAATAAAATTAGACAAGTATATGTCAGACCTATTAATGCATCATGTGATACCGAGTGTGACATATTAGAACTTAGGGCCTGACCTTGAACACCTGGAATGAAACGTGGGATAATTAATTGGGTCTGATAAAAAAGATAGGCTACTAGAACTGATAGCATAATATTCCAGACTAGGAACAAAGAATTACTGTGAGACCCATAACTGTAGCTATAAGAATTTACCGAAGCAGACTACTCGATAGCATTTAGAATATTTTTGACCATACTTTCTGTTGATGTTAATAAGGTGGGGGATGTGAAGTGTCCAGTTAGGGTTTAGACATTGTGATAAATTCTTGTATCTAGGAGAAAGTTTATGTATTTTGGGATTTAATACGAAAGACTTTAAATTGGACCAAGTTGCTGGAATAATATGTGTTAAGATGGAATCTAATTTTGTGGGTGTTCCTGGGCAAGGAAATCTTTTTGGTATTACGATTTCGTTCCGGGTTTGCAGCTGACAGCTACAGGGGAAGTTGATTTTAAAGTCCCCTTGATGTGGATGCCTTGGGTTAACCTTATAGGTTATGTTTGGCTCACATGAATTTACCATGTTTAATTGTGGATGAGTTACAATGTTGGTTTTTCTCAAAAATTTCTGATATTATAGAAGTTGTAGTGTGGCAATTCATTGGGCAGTATTGGCTCATTTCTTGTACAGTTGCTCCTTCATAAAGTTTTTTAGCACATTGTGGTCCTTGTATATTGTCTGCGGAAAATCTGGGAATATAGCACAACTGATCACGATAAAAAAGGGGTTGTTATTAACTCGTATAATTGCCAGTTGATATTGTTTTGTATTATTGGTATTTTCACATGTATATATATTTTTGTATCGGTAAAGGAACAATCACAGATCTGTAGTTCAAAATATTTTGAAATTTCAGTTACTTGGATGGCTAGTCCTTGTCCTGAAATTTCAATTTCCTTGGCTAATATCTCCAGGTCTTTCTGCAATACCTGCGGTTGTACTAAGTTAGATGGGATTCTATGCCTTTTACATGAATCTACTATTGTTTGCCTTCTAAGTGCTCTTGTTAACAGTACTAGCCTTTTTATGTCCAAATATTGGTTATGTAAAAGGCTTCTTATTTTGGCTTCTTGTTCATTTGCTGCATTAGCAACCTGCCTTTCTGAGCTGGATGTATATTGATCTATGTATTTTATTCTGAGTTCGGTTTCTAAAAATGTTTCACTCAATTTCTTCTCATATTCTTTGAAGTGTTTAGATGTTTTGCTTATATCTTTTAAAGTTTCAGACAGTCCATTTTTTATTATAACCAACTTTTGTATGACTTTTCTGTCAGATTCTTCAATTAACTTAAGTTTTTCCATCGTTGCTACACCACAACACCATGATAATCCTGCCCCAATGAAGTCCAATGCCCTTTTTCCCTTATATCTTGATAGTTTTGTATCTCATAGAACCAGCATTCCAACTATTTTCGAGTAACTCAAATTCTTCTGTAAAAGCTGTGGCCAATCTATTTATTTGACGCATTATTATGCATTCAACATCATTGTCTGAATCTTTACATGTATCCTTCAAGGGTACCGAATGATTGCCTTAATCTTCGGTCCAACTTGTTTCATAATTAATGGGGATAGTTGCTTCATAAATCCTAGATTCTGGAAGTGGTTTCCAGTAAGCTCCTGCACTAACCTCAGTTATGGTATCATTTGAGTTTTCAACGTTTGCATCCTCAAATGCTTTTCCTGCTTTTAAAACACTTATTAACAGGATTGTACACCTAAAAGAAAAATATATTAATATCTGATATTTTACAAAAATATAATAGAAATTTTATAAAATATAACTTTTATCTAATATATTGTATATACATATATTTGTACGTATATATTATTTTTACACTGCTTACATAGGTGTTCTGCTTTTGCTTGAATAGTTTTTTTTTTATAATAACATTATTATAATGTTATGAAAAGGTATTTAGTACTTTAGGTATGTTTACCTTAATTCCGAGCTTAATTAACTATTAACATCAAATAAATTATGTTATTTTAGTATGTTAATTTGCTATGTCTAGATGCTACTGTCTTATTGTAAATTAAGATATTATACTTGTTGGTATTATATCATTGCCTTAAATTAAAATTTTTACATTTTAGAATGTAGCTTGTAGTTTTTCAGGCAATTATAGTGATTAAAGTATGTCTTAGTCGGGATGTGCTTCAGGGGTCCATGATATGGCAAAATTCTGCTAACATGTACTATGTTTCTCTTGGCTTGGCTCGATTTCCCTTTTTCAATTTCGTAGTCTACATCTGAGATCTTTTTTGTTATATAGTAAGGACCAAACCAACGTAGTAAGAGTTTTTCACTCCTTCCTACTTTCCTAATAGGAGTAAATACCTTAACTTGGTCTCCTTCCTGGAATTCAACATGTCTGTATTTTGCATCATATCTTATTTTGACGTCGTTTTATATTTTCAGATGCTAAACTTCGTGTTAGTAAAGCAGAGTCTCTAATTTCATGACTGTTTAACGCATTTGGGGGTGGCATTAATGTGGGTTCTATAGGCAAGATGGGTTCCCTTCCATATACTAACATAAAGGGTGAGAAGTTTGTAGTATCTTGTTTTGTGGAATTATAAGCAAATGTAACGTGAGGGAGATATTGGTCCCAATTTTTCTGATCTGTGTTTGTGTAAATTGATATCATATCCGCAAGTGTTTTGTTGAGCCTTTCGGTAAGGCCATGGTCGAAGGATGATAAGCAGTTGTGAATTGCCTTGTGGTTCCCATTTTTTGTAAAAGTTCATTGACCAAATCGGATTGAAAGACCTTCCCTCTGTCACTTAATATATGCTTTGGTGCCCCCTGACATGTAATTATTTTTTCTAAAATGAACTTTGCTATAGGGCCGGCTTTTCCATTTGGTAGGGCTTCGGTTTCTGCCCAACGTGTCGCATAATCTGTTGCCACCACGATGACTGTCTTGCCATTTTTACTTTTTCTGAATGGTCCCAAAATATCTATACCTACTTTCTCGAAGGGAGTACCTACAGGTATTGGATGGGGTGTAAAAGTCCTATTGGTTTTTTATTTCGCTGACCTTTCCGAGCTTGCCAATCAGGGCAACCTTTTATGAATTTTTCTACATCTTTTTGAAGCTTTTCGCAGTAAAATCTCTGTCTGATTTTATGTAGGGTTTTTGTGGTTCCTAGATGTCCACTTAGGGGTTCAGAGTGATTTGCATATATTATTTCTCCTATAAGATTTCTTTGAATTACTAAAAGGTTTTCTCTTCCATTTGAGCTAGGATTAGTCTTATATATAGTTCCATCGACAATTCTGAAATTTTTAGCCCTTCGTTTTAATGCTACACTTGCTAGATCTGGGTTTTCTATAGCTTGAAAAATCTCTGAAATTTTGGGGGTCTTCCTTTTGTAATTTTGCCACATCATCAGATTCCAGTAAAAATGTTGGGACTTGATCATGATCTTCGTTAAGTTCAGGCTTTAGGACTGGGTAGCGACTAATGCAGTCAGCATCCCTATGGGCTACTCCGCTTTTGTGGACTATGGTGTAGCTATACTCGGAGAGCTTTATCGACCATCTAGCTAACCGACCTGTTGGGTCCTTAATTGACTTTAAACAACAGAGTGCATGGTGATCGGTTATTATTTTAATGTGCTTTCCATGTACTAAATGTCTGAGGTAGCTAAGCGCCCAGACTGCCGCTAATCCTTCTAATTCTGTAATAGTGTAATTTTTTTCTGCCTTTGACAAACTTCTGCTAATGTACGCCACTGGGTGCAGTTGGAAGTCTTCTCCTTCCTGTAGTAAAACTGCGCCAATGCCTTCCTGACATGCATCGACCCGTAACTCACAATCTTTCTCAGAGTTATAGTGGTTAAGTACAGGTGCTGTTATTAGTTTTTCTTTAAGATAATTAAATGCCTTAATCTGCTCCTCACTTCAAAGAAATTTTTTTTTTTTTCAGTGGCCTCATATAGTGATTTGGGAAGTAATGAGAAGTTTTTTATGAATTTTCTGTAATAATTACACAGCCCTATAAAGCTTTGTATGTCCTTAATGGACTTTGGTTCTGGAAAGTTTTTTATGGAAATGAATTTATTCTCATCGGGTAAAATACCATCTTTTGTTATGCAGTATCCCAACAAATTAATTTTTTCTTTCAAATACACACATTTTGAGGGCTTCAAGGTAAGCCCTGCATCTCTTAACCTTACAAAAACTTTTCTCAGTTTCTCTAAGTGCTCTTCGAGTGTTTCAGAAAATATAATAATGTCATCTAAATATATCAGTAAGTCTTTTCATTTTAAATCTCTGAAGACTATATCTGCTAGGTGTTGAAAAGTAGCAGGAGCATTACATAGACCAAAGCTCATATAATTAAATTCCCAAAACCCATGTCCAGGGGCCTGAAATGCTGTCAAAGGTTTTGATTCTTCATTCAGTGGGACTTGCCAGAATCCAGAGAACATGTCTAAAGATGAAAAATATCTGGCTTTTCCCAAATATGTCAAAATGTCATCGATATTTGGTACACTGTAGCTTGATTTTTCCGTGGCTTGGTTTAATTTTCGGTAGTCTACGCAGAATCGTGTTCCTCCTTGTTTCTTTTTAACCAGAACAATAGGACTTGCCCATGGAGAGTGGCTAGGCCTTATTATCTTATATTTTGCCATCTCCTGTATCTGTTGATCTATAATTTCTCTTTCCTTTTGTGACACCCGGTAGGCTTTTTGTTTTATAGGTTTGGCATCTGCGATGTTAATTGTATGTTTGACTATGCTTGTTTTGCCCATATATTTTGGGGATTTTGAAAAAACATCCTTGAATTCACTTAAAAGTTTTGTAAGCTGTTCCCTGATTTTTGTATTCTTTATTTGGTCTATTTTATGGTCGGCCATAGTAACTTGTTCTGCATCCTCCTCCTCGACACATAGAATATCTGCGTCTAAAGACTGTGTAAAATTATATAATTCCATTTCTTCTAGAGATCCTATTGTAGTCCCTTTATATAATTTTTGATACTGGTGACTTTTAGTAACCACCCTGATTACTAGGGAATCTCCAACAAAATATGGTGAAGATAGACAAATCACACTTTTGCTCCTTAAATGGCGGTCATATTCTGTGAAAGTCATTGTTGTTATCTTGTCACAGGGGAAATTTTGATGTACTTCTAGTAACATTGTTATTTCTATATTAGGTTTTAATATATAATCATATTTTGCAGTGACTTTACATATTTCTTGCTTTTTTCTGTAGTTAAGTTCGTAGCCATTTCTTCAAACATTGTCATGTCTATATTAATTTCTGTATTCCCAATTCCTAAATTGTTTTGGGGATAAAAGGACGAGCACTTAGAATGTTTTTCTCGATTTGTATCAAAAGCTAGTCTAGTTCCTATATCATTATTCTGTAATACTACAATGTTTTTACTATAGTCATTTTTTTACATAATTTTGGAGAGAAAGTCATTACCTAAAATTAAAGGCTTAGATAGTTTATCTACGATATGGTCCAATAAGTTTCCTAATTTTAAGTCTACTTCTGCTATTCCTAAACGTGTAATCCGGTTGCTTCCGGCAGAAACTAAATTTATTTTTGAATCTAGGGGCATTATGTTATTTACTAAATGTTTATCTACTACACACTGGCTGGCCCCTGTACCTAAGACTATTTCTTTAGGTATTAATCCATTTACAATTCCTGTAACCTTTAATATGTTTTGTCTTGGACCCCCGTTAGTGTGTAGGACGACCTCGTAGGGGTCGGCTAAGTGAGTCGTCCTTGACCTTTTGGGGATCCTGAAGGGGATCGTGAGAATGACACCCTCCTCTGTCTTTCTTGTCCGTCTTCACAAGAAAAATGTCCACAACGATTGCAGTTGCATCAGCGTGGCCTGCCATCATTACATCTTGTGTTTGGTAAATGTCTATTATTCCTATCTATATTTTGTCCTCTACCCCTCTGTATTGAATGACCTCTATTATTCGTGTACCTTCCTCTATTTTGGTAATTTCTTTGATCTTGTACGCCATAAAAGTTTTGGTGTGGGCGTGCTGAATTTTGGTACCCCCTATGGTATCCATTACTCCTACCTCTGGGGTATGTCCTTTGTCGTCTATATGATGGAAATTGTCTAGTTGTATTCCCATATTTTTCTTCTGTTTCCCTGTATATATTCTTTTGACGATAGTTGTCGTCTACTTTCTGTTGAAGCCTTGACTTGATTGTCCATTGTCTGTGATTGCCAGCAGTGCGGTTTGGGACGTCATTTGTCCAACCCTCTCTCTCCTTTATTTCACTTAATTTTAAAACAAGGCTCTTTAGGCTGCTGTAGTTCATATCAGACGTACTCATGAGGTAGTATGTTTCGTAATACGATGAGTGTAAGCCATTTTCAAAATAATCCCTGAAGGTTTCGAATGACATTTTGGCATCCATCTCCTGTGTACGGTTTAGAAGGTCGTAATAATAAGATTTAATGTCCTCATTGTCTTTTTGTCTGCATGTATTTAGCCGGAATTTTAATTTGCGCAGTGGCTGCTCCCCACTAAATTCCTTAATAAAATCATTTTTTATTTGGGCCCATGTATTCTTTTTATTATTTGGGTTTGCTGTATATTCATTATACCAATGTGACGCAGGGCCTTCAAGAAAATTTCCTAGATATAATATTTTATAGGCATCCGTCCATCCATTACAAATAGCAGTTCTTTCATACTTTGTCAAAAAGGTAACTGGCAAACCTAGGCTCGGATCAAAACTTAGGGGAGCTATAAACTTTGGTGTTAATGGTGATTTTGCTTCTGCAGGTGCATTTTCTAAGGTAGTATTCGCCATGGTTATCTTATTTGTCTGATATTGAGTTATGAGGCTTATTTGTGAGTCTAACGGTTCGGTCTGTATATATATATATAATGGGTTTCGTATTCTTAACTGTTTCTTTGTTTTGACCAGGGATAGGTGCTGTTGTGGGCTCTAATTCTGTATTTGGGATTAAAGTTGCTTCTTGTAGAGAGAAAACGAACTTTTCTTTTTTTACTGGGTTGTTACTTGGTGGACTTCTATTGAGGGATGCTCTTAGTGTAAAAGAACTGATATCGGTACTCCTGTGAGTTGGGTTAAAACTTTTAAAATTTAATACTTCTTTTGGAGGTAATTCTAGATGTAAATCACCCTTAGCTGCCTTACTCCTAGTAACACGTATTTCTGTGTCTGTATCACTCATTAAGCAGTAAAAAATAATTTATGTTATATATTTGTGTTAAATAGATTTAAAAAAAATTTATTCGAATATCTGTACCTTTTATTAAACTAACACCTTACTTTTATCAAGTTATATTTAAATATCAAATTTAGCACTACACTCTATATAATTTATATATATTTAATAATAGAACTGCCAGTAAGCATTTTTGATAGGAAAACATCACCATTAAATAATTAAATTGAATTTAAGAAGCCAGTAACTTGAGTATTCTGACCTACTTAAAAAATAGGAATGCAGTGTCTCAGATTTAATAATAATAATCAGCTGGTCTTTATGTTGTAAGTATAGGTTTCATTCATTAGTGTATAATAATAAAATGGATGTAGGATTAATATATAAAAGTATCACAATAAATACCTTAATGTAAGTTTGTTTATTCTATTTAATCAATTATCCTTATATGGTAGTTGTATATATTCGTGTAAACTACATTATACTTTTTAGCATTAATAAATAGTTTGAATAAAATATAGCATAATTTTAAGCAAATTTTGCTCTTAAATGCGCATGCGGTCTGTTCTTTGTAGAAAGCAATCAATGTCAAAATCGTTTATGACAACTGTCTTCCATTTTTGTACAATATTTCTAGAAAGTACTCTTATTTTTTCTCTGTATGGGTATATGTTTATTATTTTTCTTAATGTATGTACTGATCTGCCTATTAGGGTAGTTTCTAAAAGATATGTAATGACTTTAATCCTGTTTAATTTCTTCAAAATGTTTAAAATTCTCTTTTGTTTATTATATAAGTAGTATATCTCTAATTCTCTTTTAAAACTTAGCAGAAAATCAAGATCTGAGTAATTATTTATTATGACCTATCCATAATAGAATAAAATTTTAAGAATTAAATATTTATTATTATTGTTTTTTTTTTTAGATTGAAGAAATTAGCTTGCTATAATAATTTAAATAACGAATCTAGCCTACTCTGAGAAAACAATATAATTCTAGATTAACCATAATTTTTGGCCGTTATTTTTTATTTATCTTTGTACTGCCCGGCGCCTCCACCACAGTGTCACACCCCATTTTGTCGGTCTGTGACTAGGGACGTTGGGGATCTTTACCAAATTATAACAAAGAACTATTTTCCAAAGCAAACTATATCTATATTAATACAAGAACATAATCAAGAACACAGTAAGCGGTTATAACAAGCATTAATAATTTTAATTTAAAACGGTTCTTACCTAAATATGTTGCTGGGGGCCATCTTATATATTAGCGAAAACACTACCGTCACTTAACTCAATATAACAGAAGCAACTGACTGTCTGATTGTAGACTGCCCCTTTCCTAAGCATTTCCAAGCCTTTAAATAATCAGCCAATAGTACTGTGACAGCGATTGCTTTTATATTCGCCATATTATATCTGCCGAACAATTACTATTCACCGATTTGTTTATTGCTGAAACTGCTTTAGGAGGTTCAGTGTTCCTTAATTGATTAAGCTATTTTACTTAGCATGTAAAAGCGGTCACTGAACTAATAATTTTTAGAATGTTTAGGCTAATGAATTTAATGGGAAATGCATTGAAAGATATATATATATATATATATATATATATATATATATATATATATATATATATATATATATATATATATATATATATATATATATATATATATATATATATATATATATATATATATTTATATTTATATAAATATATATATTTATACTAAAAATCGATAAAAATGCGCTCTCACACATCTTTATCAAAAGTTGTTGGCCGGAAAAGATATATGTATAATAGCAGAAATATATAATTTCTGCAGGTGCAAAACGGCCTAAAAGAAGAATTGCTTTCGATTATGTCACAGGGTACCCTCCTGCGATCATGATTTCTGGGCCTCTACCCTCATCAGGCAGGCTTGTACCCAGGGAGATCTGAAATAACAGATTGCTCGATATGACAAAATCGAAACGAAACGTCTATCTATAGTACTGTTTCAGTATGATAGACGTTTCGTTTTCGATTTTGTCATATCGAGCAATCTGTTATTTCAGATATCCCTGGGTACAAGCCTGCCAGATGAGGGTAGAGGCCCAGAAATCATGATCGCAGGAGGGTACCCTGTGACATAATCGAAAGCAATTCTTCTTTTAGGCCATTTTGCACCTGCAGAAATTATATATTTCTGCTATTATATATATATATATATATATATATATATATATATATATATATATATATATCAAATTTTGTCTTATAATTAATAAATTACTTATTTTAAACATGCTTTAAAATTGCAACAAGTATTCTATAATTATTTATTTATTGCCTACAAAATTACAAATCTAATAAAAAAGTAAGCAAAAAAATGGTGTCAAATTTAATAAAAAAAATTTTTCAAATTAAAATTAACTGGCTAATATCCAGGAGCCAGTGGCAAAAGCTCTGAGAATCGGTATAAGGAGTGTACAGAAACTTGTGCATGAAAAAAAACATAATTTACGTCCGAAGAAGATTAAGAAATGTACACGAAAAAATCCAAAGGCAAAAGACTTAAGTTACAATGCAAAAATGGATATTCATAATGCAATTTATGATTTATACACGTCAAAGACTAATATAACCCTTCAGAAATTTTTTAACATTATATAATAAAAAATATCATCATCACTTAAAAAGTCCTCATCTTCTGAGTCGTCCTCAAATGGCGCAATGATCATTGGTGTTATTTCGACATCTAGAACTCGTTCTCGATTCCACCAATCCCATATTAATTTCTCCGTATGATCCACAGATTTCTTCCAGTACTCCGGCGTAATAGAATTTAATGAATCTTGCCAAACAGTTTGCACTTCATCTGATGTAAGAACATCGTTCACGTGTTTTTCGTAATATAATTTTGCCCCAGCCCATATTAATTCTATTGTGTTAAACTGGCAATGGTATGGCGGCAGTCGTAAAACCTCATGTCCATTTTCACGTAATATTTTATATACGGCATATATTGTTGGTTTTTTAATAGATTTTGCCATTAAAAGAAGTTCTAGTTTCAGCATATTGGGTAAAGGATTTTGTTTTTGTTTTATTAGCCAGTCATAAATATCACTTTTGTTCCAGGATGAAGTAGGTTGTTTATTTAAGATTTTTGAATGATAAGATGCATTGTCCAGAATTATTAAAGATGGAGTATCTAAATTTGGAATCAGTTGTTCTTTTAACCACTTTTCAAACAGTTCGCAGTTCATATTCATGGTAGTTATATACGTTGAAGAAAGCATATATCTGGGAGAAATCCTGTTGAAGAACCTGCATGCAAAATGGTGAACCGTTTTCCCGTCCCACATCCCTTTTTTCCTTTGACACTTTTTACAGACTCGTCCTGCCAAGATTTCGAACCACTTCCATTAGTAAATATCCAAGTCTCGTCTAAAAATACTACTTTCCTAAATTTTGAATTAACATTTTCCGTGTATTTCTTTAAAAACTGGATACTCTGACTTGCTATATGTGGCAACTCGCATAAAAATCTTCGATTACAGTCCTTTTTATATCGAAAAACCAACATTTTTATTAATTCTTGACAAGGATTTTAGTCCAATTTCCAATATGCCTCGATTTTTTAAAGCTTCTTTTAAAACTTGAAGGACTATATTAGTTTTTGATGTGTATAAATCGTTAATTGTATTTCGAACATCCATTTTTACATTGTCACTTAAGTCTTCTGTCTTTGGCTTTTTTCGTGTACATTTCTTAATCTTCTTCTGTAGTAAATTATGCTTTTTTTCATGCACAATTTTCTGCACAGTCCTTATACCGATTCCCAGAGCTTTTGCTACTGTCTCCTGGATATTGGCCGGTGAATTTTCATTTTCGGAATATTTTATTAGATTTAATACCATTTTTTTCGCTTGTGGATGCAAAAAACCCGAAAATTGTTTTTTGTTACTCATTTTGTCAATCTGACTTTGAAGTGCCATCGCTCAAAGATTTTGCAACTGCTGGTATTTATATGTTTATCCTGTTTTTTCATATGAAAATATCATAGGTCTATCTAATTCATCTTCCGGATTTTATGCGGAGAATATGATTATAAGGCGCTTTTGCTTATTTTTGCAGTTTCCGATTCTATCTTACGATCTGTGTTACGTCACGCCACAGCCACAGCTGGGTTGTTTTGAGCGTAATTCTCCTGGCCTATAAGCCTTAAAAGAGTTGTTAAGAGACTTACTAGATTCTCAAAAATAGGTTTGCTTTTTAAGAGCACTGTATGTAGAACTAATCCATAGTTTTTGTCTATGGTGCCCTCAATATTCAATTCACATCAATACTTTGGAGCACATTAAAATATCTATTTGAATTTAAATTGCATTTCATCAGATCAGATAGCTTACTCTGCAATTCTAAATTTTTTAAATTTTAAAATATTGAATAGGAAAGGAAAAATATTGTTTCACCCTTTACTTGTGACGAAGTTATGTTCTACCTTGGCTAGATGTATACATTTTTTGAAGCTGTTAGTTGTCAGAAATTGTCACCTTGTCAATTGAGTTGCCTGCGTTAAAAAAAACAATTCAGTACACGAGACTGAGAGAAGTTATGGTGCATTTCAAATAAGGTATCCAATCCCGGACGAAAGTTTCAATCCCGGGATTTCTGGTTTATAGTTTTTTAATCCCGGAAATAAAACAACTGGAACCAAAGTGGTTTGATTAAAAGCTGGGGGACAGGACAGCCTGCAAGGGAGTTGACTAATCTGAATAAAAACTTTAATTCTCATTGGTTCCGTCTCAATCTTAAAGGTTGAAGTGAAAATGTTTTATAAAGAGGATTATAATCAATGATTTTTAGTTATTAAATCATTGATTATAATCATAGTTAAAATTGTCACGGGGGTCAATATGAACTTGAACCTGTTCTATTCTATGTATGTGGCATGTATAGAAAGGATTCCAGACTGATATTCAAGAAAAGATCTGACAAGACTACATTATAATAACAGTATATCAGAGACATAACTGAAATCATGTCCGAGCATATTTAGAGCTTTGGGAGTTTCTTCAATGATATGCGGAATATAACATAATGTTAAGTCAAAAAATACACCCAGATCTTTAATTAATGATGTTTGTGACAACACAGTATTGTTGATTTGGTAGTCAAACAGGTTTGGGTTTCGACTTCTAGAAAAACATATACATTAACATTTTTGGGCATTGATAAATTTGTAGATATATATTTTAGGAAAATACCAGATTTTAAACAAGCATTGAAGATAACGAGAAGGGAACGCGATAGTACAAAACTACAAGATTTTAAAAGTCCTGGTCCTTTATGAATACAATACAAATGTCATTATCAATTGTAGAAATTGGGATAGAATAATCGGAAATGGGGATGTTGTTATAGGAAAACGCGGTATGTCAGGACAGACTTTCTGTCCTGTCATACCGCATTCGTGTCATAAAAGAAGAAAATTATTTGAGTGCGGTTCGGCAATATTATAGAATATGTTGCTTAGCAAAAGGATTAAGTAAATCTGGGCCTAACTGTAAGTGCTTGCGACCATAGAACATCTCCTGAGGTAATTCATTGGTTTTACGCTGGGTATTCGCGAAATTCCAAAAAGTTTTTATATATCTTTGTTCAAGAAGGCATTGCTCAGAATTCTCAACAAATTTCTGATAACATATTCTAGATAATGTTTTACACTTTGAGCATAACTTAATAAAATGCTCATAAAGACCTTGCGAAGCTGAATTTTAAATTTTTTTGTGAACTTGCTTTTTTAAAATGGTTGTATGCTTAAGTTCTGATGAAAACCACCCTGGAAATTTTCTCTGGAATACTTTCTTTTTTGGCACAGTAGCATCAATTATTGAAAACAAAACGTTATAAAAATATTCAACATATCAGGAGAATGAGATAGCAACAAATCATCCCAGTTAACTTGTCCAAGGTAGTCATTAATAGTATTCATTTGAATAGGGACCAGTTGAATTGGTTGTTACTCAGCTACCTGAGGTAAAATATCTGGAGGAGAAGCGGTAACTGAGCAATACTAGTTTGTGGTCTAGACAGCTTTAGATAGGTTAAAGTCACCAAATACACAAAAGGGTGACACATTTTCTTCTTTTATATTGTCGATGTTATCACTAAAACTCTTATATTTGGCCACTGGAGATCTGTGCAGAAAATACACACATCCAAAAATCACAGGTTTCGAGTTTGTTCCCACGTTTACATAAAGTTGTTTAATATCAATTGAAGAATTTAGGGCAACACTTGATATGTTCTTCCGAACTGCTATTAATACTCCCCCTTCTCTTATAGCAGTACTGGTATTGGGGCTCCTGACACAAGGGTAAGTATTTACTTTATCAAGCCAAGCTCAGAATCACTGAAATCACCAACCTTTCACTAAATCGGGTAGTTATTAGTAGTAATATTTATATGCAAAGTGATTAATTTGGTACGTAAACTTCTTACATTTTGATAGTATATCTCAAATCTTAGTATAAGTATATAGTCTGCATTTGGAGAAGGCCTTTTATTTAGTTTTTTTTTCTGCATGAGTGGTGGTATTCCATTAATATACCTGACAGTCACATTTCACCATTATGTTTTCTACGCATCCTCAATTCTGTAGTTACCCGTTTGCTTATATCACGTTATTTAGTGGTAGGTTCAAAATTAATATAGATCTTTTTACCTTTCACCTTGTACCCATTCTTTACCAGAATGTGGACTTCGCGAGAATTGTTAGCATCTCTTAGACTATTATGATTTCCCTGTTTCAGCCTGAACTGGTTATTACCTTACGTTTTACCTTGGCTATGTCTCAATTTTTTGAAGCTGTTATCAACGTCACTTTGTTAATCGAATTTAAAAATGCCTGCGTTAACTCCACAACAAAAAGCTATCAAATAAACAAGATCGAGAGATGGTACCACTATAAGAAATATAGCTAATAAGCTAAATCTCAGTAGAAGTACCTTTCTATTACTGAAAAAGAAATCCCCGTTCAGGGTGGCTTTATTTGAATCTAGCGGAAAAATATCGCAAGTGAAAGTTATCAGTGTAAAAAGTGCGACCGCTATAATTCAAATGTCATATTTGGCATATTTGAAAAAATATGACTTCTCAATTTGGCGGCGTTACAAAGCGAAACATTCTAGCCCATAACAAAGTTTGTTTAAAGCTTGTCATTTTGACATAAATCGTCGTAATTTATAAATTTCGCGCTTGTTTTTTTCGTCACCCGACTTCCTCGTCGAAAATACAAATAGCACACAAAAAGAATGACATTTATGTCACCTAATGAGTAATGAAATATATGAAGAAATGGAAAGGGTATTTTTATAAAATAAAATTTGCTTTTTAAAAAATATTAATGTTTATCCGTTTTGAAATAACGCGGTTTCAGCATATTTCGTAATGGGTACATGTTTCTGATAGTCATATTTTTTTCATATTATAAAATAAGGACAATATTAGCAAGACTAGAGTGGTTTTTCTAGAATTAAAAGTTAAAAAGCTTGTATCAAATAATTTCAAAAAATGATTTTTTGGAAAAGCATAACTAGAATTTTGACATTACAAACATCGATTAAATGTTATATTTTATGCTATATGTACTATAGAATACCTGAGAAGTTAAAAGAGCATTATTAATAAAACAATAAGAGCAGTGTGTAATAAGTATAATTTAGGGGTGAGGGGGCGCATGTGGACTATTTTTTTTCAAAGCGAATTTTATTTTTAAATATCAATTTTTATTTTAAGCAAAAATAGCCTAGGTATAAAACAAGCTTCTCTTAACAAATTGTGTTTACTTACGATCTAAAAACAAATTTACTTATATTGTGCCCCACGGGAGGGTGCATGTGGACACCGAAAATAAAAGCATAAAAAAATGTAAATCCTAAAACTTAAATATTTAAGCAAAGTTGTATTTTTTTAAAGAATTGAATAAAGCCTGATGTTCTAGCGGTTGCGTTCAACTGCAAACAATATCATCTCTCTTAATTAAATTGTCGCTTGTGAAGGGCATTGTAAATGACCGGGATGAAAGATGTTTTCGTAAAAATTCCACATCATATTCTTTATCATCTTCGTATGTCTTCTTTATCTGTGCGACGTAATAGAAAAAAACTTTTTGGTAACAAATTTGACGAGAACATAATCCTCTACACTAATCATTATCACATACGGCTTCTTCAACATCAGTTCTTTCATCATCCGAAATCCCTTCATCTAGAATATCATCATCACTATATTCTGCATACTCAGGTTCAGAGAATTCCTCACTAGATGAACTGCTATAATTACACCTTATAACCCGTTTCACTGATTTTGTCTTGTTCTTTTTTATTTTCAATGCATGTTTCTCTTTAATCTTCTCTAGTTCTGGTGTGCTAGTAAAGATACATAACTTCCCTCTTTGTTTGCCAGTATTATTTCGGGGTTAAGACTTTGGTAAAGGCTTTACGACTTCAGGTGTTACTTGAATTATGCCTGACGAACCAGGTTCATCACTTCATTTTTATTTAAATTTACATCTATTTTGATTCTGCCAGGTTCATTATCATTTGTTAAATCCCTATCGGTTACGAAAGAGCTTTGGAAGTTAGTTACAGTAAATACTAAATCATTTAAGGGCTATAGGCCAGTTTTTTAAATGCCTTAGTTATATTTTGCGGAATAAAACTCATAATGAATGGATGTTTGGACAGTATTGGAATGTAGTAGTAGATTGTTATTGGTTTGCCCGGGTGAGTGGCTATATGATTATTAAAAGCTGTTTTCAGCATGGATTTAAAAGGGCCATAAACTCCAACTTCCAAAGGTTGGAGTTTATGTGAGCAATGTGGGTGGAATGAAAGTAACACGATTCTATTTTCTTTGCAAAAGCAAACACTGGCAACACAAACATGAGATTCATGATTTTCTTTTGTAGGTATCATAATATGATTCTTGATGTGCTTCAGCACTAGGATAGATAACTCCACCGTCATCCAGACACTTTTATGTGCTAAAGCTATGGCTCCAAGAGGACCTCCGTTTACAAAATGGTCTTTAGCATTGACTCTGGGAAAAACATACAGGTGGAAACGTATTTCCGTTTGTCCCACCCGTTTTTTTTTCCTTTCTCCCATAATAGTTTTGAGCAACGCAGAACTGTGGAATTCCTGTTTCGTCCAAGTTCACAATACGATTTGGTTCAAATTTATGTTTTATTAACACTTCTTTGTAATTTTTGAAAAAGTAGTCACATTTTCTTTATAAAATGAAGTGGCCCTGACCAAGCTGGTATTTTCCGGCATTCTCAAAGAAATATTTCATCCAGTCGATTCCTGCCTGTTTTTGCAAATTCCAGTTGGTCGGAAATTGTTTATTTAATTTGACAGCGTATTAATAAGCAAGTGTTCGTGTTTGACGGTAGGTTAAACCATAGTGAACTTTAGTACATACGATCTTAAAAAGTGCTTTTCCTGCGCTGTAAAAACTTGGTTAGTGGCGTATTTAGATTGTTTTTGTGGTGGCTAGTTGTCATCTGTTTCTTGGTTTAATCGTTTCTTTTTAAGTCTCTTATGAAGCATCTACTTTTTCAAATTAAACTCGGCTGAGGCAGCCCGAATGGATAGTCTACCATTTTTTATCTCTGTTAATGCTCTAATCACGTTGCCCTCATCAATGTTGGCTCTGGCAGTACTTCGTATGTAAGTCCGGACCATTCTAAAAAATACCCATTATATAAATAAAATATTTTCATTGTGGGATACAAAATTTGTGAATGATAATGGTTTTATTTGTTTGTCGTTATTATTTTAGAAAAAGTTTCCGCTACAAAATATGTATAATGCAGTATAATCACTATAGTCGAATGCGGTCTTATCGTGCGGATCCAAAGGTCACCAACATTATGAATCAAATCAGAAAACACAGTGAATACCAAGGTGAAAAGATTGTAATTATTGCTGTGTTTTCACGATCAGAGATCTATAGTATCTTTACTAAATCTTCTCATAAGCTGACAAGCAACAAATAAATGTTTCTGTATTTTTACGGAAAACATTTATGCCTTATAAAAGGCTAACATGAAATAAAGATTTGAAGACAACTATATATTATATTTTAAAAGAATTGAAGGAATATTTGCATTTATAGTAACAAAGCAAAATCATTGTTCTTCATCCGGTCAGTTTCACCTTTTTAGGGGAACTTCTGTATACAGTGTTGGCTTCAATCCTATATTTTCATCAAACTGCACATCACATTGCTATTAAGTGGAAAATATTATATGCTACAGAGGTCAGTTATTATTAAAAATTTATTTTGCTTTTACGAAAAACTCGTTAATTTACTCAATCCAATATTATAATTACTGTCTTTTTTAGTGATGCGAGATCTTGAATGAAAAATAATCGATCATTCGATTATTAACATCATTCGAGATATCTCGATAAGTCACTGCGATCATTCGAATGATTTGACGACTTACTGCGTTGCCTTATACTACTAGAGAATGTCGCGACATTAGCGAAGTTTTCGTTTGACAGTTCGCAGTTGAGTATTCGAGACGTAGGCTTTGGCAGATCTGTCCGACGCAGTTAGGTATTGCCTTATTTTGTAATTCATATTCATATATTTGGTTTGAGTTTCAAATTCCGATAAATATGGTTTAGAACTGGGCTGGCTTGTAAGAAAATATTTTCTTAAGTTACAATTTAGAGCGGCTTTAAGTACTTACTCGCCTTTATGGATAATTATTGTGCTTAAATCCGCATAAAATTAGATATAAACTATTTAAGATAAGGAGGGAACAAAAATTAATTTTACAATTTTCATAACTATTATTGTTATTGAACAGAACTAGCCAAAATGAAAATCCATTTTAACCAAGTAAACGAAAACACTTGTTTAAAATTACCACTTAATTTATTTTGAAAAACTATAACTTTTATAAAGAATATAGACAAAAAGACAATGCATGTATTACAGTTATATATACAATTAAAATAAACAACTCTTCATAGTTGTGAAAACGTTTTTAATATCTATATATATGAAATTAATTAACATAATTTGTTTTTGATGACTATTCTGTCGATTTTGAAAAAATATCTATACATTATTGTTATTATTGAGTTGTTCCATAGAGTATTAGAATTGTCAGATCCTGAATAATAAGTTGTGTTTTTAAAATTTTTAAATGTTGTTTTAAATAAATTTAAGAATTCTACTGTTATTTTTGTTAAACTCCTATTTTTTTATGAAGGAATCTACTGCTAAACTAAAAACCCATCTGGCAACTCTGCCTGGGTTAGCCAATGCCGAAGCATTCGGATAACATCTTTTCGTATCTTGATTGCTGTTATGTTCGAATAGTAACTATTCCAATTATTAGATTATGCCCATTGCTAGTCTTTTTGGCAGATGGCTTGCACGACTCACTTTGGAAAGCTGCCCAACCGAGATGTGATATTTTAAAATCATACTGGTCCCTAATTTCATGGATTTTCAACTAAGCGAAAACTGTAATTTGGAATATGGCCGTTCGCAATTTTTTCACCGATAATTTTTCACGAGTCATTCTAGCCAATAAGAAAATTTGTCCTTTTGACACAAACATCCGATATCTGCCAAAATAAACATAAATCAGAAATAATTTCTTAAAAATGTTTGATTTATAATATTCATATTGAAAGGTGACGTAAAGTTCACTGTTTTTGTGTACCAAAAAACAATCGAAAATTGCGTGGACAGATTTAAAATTACGCTTTTAAAGCTTGATGGGTTTAATAAAGCCCACCATGGGGCTTTATTTGAAAAATTCCGTCGTCGCTATTTCGAAATCTCCTCGACGATATTTTGACAATTAGACGACCGGCTTATTTGATATTGCAGGCGTAAATTTAAATTTACTCGAACCAACTTTCGACTGTTTTGTTGTGGCACACAAAATTAGTAAAATTTATTTCCCTTCTGCCATAATTTACTGCAGTTAATATTATGATATGAACATTTTCAACAAATTATTTCTGTTTTATCTGTGTGACGGACAAAATTTTCTTATTAGCTAGAATGATTTGCGAAAAATTATCGGTGAAAAAAATTGCGGAAAATATTCCAAATTGCAGTTTTGACTTATTTGGTTCGTGAAATTAGGGGCCCCTGAGATTTTAAAATATCACATATCAGTCTGATAAATGAAATTTCCCATTTGATCAATGAGTTAATTTTATAACATTGGATTCAGTAAATTATATAGTTTTCATCTTTCCTTAGGGAAAAAAAGTTAACTAAGCTATGTAGAATGTTATTTAGCACTTAGTAACGTAATGTGCAGTTTTGATGAAATATTGACCGACCGTCGCGTCGAAGTTCTTAACTACTTCGTACCTGAGTTACATTAATTTACAGATTTGCAAAATAACGCCTATTTGCATCGGGACACTTTTGACAATTGGTGACTGTTTTTTGTACAACAATGGTAAGTGTATTTCCGTTAATATTTCTAAATGTGTCCAAAACTCTTTATCTCAGGATTTCTACGGTCGCAGGGGGATCAAATTCATAGAACTCATTCTTTGTGTGACCCCAAAGGTAGAAATCCAAGGGCGAGAGGTCAGGGAATCTAGGAGGCCAAGATATTGGACCATTTAAGGAAATAATTCTTTCGACAAACTACTCTCTTAAGAAGTTCCTGACTAGAATGGTGTATTGAAATTTTGATATTGTTGAGTTGTGGAGACAAAGTACGGAGGAAGGATGAAGTTTGTATGTTGTTCAATGAAATACCGAGAATACAATTACGCGGTCAAGTGTAAGTAGGATATTTCACAAATTTGAAGAGCATGGGACAGTTAGATATTTACCTAAAATGGGCCGAGCACCCGCTTTAACTGAAGAGAAAAACTTGATATACTCCTATCAGTACAAGAAAGTCACTAATACCTACCTACCTAATAGCGCTAAATAATGATATCAGTAGAGCTTGTGTACAGCGATTATTAAAGAACCAGAAGTATAAATTGCATGTTGTACAGAAACTTCTTGAAGATGGCTACGATAGGAGATTACAATTCTGTTAAAAAATGATAGGAAGATATGATGAAAATTACATATTTTTTTCAAAATATTATCTTCTCCGATGAGGCTACATTTTATTTAAATGGAATGATCACAATCTACGGTGGATACGTGAGGGACATACACAACATCTCCAAAAGGTCAACGTGTGGGCTGTCATAACAGATAAGCGCATTTTAGGACCATATTTCTTTGAAGAAAATCTTACTGTTGAGCGTTACTTAGATTTCCTCTTATTCGATTTAATACCTGTATTAGCAGTAATGTTTCCTTCCCCCCTATGGAGGGTGGTCCTAATATTCCACATGAAAGAATATGGTTTCAACACGATGGCGCACCACCGCATTTTGGTATAAATTTTTCCCCCAATCAGCGGATAGGTCGACGGGGTCCCATTGAATTGCCACCAAGGTCTCCGGACCTTACATCATTGGATTTCATTGCATGGGGGTATTTGAAGGAGAAAGTTTAAGAATAGACCAAACAGCGGTTGATCGCATTTACCACGGACTCGGTTCATGTCATGTAGAAGGAGGAGATCACATTCAGAATTTGGCTAGCCTGGAACAGAAGTGATCTATGTAACATCTTGATTGTTTTGAGATATTAAGCAAAACATGTTTTTTAAAATTTCGCCGTTCTTTTTGTAGATTTCCAAAAATGCTTACTTTTAGGATATTAGCAACAAGGAATATTTTACTTTGTCTTATTATGTTTTTTGAATAAAAATTTGTGTGTTGCAGAAAAAAATAAAATTTTCACTTAGATCACTACTGTTTTTACAAAAATGGTGGTAATATATTTTTATGCTCTAAATAATAGCCAATGTTATGCACAAAAACAGTTTTATTAAATTTTAATACAAAAGTAAAACATTTCTAACCTTTAAACCATAATTTAAATATACAAGACAACAAAAATATTTATCCTTATGTTAAGCTTTTCTTTAATCTGAACTATTTTCATGTTCTTCATCTCCCATAAGATTAGGTAGACAGGCATCAACTTCTTCTTGAAGAGCTTGACCTCGAGAAACGTGTGGCAAGTTTAAATAAAATTGGTGATAAATAGGTGGCACGTACTGCAACATCTTTTTTATGTCCTGCATTTTTGCGTAAGTAATCGGTTTGGCATTATTCGTTGCTTGCGGTGGGCTAAAAGACTGCAAGGTACTAAAAAACTCTTCACTGTTGCCTGATTTGTTTAGGTCAAAAGTGTCGTATGTATTGGAGTAATCACTATTAAAGTACATTTTAGAGTCGCCTTTTAAAAAACGAATTTTTCGCATTTTTGAAATTAACACCCGGCTTCCATTAAAGCTTTGTCCAGCTTTAGGCATTAATTTGGAAAGATCTGTAAAATCAATAAATTTTCCAACCATTTTGTTTACAATGTATGGGTTTTTTTTTCTACATTGTTCTACAAGTGTCATCCATTGTTCTGGAATATAAATAAATTCTTTTTTCTTTTGTGCTTTTGAAATATCGGAGAAATCGGAATCATTGGGTAAAAAGGAGTGTCCGCTGACAAGATAACAAACTATTATTTCTGATAAATTTGGAATAGAATTCACAATATACATCATGAAATGAAACATTATCCAATTCCGGTTTTGGCCAGTACATGAATCAATGAAAGTATAAAGAGTATTGACGTATTCAGGAACAGAATTTTTTATATTGTAATAGAGACACGATAAAACTTCTTGTGATCCCCTACCTCCAGTAGTTTCATACCACATATTCATAGTAATGATTTCACCAGCTGACGAATAAAGATGAGTACCAAAATTCAAGGTTTGAAGCTGTCGTAGATAGTAAACTTCGCCAGTTTGTATCATTGGAGTTGGCAGCGTACGTTCTAAATCAAAAGTAATTAAACAAGAGGTGCTATTTTCTAAGAGAGAGTTTTGTTTGTACTGGTTTAATAAATCTCTAGCTGTAGCTGCCAAAAGATGATGACTTTTTTGTTGTTGTTTAATCTCCAGTTCTTGATCAACGTTGGTTGCATTTTTAATTTGTACATTGAAGATGTCGCACGTCTTACAAGTATCCTTCTTTGGGATATAAAAGTGTAAATTGTACGTCCGAAAAACTGACTCATAAAAACTTCTTTTGGCCGGATTTTTACCGTGTACTTGACATTTTTCCGTATAAAGTGTATATAGCTTTTGCAAATTTAAGCCAGGTGGTAAATATTGGCGGGACGACGTGCGTTCCCCATAATGACTCGTATAACGTGGAAAACTCTCTAAATGATTTTTAATGAAATCCACAACTTCAACTTTTATTTTATTTCCTGATGGACCTTTCCCTCTTTTATCTGGCAATGGCATACAAGTATCTGGGTCCCTCTTCTTGTTTAAAGCATAATCTAATCTTTTATTTGATATCTGAAGAATTTTGAGGAAAAAAGATTTACAGACCTGGTTACTGTTAAGAAAGAAATTTCGGCTATGTTGTTTATGACTTGGTAAATGATTTCTCCTCTTTTTTGGTCTTTTTGGTGTTGATATTTTTATTGTTGTACATAGCCATGCCGTTTGACCATTCCAATCCAATGCGTAAAACTGTGCATGAATGCTGTTTTGTATTTCAGGTGTAACCATTTCTCTGCATTTTCTTCGACAGTTACACAGAACTGGTGCAAATATTTTGGCAGCCACGGTTTTTCCCTTATAGTTAACGTACTGTTCGCCCCGATTTCTTTTAGCCTTAATAAGGTTTCTTTTCCAGTTACCTTCATCCCGTCGTTTCCGTTTGCTAATATTCCTCGTTTGACCCATATTCTGCACTGTGGCATCTGCATCTTCTCCCGGTTCAAAGTCGTTTTCATCACTTTCTCTTTCGTCGCTGCTCAAATCGTCCGGGTCCTCTTCTGAAGGGTGACAATAGTCACCACTATCAGCATAAGGATCAGATGCGGCTTCGGAAAATGCGTCTTGTTCAGGTTGGGCATATGCATCGCCAGAACCATGAGCTAAAGTATTTACGACGTTATCTTCTCCTTCAGTCGTTGGTATGTCTGGAATTAATAATACCAACGGTTACAACGACTACTATTATATTGCAATAAATTTATGACCAAAATCGGGTTGTGTTGGTAATTATAATCAATATTAATACGGTTAACACAATAATCTTATATTAACCCAGAACAAAAGTGATCCAAGTAACCGTTTTTTTTGATAACCCTGTTATTTGACCCCTACTAATTTTATTAAAACATGTGATTCTAGTAAGAACAGAAGTTATCCAAGTCTCAAGGCCGATTTATAAACTTACGCTGGTAACCGGTAAACATTATAAACGTGGGCGAAATTTATAATAAACGGTTCTATTATTTCACATAACCTTATCTTTTGGGAACCCCCGGACGCGAACTCGAACGTGAACGTAATAGTTTATAAATCAGCCTTCTCTCATTCTCGGAAAAAAAATGTCAAGTATTGTCATGTTCTTTAAAGAATGTTTTATATTCTGAAAGATATATAAAATAAACTCACCTGTCCTATTATCCACGAGGTCATTTTCTTTGTTATTCTCTTTAATAATCAGCGCCAATGCTGCTTGTACACATTTTTTACCACGAGACATTTTTCTCACCACATTCAATCACGATCGGCGCGTAGACTGACACACAATGACAACTCTTTTAGACAACTACTCTTGTAGTACGTTCAGAAAATTACTTTAATATTTAAATGAGTCCGTTCCAAAATCAGTATGAAGATTATTCGTGTTATTATTATTATTATAAATAATAATTATTTATATTTGTTATAGTTATAATTCGTATTTACAATGGTAATAATTCTTTTATATTATATACAGAGAGAAATGAATCCAACTAACAGTAAATTCAATTAGATCATTTCTGCACTCACTTCCTCAGAATATCAAAGTGATCTATGTAGCAGTTGGACAAATGGACTACTTCTGCTGCCAAATATTTTTAAATTGCCAAAGAGCAGAAGGGGTATTGAGACAGTTGCATTACTTAAAATCAGTCTTGGCACTTGGATCACTTTTTCACCTGATAAATATCATATTCAAGAATACAGAAATAATGCTAACTCTATTTTAATGAAAATGTTTGTTGGATCACTTCTGTTCCAGGCTAGCCATTTATTACATTAACCGAATCAGAAGAGTGTTGAGTATCCCCTGGAATATTAATTTTAATTAAAAAACTTATGTGAACTCGTTTTACTGTAACAAAATGAGCAGAACCCTAATTTGTTGCTAGTATCGGATTCAGTTTTAGAAGACCTTCTCACATAGCCCCCACATGATCCAGGTTACCATTTGAAAAAAAAAGTTGGGGTGCCTACAAATTAAGGGGTTACAGTGAAGGAGCTGAATATATTACAAAAAGACGAACAACCATTTCAACCACTTTACGTTTTCCAGCGTTTTTGTGAAAAATTACTCATACAGAAGATGTGAATTTTGTGCGTTTCTTTTGAACAACCCTGTATAATATGGATCGTGTTACATTTAAAAAAGTTGATATTGATTTCAGAGAAATGAAACAACCTATATATTTCTAAACTACACTAAAAAAGTTGCACAGTTAGAAGAAATTTTTTGTATACATACGAACGTTAATGGGGGTGCATTTATAAACAAAAAGCTAATATACCCACTGCATTTAGTGAAACACCGCTCGATACGACATTTTTTATATTTAGTTTTATCTTTGAGCTAACCTTTAATTGAGCTTTTTCCATTTTAGTGTTTGACATGAATGCAGTTTAAATTGTCTGTTTTCTATTTTGTTATCCTATCAATGACACTTGTTAATTTATTTTTTTTAAATCTAGATGTAATCTTAAGAAACTCTTACGTACTAGTTCCAAAACTAATAACGCTTTTTTTGTTTAAATAGTTTATTCCCAACTAACTTACAGTAAGTTCATTACAGGGAAACTAACTAACTAAGAACTAACTAGTTAAAAAAATTATATAAAATAGTTAAAGAAAACTACTACCTATTCTAAATCCTAGATTAAAAATATGTAATTAATTATACGTGTCTATACAATTTTAAATATAATTATTTACTATTAACATTTTTTTCTTTAACACTTTTATAAATTTAATAATATTTTTGATATATTTTATTATTTTTGGAATTTCATTGTAAATATTTATTTATTCCTTCATAAACTAAAGATCTTTTCTCAAAATTTTTTTTTTAACTTTTACCGTTTGAATTTGGTTATGTTGTCTAGTTTGATGGTAATGTAATGAAGAAATGTTTTTAAAATTAATTACTGAATGTTTATCTTTTAAAAAGATCAAATGAATGAATGAGCAAACTCTAAATTTATATGAATACGTTTGTTCTTATAAAATCAAATATATTATGCGAATTATTTACAGATGAAAGTTAAAGAAGACCCAGATTTTCAAAGACAAACGTTGCTTAGCGTTTTGTACAAACAAAGTAAGCAACTAATTCAGATTTTTGATGTTGAAAGTGAACTTACTACTAATAAAAAAATAGAATTACTCACGTATGAGTTAACCAGATATAAAGCATTATGGAGAAGCAAAACATCAATGATGGCTGCTTTTGAGCATCTTAGCGAGGTAAGAAGAAAATATTTAAAATATTATATTTGTGTTATTTTTTTTTTGCACCAAGGAAAATTCTCTTAAGTTTTTATTTTAATTTTTACACTTATTGTACTGAGATCCTGATAATAATTTTCAGTATTGTCAGTGCATTTGGTAAAGACAGATTTTAATTCTCTTCGTTGGAAATGTTTTATATTTCATTTTTGTATTTTACCTATAATCCATACCTATTTTTTTACTTTACCTGTTGCCTTAATAAGAATGATAGCATTGGCTTGTATTTTAGTCGTAAAGACTATATCGGTGAATAGATCGATCTTTTGTTTTGCCAGTCTTGGTCAAGTTTGACAAGTAAATTTATGTTTTTTTTTTTGGTCTCTGGATAAACTAAATTAATATTAATTAAAAGTGAAATTTAATTTGTCCTCAGAGGAAGACATTTTTGTCTTTCATTGAAGAACATAAAATTGAAGGCCATAGAGAACGATGAATGTAATATTAATCTGGTGTAGATGTACTGCCCTTTTGTTATACTATTTATTATTTATATTGTTATTGATTGCATTTTAAACGCTTATTTTCCTGTCTCCTGGGAACAGGCGAAAAATACACCCTTACATGCTATAATTAAGCCATTTGCGGTTAATTAGTATTCTTCCAACGCTATCTAAAGTTTTTAAGTATTAGAAATATTTTACTAAGTAAGCAGTCTGGTTTTAGACGGTATCTTAACTGTGAGAAAGCGCTGGCCGATGTTACATCTTTAAGGAATCATATGATGACAAAGTAACAGCATTTATTGTTTTAGATTTCATTAAAGCTTTTGGTGTACTTGACAACTCACTAGTAGGGATGAGATTTTTTTTCGATATATTGATAAGCATTTGTACCTATAAGCATCCAATAGTACCGATAGGTAATCGATAGTTATTAAATTATTAATGAGTTAAATATTTATGAAAGGCGAAGACTTGATTGCTTGCAATTTTTCCTGGGCAGTTATATCAGTGTAAGGGGTGAAAATAAGCATATCACAGAGAAGTATTTTGGGACGTTTGTTGTACAGAGAATATACTGCAGATTTTCTTAGGTCGTTATTTCACTGTAATTATCACTCCTTGGAATATTTTAATACAAAGTTTATATTTTTAATTATACTTTAGAATTAGAATTAGCTATGATATTTTTTAAATTAAGGCCTGGAAATATCTGGCTTCCAGATGTCTGAATTTTTAAAAACTTATTGTTGGCTATAAATTACTGTTTTCTGTTACCTTCGTAGTGAAATTTTTTATATTTGCGGAGTTTAAACCATAAATGTGTTACTATTGATATTGTTATTAATTATTTTCAAGATTGCAGATATACCAACAATTGCAGAAGTTATACTTCAAGTTTATAGTGATGGTGAGGTACAAATACATAACGACATGTCTTCTATATTTTCGACTGTAAGAAGAAATTTTGAAGCTTTTCTACAGACAGATGAATCTAACACTAGCGTAAGACTAGCCTTGGCGGTTCTGTATTATTACCATTTCAAAATATCGTCTAGAGAGACTGCTGATAAAAACTTGGAAGAAATGGAAAAGACGATGCAAGGTAAACATACTAAATAGCTCTTTTTTATTTAAATGGCATACAACATAAGAAATAATATAAAAATAGAAGATTTTGAAAATACCTATGCTCAAATTTTCATTGTTCAGGGTTATCCCATGTGGACTAGACAACCTGGTTTTCCTCGCCATGGGTGTCTTGATTTGGAAAACCCAAATAGCCATTTATTATTTATATGAAAAACAAACTTAACTGAAAAACTGCTACGGCTCATTTTGATATTTTCTCAAATGGAATACCAAAATGTTTATGTGATTTTTCGATTGCTGATATTGTTTTTGGTCTAAAGTGACATATTAATTTTGATAAATGACAATATTTGTCTACCGTGATAATATCTTCCATTAACACTTGAAATTGGAACTAGTATTGATACCGCTACCTGTTCAATCTTTGGCAGTACTTAAATGTCTTTATGTCGAGGTATTGTCAAAATCAAGCAAGAGTTTATACACTTTAGCAAAAATATAAAAATATCTTTATTTTCACTAATTTTTTTGACTCGCTCTTACAGCGATATATTTTAATGACTCTCATTGGCAAAAATAAGACCAAAAAACATTTTTTCTCAATTCTGTCGGTCTGTCTGTTCACGACATAGCTAAAAAACCACTTACCTGATTGTCTTCAAATTTTGGTCAAAAATTAAGTTCATAGCTTAGTGAAGCGGTAAAAAATATTACTAAAAAATTAACCAATTTCCTCAAATTTTGCACAAAAATCAATCGTTACATAGCAGTAAATTGGTAACATTTTGGTATGAATATAAGATAGCAAAACAAAATGGCGGCCTAATAAAATAATAAAAAATCGCCCTGAAAAAACTACGTATTAGATTAATCTCAAATTTTGTGTAAGGATTAAGTGATATAGAGATGATCTGGTAAAGTTGTGGTATGAATTCAACATAGCGGAACAAAATGGCTGCCAAATAATTTTTACGTCCCCCGTAAAAGTATTGTAATCATGAAAAAATCGCCCTCAGAGATTTTTTCAGATCTTTATACCTACTATATGTGTTAGAAAGGCGTAACTGACCCTGCCTTTATAACTAATCTACCATTAGACTAAGCCAGGAAAATTAATTAAGTAACGGTTTCCAAACATAAATAATTATTTTCGGTCATAAATGCGTGCAGTTTAGTTGATTTTTTCACCTATTTTTTTTTTTTATCAATTATTCGAAATTTTTACCACTGAAATGTAATGCATATACTATATTAGTTCAGGCATATTCAATTGTGATTTATTTTGTTGAGTCATGCCTTTCTTTTGATAAATGTTTAGTAGTTCTTTCAAGCGATATGTCCATATACCTTATTAATAATTCGAATCGGAACTTTTCATTTCGTAATGTTTTTCAACAAATTTTCAAGCTAATACATTAATGTATTTGTCTAAAGGTTGTATACGAAGAAGCATTTTGAATAAAATTCACTTGTCAGACTTGCGTTATCTTTAATTTAAATTATTCACAAAAGTTGGATCCGAGATGTATATCCCATCGTTATCAAGTGTAACTTAGTTTACACTTAATAACGATCGGAGATACCTCCCTCGTTGATCGCAACATTGTGAATAATTTAAATTAAAGGCAATGCGAGTCCGGCAACTGAATTTTATTCCCATTAATAAATTGCTCTCCATGAAATAAATATTATATCTTTAACATAGCGCACAATTTATAATCATCTTTATTTTTACATAACGATATGAATTTACCTATAGATAATACACTACTAGCGCAATTAAAGCTGCTAAGTAACATGAAAGTGTTGAAACATTTATTTTGGTTTAGGTACTTTGGTAATTTGCTCTGTGTGTGAACATGACCGTACTTGGTTCTGTCATGCTTGGTAATTTGGTGACTCATCTCGGCTTTACAAGCATCATTAAAACATGTACATTGCTCATATATGTTTGAAGGTCGCCACAGTTCTGTTGCTTTTTAAACATTCTCCAACTTCAGACCAATATCACTTCTTCCAACACCAAAATTATTGAAAAACTTGACAAAAATCATCACTAGAGTTCACATAATATATTGATAAATACTCAATTTGGATTTTAAGCTCAGAAAAGTACTAACGATGTTAATTTTTCACTATTGCAAAAATTGTATCTTCGACTTATGATGGAGTGGTTGCGGCGGCGGTATTCTGTGATCTATCCAAAGCTTTTCATTGTGTGGAACACAGGATGCTGCTTAGCAAGCTTGAAATGTATGCTTTTAGAGGCACAATCTTATTTATCAGATCGTCAACAGTCATATACAAATCATATTTAATAATGAGCTATCAACAAATTCTATTATATATATATATATATATATATATATATATATATATATATATATATATATATGTGTCAACGATTTAGCAATTCTATTTCTTATATATATATATATATATATATATATATATATATATATATATATATATATATGCCGATGATGCCACTATTTTCTGGCATTTTAAGTCTCCTGACGTGTTGGTGTGATGCTAATTTCCTTACCCTTAACATGTCCAAGACAAATATTATATGTTTAAAGTGTCAGTTGGAGGAGGTGGTTATGAATGATGAGCAGATGCGCTATGTACAGTATAATAAGTTTTTGGGTGTGTTTGTTGACGAAAATCAAAAACTTTAACATATTTCACGATTGTCCATAAAGCTTTCCGGAGGATGCTTCCCAAGGGTTATAGCCCATGAATTGGATAGATCAACTACTAGAAATGCTTATTTTGCTCTAATAGAGTCTCACTTGGGATATGGTGTACGTTTCTGGGAATCTTTAAAAATCAGATAGCCTGTCTGATTTTTAAAAAATTTACAAAGGAAATTCAGACTACATCACCTTACATGTCTCGGAATACCCACATAACAGCACTTCCTATACAAACTTCCACTTTAGTTAAGAATTCTATAATATATAGTGGGAAGAAAATATTTAATCACCTTCCGATGGAGGTAAGGAAAATTGATTGTTGTAGAAAATTTAAGAAGGAAGTCAAAACTATGTTATTATTCAGTGACGGAATCTTTTAGCGATTCATGATAATAGTACTGTTTGTCTTTTTATGTTTGTTAATAATTTACAATATTTGAAACTCTAATTCTGAGATTTCAATTTATACATATTTTTTAAATTTTTGTGTATGCCCATTTCATTATATACTGAATTAATTTTATTTTAAGTGTTTTTTTATAGCGTATTTGTAAATATTGTCCCTGATTAAAATGAATGGATAGATTTTTATGGATATAGGTGTTATTTTTATGTTTGGTAATTTTGCAAAATCTATATGTAATAATAATTGTATACATTATACTATAGGAATCTCTCTTAATACTAGTAACCACACTATAATTAGATTATATATTTTTTTATATTATGTTCTACTTTGTAAATGAGATTTTATCTTTTGATATTAAAGCTATATTTGATTTGACTATACCCCTGACACCTTCCCAATATGTTTTTTTTTGCATTTTCTTCTTCCTTTCCCCCGTTTTTCTATTCTTTTATATTTTTACTGTTTTTAGTACAGTTTTTGATGGTATTTAAATTTATGATTTATTACTATTATCTGTTATTGTTATAAACGTCTATAGTCATAAAAAAAATAAGATTTCAAAAGATTTGCGATGACTTTGATGATATCACTTTTCTTTAAATAAAATGCACATTCTCAGGTTCTGGCAACATCAAAAATATTAAAGTTGAACTTCTCTAAAACTTATATCGAGTAACAGATTGCGATGCTCGTATTTTGCATATACGCTGGTGGTACGGTGGTTTATTTCTAATGTTTGGCCAAGTAACATCCAACGTAAGTGTAATCTTTTTTTAAATGGAACAGTAACGTAGTCCTTTATTTTAGTCTAAGCAGTATAAATTCATGGAAAACTTGGATTTTTTTTGTAATTTGGTACATATTTTAAAATCAATTATTGAAGTAAACAACACACTGTACACAGAATTATTTTAATAAAAAAACATAAGAAATCCTTATGCGGAAAACGTAATGAAAAATTTGATAATTGTCAACTGATAATATTATTTTATTAGGCAGATAATATTAGCTAATATTATTATTAATGAGACATACAGGTCTCTGTTCTATTTTGGACCTTCATGAAAATTGTGAACTATAATTTAAGAAGCGTCTTTACAATTAAACATGTTTGTATTCATTTTTAGTTTTGGAATCTGTAAAAAAGCAAGAGGAAGTTGAACCCGTTCCAAAAGATGCAAACGACGAATGCGACATAGTATCAGCATATTCCAATCTCAGACTCAGTAAATTCTTAGAGACTTTAAAGTCATTGGACACATGCCTTAAGGAAATTAGTGAGCTCATGAGTGAATGCTTTGCGCCGGGCATAATTAAAAGTATCTCTAAGTTATTAACTAAAATTGGATTTGAATACAGGTTTGTCCGAATATTCCGACTTTTTTTAGTGGTTTTTGTATATCGTCTTTTTATCATGGGATTCATGTTGAATTCTTTATAGGTTACATTGTTATTCAATCAAAAGTCTGCAAGCATTTGAGATGTCAATGAAGTGTGCTCAAAAGGAATCAGATAATGAGGGACAATTATTTGCGCTTAGCTTTCTCATAGAATCAGCTAATGTAAAGAAGCTTCATATAAAAGAGCTGATGAGCACAGGAGATAATTTAGTTGAATTGTTGAAAAATGATAATGATAAAGGAAGGTGCGTTCTTTTTTTTTTGCTAATGCTAGTTACTTATTACTGACTTCTAAAGTTTCTCTCTTGATTAATTCTTTGTATTACTTTTCTTAGAGTATTTAATTTTGTATACAGGTACAACAAAACTCTGGCTGTTTACTATGTTTCAAAATCGAGAGCATTTTTACATGAAGATTCCCAACAATCGTATGAAGCATGGAAATTGGCAGATACTTTGTGTAGTGAGAATGAAGAAAAGGACGAGTTCAAGATGTTACGTTGTGAACTTTACATCATCTTATACACATTAACAAGAAGATGTGACTTTATAGAGGGAGAACACGAAAGGCAGCCCATGACATTAAAACTTCATTTAGCTTATGACATCGCCATTGAAATGGTTTATAAAAGTTCTCGTAAGTTGCATTTGTGTATTGCATAAACCACATTTGGTAGTTGTGTGTTTAAATTTTTTATGTGTATATCGTTGAAATAGTTTTTTAATGCACTATAAATTTAATATACTATACAGGGGGTTGCATTAAAAAAAAATACGATATGCGACACATGGCAACTTTTTTTTAAGTTCAAAAACTTGAGTATTAGACTGTTAAGATAATTAAAAAAGTTTAAAAGTACTTTAAATCTATTAATTTGAAAATAGATAAAAAACTGAGAAAAAATATATATAAACTCGTCTTTAAACGCATAATCCTAATCTGTCATAATATATAGGGTGTCTTATTTAAAATAAGAAAGTACATACCAGCCCAGGAAGAATGCAGCCTCCGGTTTAAATAAAAACAAAATAAATTGAAACCTCAAAAGAAATATTTGTCTTTCAATTTTTCTTCAATCATATATGCTTCTTCAGATAACGGGATAAGTCATCTTATTTTAAACATCCTGTAGATGGTTTCTATTTATATTATAAATATACCTTTATTTTAGTAATACAATATTTAATACAAAAGTTTTGGGGTTTTATCTGAGCCTCCAGAAACTACAGGTGCAAAGTAAAATTATATTCCCCATAATTTAATGGAAAGATAATATTTTCCTATTTTGATGAACCTTGCATATATTTAGTATAACAGTTCTCGCATAAACTCTGCTGTTAGATATATATATATATATATATATATATATATATATATATATATATATATACAGGGTTTCCCAGAAGAACCAGAACGGTAAAATATCTCGGTAACAGATTAACGTAACTTTATGAAATTTGGAATTGGGAGGTTATCAATGCTGCTGGACCTAAAAATAATATTTACAGCGTTGTCGATTTTATAGTTTTTCTGACAGATCTCTTAACTTTATTTTTTTAAATGCTATACTATGTTTGTTTTTCACTTATAATGTTGACCGAACCAAAGGGTTTTCAATCCTAAAATATCAAATTTTTCATCTGGTAATTTTAAAAGATATGGCAAGTCTGCAATTTCATTCAAAAGAACCAGAACGGTCAAATATCTCGATAACGGATTAACATATCGTTATAAGATTTGCCATAGGCAGGTTATCAATAGTGCCGGACTTAAAAAAAATATTTACAACTTTGGCAGTTTTATAGTTTTTCCGATAGAGCTTTCGACTTTATTTTTTTAAATACAATACTATGCTTGTTTTTCGCTTATAATGTTGACCAAACCAAAGTGTTTTCAATCCTAGAATATTAAATTTGTCTTCTGGAAATTTTGAAAAATATGAAAATAAAGTCCAAATTTTCATTCAAACGAATCGGCACGGTCAAATATTTCGGTAACGGATTAGCATATCGTTATGAAAGTTGGTATAGGGGGATTATCAATAGTGTCAGATCTAAAAATAATTTTCACAATGTTGCCAGTTTTATAGTTTTTTTCGATGAACTTCTCAACTATTTTTTTTAAATGCAATATTGTGATAGTTTTTTGCTCATACTGTTGACCAAACCTAAGTGCTTTCAATCCTAGAATAACAAATTTTTCTTCTGAAATTTTTAAAATTATATGTTAAGACCGTATTTTTATTGAAAAGAAACGGAATAAGTCGTCCAGTTTTTGGCTAGTCTTTATATTTCATGTTTGTTAGAATCTTTTTATTGTTAGAAAAACTGTAGATTCTTTAATTTGTTTCTCTGAATGTAAAGCATTAAATAATTTACAGACTTCTTGAATGCTTTTTATTTTATCATCGTAACCACAACAGATTAATCTTTAAATCCATTCAGCTTTACTTAACTAAAAACCATTTTATCTTAATAACGATTTAAGTAACTTTCAAAATGTTATGACAGATGGTTGACAACAATAATAAATTGTTGATTAGCTATTTCCAAAAAGCCACTTGATATTTTATACTTCATGGTTCTAACAAAGTTGATAGTTCTATCGGAAAAATTATAAAACTAACAACGTCCCAAATGTTATTTTTCCATCCGGCACTATTGATAACTTTCCTATAGCAAATTTCATAACGATATGTTAATCCGATGCCGAAATATTTTAGATGTTCGAAATATTTTACCGTTCCGGTTCTTGTGAATGAAAATGCGGTCTTGCATATCTAAAAAAATTTAAAGGAAAAATTTGATTTTCTACAATTGCGATCTCTTGGGTTTAGTTTAGTTTATACTGTTGACTAGTATAAACAAAAAACTATCATAGCGTTGCTTTAAAAAAATGCTAAGAGTTCTATCTACGATAAAACTGGCAACGCTGTAAATATTATTTTTAGAGCCGGCACTATTGTCATCAAAGTCATGTTAATCCGTTACTGTAATATTTGGATTGTGGTTTTGCCATATCTTCTAAAATTTCCCGAAAAAAATGATGTTCTAGGATTGAAAATGCTTTGCTTTAGTCAATGTCATAAGTAACAAACCATCATGGTATTGCATTTAAAAAAATTAAGTTCACAGCTCTATCGAAAAACTATAAAACTGACTACGTGACGAATAATATTTTTAGATCCGACACTATTGATAATACCCCGATACCAAATTTCATAACGATATGTTAATCCGTTACCGGTTCTTTTGAACAAAAATGCGGTCTTCCGTAATATAATTGTAAATATTATTTTTAGATCCGGCACTATTGATAACCTCCCTATAGCAAATTTTATAACGATATGTTAATCCGTGATCGAGATATTTGACCGTTCCGGTTCTTTTGAAGGAAAATGCGGACTTGCCATATCTTAAAATTTCCAGACCAAAAATTGTGTATTCTAGGATTGAAAACACTTTGGTTTGGTGAACATTGTAAGCCATAACAATCATAGTATTGCGTTTAAAAAAATAAAGTTAAGAGCTCTTTCGGAATAACTATAAAACCGGCAATGCTGTAAATATTATTTTTAGATCCGTAACCATTAATAACCTCTGAATGACAAATTTTATAACGATATGTTATTCCGTTATCGAGATATTTGACCGTTCCGGTTATTTTGAATGAGAATGCGGACTTGTCATATCTTTTAAAATTCCCAGACGAAAAATTTGATATTCTAGGATTGAAAACACTTTGGTTTGGTGAACATTATAAGTGAAAAACAATCATAGTATCGTATTTAAAAAAATAAAGTTAAGAGCTCTTTCGGAATAACTATAAAACCGGCAACGCTGTAAATATTATTTTTAGATCCGGAACTATTAATAACCTCTCTTTGACAAATTTTATAACGATATGTTATTCCGATCATCGAGATATTTGACCGTTCCGGTTATTTTGAATGAGAATGCGGACTTGCCATATCTTAAAATTCCCAGACGAAAAATTTGACATTCTAGGATTGAAAACACTTTGGATTGGTGAACATTATAAGTGAAAAACAATCATAGTATTGTATTTAAAAAAATAAAGTTAAGAGCTCTATCGAAAAACTATAAAACCGGCAACGCTGCAGATGTTTGCTTTTGAGTTTTTTCTCATTATGGCTAGCTCTGGGAAATAACAATTATGTTTTCTGTACTGTATTTATTTACAATTAATTTTGATAAACAAATTCCGTGAATTTTTATGGTTTCTTCTGCTTTCTCAGTTTGTTTCCACTTTTTGACATTGAGTTGATATCCCAAAAATTATTATTATTAGTAGTATCATTAAATATTTAGCCAATGCTATTTAAAATGCGGCTAGTACTTTGAAATTACATATGGTTGCATACATGGTATCTTGGCCCACCACTCGCAGGACGACAGACAGGAGGATGCTTGACAAGCTCCAGAGACTTGCCTGTCTGGGCAGAATTAGTCTTGCTCTTGGACAGCGTACAGGAAAACCTTTCCAGAGGATATCACGAGAAGCATATTTATATATGCTGTGATAGTCAAGCCGCGATTAAGGCTCTGTCCTCGAACTGGGTCAATTCGCTGCTAACACTTGAATGGAGGAGAGCCCTAGAGAGGCTGTGTGAGTCCAACAGGGTTAGCCTCATTTGGGTGCCTGGCTATCAGGGCATTGGAGGTAATGAAGAGGCGGATCAGCTGGCTCGGGAAGGTAGCAACACTGCTTTCACTGGGCCGGACCCTGCTCTTGGAATTGCTCCTTCAGCTGTCAAGGCTAGAATTAAGAATCGCACTGTCGAGGAATTTCGTGCTGAACGGCACGAGCTGGCAGGACTCAGACAGTCTAAAGTCTTCATATCAGGCCCTTATAGCCGTTCTGAGTCTAATAGTCTTCCAAATCTAAACAGAGGCCAACTTAAAACCATTACCGGGGTCCTAACTGGACACTGGCTGGTGAAATATTACCTGCATAAGTTTGGACTCGACAACGATCCATACTGCAGGTTTTGTGCTGAGGTAGATGAAACTACCGAGCATCTAGTCTGTCGATGTGACGCTTTAGTCAACGCCAGACTGCTTTGTTTGGGTGACACCTATGTGGAACCCGAGCTTGTGGGGCGTGCACGACCTGAAAGGGTCCTTTCTTTTCTAAAAAGAAGTGGGCTCTTAGCCTGACACGCCTACTTGGGGGGATAGCACAATGGGCTCCAGTGAGCCTAAGTGCTGTCCTTGTCGGGCTTCCCATCTATGTCTAATACGTGGTATCTATTATTCCTCGGTGTTAGGTAATCATTATCTCGGTAGCCCTTCACTGTTATCTCTATTTAAAATATCCGAAAACAATTTGCATGTATTATTCCTTATAAATCCATTTGACCGCAATCATAAATAAAATCGGCTAAATTTGAGCCTTGAGGTACTACTGTCACTGTATATGTTAAAGTTAAAAGTTAACCCTATTACTTCAACATACTGCTTCCTCCTCAGATAAATAAGAACTAATCAAATATTCTAGGCTGTTCGTTACATTCATTAGCCGTAAATATTTTATAATAATGCTACGTTTTATTTTATCGAGAGATTTCTCTAAATCTGCGTCAACTCGTAGAGCTTTAAGTAAGTACTATAAAAAAGTTATTAAATTTGTCATGTTAGATTTATTGGGCAAAAACCTTCAATTACTTGCCTCTTATCTTGAGAAGCTCTTTCAGTATGTGATGATTACTAACAAAAATAGCAAATCTGAGCTCATAACTCAAGGCATTGCTAAGGGTCAATTTTGGGTCCCTTATTTCATTTATTATTTGCTATTTCAGTAAAGACTCACGACAGATTTTTCCTGTTTGTTATGCCTACGGCACTAACATTCTGATGGTTGGGCCGGATCTCCGACTCTGTCTAGGAGAATGTTTATAGAAAGATAATATCCTGGTGGGACAAGAACTATTTAATCTTGATTAAGACTAAAACAAATATTCTTTGTTTTACCCATTCGAGACTTAATTAATCTAGTTTACAAACTCAAAATTGTGTTAAATCTTGCTAGTGCTAGTAAAAATATGAGTAAGGGCTCATTGGATTCGAAATGACGTCTAGAAAAATGTGCGGAAGTCAACCTTCACATTAACAATTTCAAAAGTTATTAACAAATTAAGTTTAAAAAAAATGAGTTTTGGTTTTTGCAAATAACTCAGGAAATTATTAACATTTAAGATATTTTATTGTTAAAGAGGAAGCAATTTCCTATAAAAAATTATTACTCCAGGAACTTTATCTCTCTTATTATTAATTTAAATTTAATGTTGAGAATAGAGCTCCGCGCGGCGAGCGCTAAGCCCTTATGACTCAAAACCGGCTATTACAAGTATAAAACAATGTATGCTATTAAGTATTAATTTAAAGATAATTTTAAGAAAATTATGGTATTATCTAAACACTTAAAGGAACAATATTTCGCTGAAAAAAAAAAGTTTTATGGAACTAATTTTTCATAAAATGAGCCTATTGTTAATTAACAATTTTTTTGAGTTTTGTTTTATATTTCGAGTCGGATAATGGTTAAACAAAAATCAGTAAAATTATTTTGCTTCGTAGAGACTTTATCACAACTATACTAAATGAGATTATGACATTGTGATGTTTTTAATTCTTATAACCTATTAGTTATTAATTATTGAAACTAACAAAACAACCAAAAAATTAACACTCAGTCCTGTGTTAGCAAATTTAATTATGAATCAGCTCATCACAGAAGTAAAAATATGTCTTCCATTTACACTAAAGTTTAGAAAACTTAGTAGATGTAGATGATACAATCTTGGCTTGTCCCAGAGATAAAGTACAATACCTATTGCCTATATTCAATAGCTAACATCCTATAATTTAATTTACCATGGAACAGGAGGTTGAAGGTAAAATTAGAATAATAAAATTGTTATTTTATAATTCACTGGTTATGACAGTAACGACATACAAAATCGATAATGATAATCACAAACTTGTTCAGTAAACTACCAGCTGTTTTTTGAAAAGTTTCTTCTTAACCTTAAATTAAAAATAATAATTGATGACATGTTACTGAGAAAATTAACCCACTTACCCTCCAGGTTCATGAGTTAAATTTTTTATTTGACTTATATGTAGCACAAGTCACTTACATAATAAAGTATTAAATAACTCTTATTAACGTTATTAAAGATAATTTTTTATTGTAACTTTTTTGCGAAGGCTAAGAATAATGGAAAAAGTTCCAACTTAAATAAATAAAAATCGTTCATCGTACCCTAAGAGATCTGTTTTTAACCGACTTCAAAACGGAGGAGTGTATCAATTCGACCCTATGCATTATATATATATATATATATATATATATATATATATATATATATATATATATATATATATATTTACATGGTTTACTCCGCGATGGTTTCAATAATTTGGATTGAATTTTTAAGGAATAGGCAAGCATATTGAAAAAACGTTAATAAAGACGGAATGGCGCCGTTTTTATAATTGTTTAGGCCACGCGATGTAGGCAATGTATTATTACCTCTAGGCGTTCACCATTTTATCAGGAAACAATATGTCTAAATCTTACTTTTACAATAAAACTCTTATTAATAAAACTATAAAAAGGATGAAATAAAAATTTGTATAAAAAATAAATCCGACTTCAAAAAAAATGCACTAAAAATAGAAAAACAATATTTTATTCCATCTTGAAAATTTTAATTTAGTAGATCGCAAGCCCTCTAGTAAAAAGTAACCGATAGGCACTTTTCAATAGTCACTTACTTCTGGCAGTATCCCGTAAACCTTAACCCTGTCCACTCTACTTGGCGCTTTATCTGCAGTGCTAGTTTGTGGTAAAAATATATAATTTTTGTTGGGTTTTATTGTTTTTTTCTATAAGAATATACCGACCCCTAAAAATACATAGGATTACACAACAAAACTCTTTAGAGTTACGTTTTTTCGATGGTTTGTTTTTATTTCTGCGTGGATATGCAGGGACTTAACAACGTAGTTTATATAAAATTATATTATAGTATGTATACAAGATATCTCAAAAATATGTTACAAACCCAACATGCATTTTTTTAAATAGAAGACCCTGTTATATGTACATAAAATGAGCCTCTGTTTCTTGATTATAAATGTATCAGATTTGATACCTTTATCTTCTAAGACACCCTAGAAATTCGACAAAAAACTGCACATAAGAAACAATGTGAGAGAGAGATAGAAATGTTCCACTAGTGGATTCAATGGGAATGCATTGCTTCTTATGGTAGGGTTTTTATCAAATTTCTCATGGTTAAAAGATAGAGGTATCTACCCTAATACATTTATCATCAGCAGGAAGAAGCACATTTTATGGACATATAATATATAGGAAGTTCATTTTAAAAAAAAATTGGGTCTGTTACACATTACTGTATACACAAATAATTTTCTATAATTTTTCTTATGAGCAGCCCCCGAAGACTTAAGTACTAGGTACTGTATTTGTTTTAAAACACATTAATTGTAATTTTTATGTAAAGTTTGGCACACGAATCTGAGTCTATGACAAGCATGTGAGTAACTGTGGAAACGGTGCAATGATCATTCACGGTTGTCTACTACTCTGTATATCCATGGAAACCGCCTGCTTTTGACATACCTCCCCCTTTCGTCGATGTTTTATATTTGTGTGGTGTACTTTAATTATTATCTTTATTTTTTATTATTAAGTAACAAAACTTTTACCTAGTTTTAATATTATGATCTATTGTTTTTACTATTCTATTGTAAAATTGGGCACTCGCCGTTGAATTAGTTAACAAAAAATAATAAATATATGTTCGGAAGATGAATATAAAAATCATTTATTTAAAGCGAAAGTAAGATAGGTACAGTTCGGTCAATTTATCTTGATAAAAATCTTGATTCTATCTCCTTTAGTTTTTTAGTTAGCTATATACACCAAAAAACAAATTGTGGGTTGCTTAACAATTTTTTTCTAATTTAAAAAAAACAAAAGCCTATGAATTTTCCAAGATATCACTATAAGTTGTGTATTTTTAATGGAGCAGCTTATGTCATTTTTACAATTTGGATAGCATATTCTATTCTGATTTCATAGGTATAGCATACTTAATGTTTTCATCTAGCGGTTTCCGATTTATTCGCAGATATGTAAAATAATATATTGCTTATAAAAAGTGACATGGAAATTACAAAATGCTAATTGTTGTCACTAGAAACATAAAAAAGACAGTAAGATAATAATTATTATGTTACTATATGGCAATATTATCAAAAAACGAAACAGAATATATTTATTGTATTTCCATGACACTCTTTATCATGCAATATAATTATTTTACATATTTGAAAATAAATCGAAAGCGGCTGAACGAAAACCTGAAGTGTGATATATCAACGAAATCAGATCAGAATATGCTACCCAGAGAGTAAGAAGTATATGAAAATAAATAACAATACAACTTATGATATCTTGTAAAATTGATAGTCCTTTGTTTTCCTAATAACTAGAAAAAAATCTTTAAATAACTCTATAACTTTGTTTTTGGTTTTTTTCCGATAAGTTAAAAAGTAAAAGTTATTAACGTTTAAAAAGGTGTCACGACAATTTGATCGCATCGTACAGGGTATTTGGTTATATTTTAAACGGGGGTCTACAAGCTAAACTTTAGAGATATCAAAAAATATTGTATACAAAAGTTTAATGGGTTTCTCTGAATCGGCAGGATTGGCTAAAAAATAAACGAATGACAATTAAAGAGTAAAAAATGAGCATTCGACTTTGTTATTTTAAATTGAACTCCCTATATAATATTATTTCAATGGGCATCTTCTTACTGAATATAAAAATATCAGGTTTAATACCTTTATCTTTAAAGACAACCGAGAAAATTGACCAGTAATGACTTTACTTACGAGTATGTTCTCTTTCATTCTAACACATTGTCCCTTATGGCAGTTTTTTTGTAATTTTTCAGGGTTGTCTTTAAAGTTAAAGGTAGTCTGGTGAAGGAAAACTCTGGTGTGAGCACTCAAACAATTTCGCTACAAGTTAGATTTCGCATTTCAGCAGTTTTTTAAATTCTTTTGCTAGTGTGTAAATTACCTACCAAGTGCTAAATTAGAATGCTTGGTAAATTTTCGTTTTTATTAATTTTTAGAAAGTATTACACTTAGTGAGTGTTGTGCAGTCAAAATTATAAAAATATATATCTCAGAAATTCTTATTATTTAGTGTCTACTTTTTAATAAATAATTCAGAAATCCCAAAAGATAATCAAAGTAAATTAATTGATTTTGTCTTAAACCTACGGGTTTTTTTATGCCTCTTTGTTGACAAAACACAGCTGATATGATTGATCACGTATTTTACAAGCGAATAGCAACGCTCCCATGTTGTCAAGAACTTAATTTAAACCTCCTCCAGAATTAAACATTTTAAACTGTAATATCTGAAAAATCATTCAGAATTTATCGATGGTATATAAGAATTTTTTGTTCAAAATCATCCATACTATAATATGTTAAAATATTTGTAGCCAAACCCCTAACACCCTATATATCACTGATATAAGAAAAAAATAGTACGAGAAACTTTTTTAAAATTCGCTTACGATAAACTGGCGGGAAGAGCTGGATATTATAGGTCATACAATTTAAACATACACACACACACATATATATATATATATATATATATATATATATATATATATATATATATATATATATATATATATATATATAGATAGATAGATATGGGGTCTGCAATCAATTACACGAAATAACTTGTGTCTGTAATCATGGTGGTTACGGGTAGTAATATTTAGGTGAAGTTTTTCTTTTCATCTAAAGTTATATTTCACATTAAATTGTTTACTTTTGACTTCATTTTATAAAAGCGTTGATTTTAATTCTGTAAAATATGTCACTTATAGTTATTATGAATAGATTGGGCATATTCGCTCTAATCTTGTGCAATGCAATGTAGACATATTTTACATTTGATATAAAACCTCTAAGTTTTTAACGAATGGTATTTATTTTTATATTTTATTTCTATATTGATATTTATAGTTGTTGCTTAATATATTTGTTTCTTTTTCAGTTTCTTCATACGAGCTGTGCATCCTCTTTGATGCAGTGTATGAATTGACGAAAGTATACCACTTGATGCGTTTACCTCGAGATCTTCGTGCTTACTCGAAAAATTCTGTTCTTCTCACCCAGAAAATCGTCTTACCAATGAGGTGTGTATCATTTTTAATATTATTGGCTCATTCCGATCTGGCGACCTCCAAAATCGACCACTGCACCGTCAAGTTGAGCGGAATAGACGATATATTTTGCTTGAGACAGCATTGTCCAGTCACGATGGTCACTGATAAATCGAGTCGTGAAAATTGTACAAAGATTGAAAACGACGTTGATCGATGTGTTGATTTGATTGAGGAGTTGGTATTGGACGTACCTCACCATACAAGGCAGTATTCGCCAGCTTCTCCAACGTTAACAGTTGAGGGCTTCAAATTTCCTCTATTTGCTACCCATAAAGACAGTTGTATGTGCTTCATGTGTCTATCAATGGAATTCCAGAGTTTGCTTTTAGAAAAATATCATATGAATGCTCTCGTAAACATGTATGAAAGAGATGATAAAATCGCTGAAGAGTTTGTGGCTGGAGCCTTGTCATTATATCAAACTTTTAATAAAAATTTTAGGGGTTACAGAGCCAAAGCTTCATCATTATTACCAGAGGCCCTTATTCCTGACTTTGAAGACAAATTTATAGATCCATATGCAAACATTTTATATGATTATAGTTTTCATATGTGCCGAAAGTCTTTCAGGCATGAAGCCTTAAAAATCAATACTAAATTAATTCAGGTTTTAAAACCAAAAAAAGTGAGATATGTATATTTATATCATGACGCTTTACTGCAAAGACTGAGTTACATTGTGGCCAATCCGTATGAAAAACTCGCTGACAGTGATTTGGAATCCGAGATGAAAAATGTGAATCTTGCTTCTACCAAACGTACGGTTGCAGCAAAAACTCCTTCTAGCAAAACTACTTCCGTTACTGTCCTGGTCAATGGAATTCCCGATAATTTTCCACCAAGGCGCAAAGGAAAAAAATGCAATCTTTTTGGTGGCAACGGTTTTTCCGATGTTTCGTTAAAGAAATTGGCTACCGATGGAGGGAAAGAATCGACGGTCAAAGCCAAGAAGTCCAAAGATAGTGAACAAGCATGTGCGTTTACGGAACCAAAATTGAAGGCTAAAAAAGCAGCCGCCGAAACCCCTTCCACTCCATTCTTAGGAACTGTTGAAACCCCAAAAATAAAAATATTCACAGACGAGGAACCTATAAAAAATGTGAGGACTTATGGTCGTAAACGTGTAGATAGTATTATAAAACAAATACCGACGGAATTAGCAAGCAGTTCTTCGAGACTTAATAGTACGAAAAATAACGAACAAACAAAAACACGGGACTCTGCCATTGATGGTAAAAGGCAAAATAAAGATTTGCCGCAACTTCCTATAATAGCACCAAATTCAAGTAAAGGCACACGAGGGCAGTTGTTGATGCATAAAATTAAGGAAACTTCAGAGCAAAACGGTAAGAAGCTGACTTCAACACGCCCCAGGAGAAACCTGAAAGTTGAGTTATTAAACGAAAAAATAACCATACCTACATGTAAAGAGAATCTACCTACAGCGTCCAATAATGGAAATGAGACCGAAAATTCCGTAATTTTAGAAAGTCCAGAACATGAAATTTCTGCTGTGAAGACTAAAATTTTACTTGAAAAACTAAAATCTTCATCTAAAAACACTGAGTCTGCTGGTAGGCCGAAAAGAAGCGTATTGAAATCAGAGCTGAAAAAGAATTTACTCGATGAATTTGAGCGTAGTCAACCTGGTAGCAGCGGTAGTAAAAGTACCGAAAATAAAGGAGCTATAAGAAAGTCGGTTAGAAACAGAGTATTATGATAATAATTTTAAAATAGGTTGTTTAAATTGTAACAGTTTATTTTGTTTTTAGTTTATTGTACATATTAAGTATATATTTTTATATCTCAAAAAGATGGAATATAAGAATTATTTGTGAATCTCATGTTATCCAATATGGCGTTCTTTATTTATTTATTTATTTATTTCTTTTTATTAAATGTATACATATCAAATGTTTTTTGGAAATCCTTAAATATTGCCTTGGTAAGGCATACTAAAAGCTTACGGAACCAGTTCTACGATATGGCGGTGGGGATGCCACGACTCCACGACTAATTTACATTCGACGATTTTTTTTTGCAAAGAGTATATACTGATATTTTTTTGGTTTCTGACTAAGATCTCCATCAATACAGTTAACTAGTAGAAAGACGAGTACTAGTAGCGTCAAGCACACAAAAAACCACACCAGATCACCAAGAGAATATCCAAAATCTTCACCGGATTTGATAATCTCTCAGCACAGAGCAGTATAAACCCCCTTGTAGCGAAACTCAAAATCCAAGAGTAATTAAATCAAGCATAGGAAAAGATTTACGCGGCAAGATCTATGAAGGTAGAAAAAAAATTTTTTTTTGGAATGAACGCTAAAGCATAATGAAGTTTGACCAATGACAAATGTTTCTGACTTAAGGCCTTCATCTGTACAGTCAACTAGTTGAGAAACCGGAACAACGCCAAACTTAATACACAAACCTCACCATCAATAATTCGAAATCTTTGCCGGATTGATTATCACGGAGCAACATAAAAGGGGCGAAACTTAAAGCCAAGAATAGTTAAATCAAAAGCAGGAAAAGATTAACGTGGCAAGGAACTATAAAAGTAGGAAATATTTTTTGATGTATATATCATGAGGTATTTCAAAATAACTATAACGGTCAAATATTTAAGAACCTGCTACACCTAATGTCTATTCAAATTCAAGATAGAGTGCCTGTAAACAAAAGTTATTGTGCACGCCTTTAAAAGTTTGCTAAAAACATATATCATAGCCGCCTTTATTTAAAGGCGTATTGCACGCACACTAACTTATTTATATGCAATCTTGAATTTTAATAGAATTTAGATGTTCCAAATTTGGTATTGATTACTTTTAATTCAAAGTTTACCTGTTTTGCTTAAAATAAGGTGCACCCGATTACACCTGCCCTCTTTATTATTATGATCCCAAGTTATTAAATTTCCATTTTACTTGTTTCTCAATATATCACAAGAGTTTTTTTCAGTGTACTTAGGTACACCAAAACTAATACGCGACCCTAAGTAATAATGTCTAATGAGACGATGATATTGGCAATATCGACAAGTTTATAAATTTTGTAGAAAATAAGTTAACTTCGTGTTTCATTGCTGTTAAATATTCTTGCCAGCTTTTCTGCGATCTTAAAATATGAAGTTTTCATTTCACTTGTTTTTTTAAGGTATAATAAAAACATTTTTTATAAAAAGTAAGGAAACGTTCCAATATTTCAGCACCTACTGAATTTAGGTACAGTCGTGTTCAGTGAGGTATTGTACAGCGATTCTAAAGTGGTGTTAGACGGGCTTAGAGTACGGAATTTTATTTTTAAGTGACACTGACTGTTAGTCAAAATCATATAAATCGGTAAAATGCCGGACATGAACATTGTCCAAAGCGCCCAAATAGTCGCCTATTTACGAGACGATGGAGTTCTTATAAAAATTTGAGCATATCCGCCGTCAGGGAGCCGTACCGGACAGGTGTGTTTAGCTCGGTGGTTCGATTCCAGATAGAAAGTCGCATCCGTAACCATACCAAATGACAGGTATGCATGCGCATTACGATTTTACTATACGCAACGTTGTGGGATCCTACGGAAGTGCTAAACGCATTTGTATTGAACCGAAGATAAATTCGATGTCGACCGAGGGAACCCGAGAGGGTTCTATTGTGTGACGAGTGACATTTGTTTTTGTATTTTTGTTTTGTTAGGTGTGATAGATAAAGATTTTAAGACTTATTTGATTTAATTTTGAGTTGTAATATTTATTTTGTTCCTATGATAGAATATGCCTTAATGTAGCTAATGAATTTATAATTTGTGAAACAACATATGTGATATGATACTTGAATAAATATAATAAGTGTAAAGCAGTGTATTTATTTATCTACAACATTCTTAAAACAAATAAGGGTCCATCATAATTAAGGTGGAATCATCTCACAATCTATTTTTAATAGATATTTTGTTATTATTCTATGAGACCATCAAATAAAATATTTGTATTTTCTTCTGACACACTACAAAACAACATTGTAGGGGGGAAATTGGTTAGTTCAAAAAGTAAGTTTGTGTCTAACAAATCTCAAAATTTCTTGGAAACAGTTTGAAAAGAAACAATGTCTGTGTTTAAACTTTTTGTATTTACACATATCGAATTAAGATTAAGAAATATTAACAAAAAATATTTAAGAATAGTGTCTGAAACCACAGTTTTCTAGACTAAAATATCATTAATAATAGATAATATTAAAATAATTAAGATACGGCTGCGTTTCAAGTCTTGCTTTAGCTCAATTTTAAACTGTTGTGTCCACACGTAACGTACCATTTATGCGTTTTCGTCCTGGTCCTATACTTACGTTTACGATTTGGTTTTCTGTTTGATGCGACGACAATATTGGCGATGTTGTCCGATAAGATACAGCACAGAATTTTTGGTAAAAAGTACCTACTGTACTTATGTACACTCAATCTGGTGCGGGAGGTTAACTGACAGTGTCTGATGCGACGATGATATCGGCGGCAATTTTGTCAAGATTTTGCAGAAAATGTGTAACGTTTGTTTTCTTTTAATGTAACTATATATTATCTTTGTGTTAATCAATTCTCTCTGCCAACATTAATTTGGAGCATAATATCAACTCTCTATTTCACTTGCTTGTCGAGATAGCAAGACGCATTTTTTGTTAAAAGTAGTCTAATATTTCATTAACTCGCTAAACTTAGAGATAATAAATTTAAGGGTTTATTGGTAATATCTTTTTGAAATATATTTGCAATGATACCAGTTTTGCAGAAAATAAATACATTTGTTTTTTTATGTAACCCTATATTATTACTAGATTTATTATTCTGAATTGCGGCCGCCAACTTTAATTTGAAAACAATAACAATTAATATACGTTACATAAGAAAGCAAATTTAGTTCATCTAAATTTTAGTAGGTAGGCACAAAAATATTTGACCAGTATTTTTTAGTTTTATTTCCAACAGTGTCCAACCTAGAGGTGTGTAGTTCGCGAACGACCTTTTAAAAACAACGAGTCTAGTGAGAACTAAATGAACCAATTCGCGGACTTAAAATAATCTAGTTGGTTCGCGAACTATTAAGGAGCAAACGATAACCGCGTAAACTGTCCAACGTTGCTAAACGATTGTTTGTGTCGCTCGCTTTAACAATAATTTCAAACTAAAAGAACTAGTTTGTAATAACGAGAACTAGATATATGATTTGGTAGTCGTTCACCAGATCGTCTTTCGAGTTGAAGCGACATTAAATGTCGGGAGGGACGATCGGGGTCCAGTCTAGTTTTATTTGCTATGTTGCCCTATTGACTATATATGTTCTATCAATAAAATAAGTAAATTAGTTTTTGTTTCATTAATATTAATTCTTTATTATTTAAAATTAGAAAGCATTACAAATGAGGTAATACTACCTTAAAAGTTAAAACAAAAATAGAACATTATGAAATACATGTATTAAAGTTTCAAAACATAAAAGTTAACAATGTTTTGAAAACATTTTAAAAGTTACAAAAAAACCTATAATAAGTATATTAGTTTTTTTTCATTAATATTAATTCTTTAATATTTTTTCATTAATATTAATTCTTTAATATTTAAAATTAGAAAGCATTACAAATAAGATAATACTACCTTAAAAGTTAAAACACTAAATAATAATAATAATCTGAGTTGAAATTTAAGAAATATCCACCCCACAATTTTAAAGAGCGTTCATTTCATGGAATAGACTTAAAAATAAGTAAGATTTTTATCCGTGAATGCTGACAAACTCTTATTTTTCTTGTTGGTACTGTAGATTATACAGTAAATATATTTTGAAGGAGGAATTTTTGTATAATTCTCGGAATTATTTAGTTTAAGACCACCGAACATTAACAAGACAAGAAGGAGCCAACGACATGGAAATAACATAGACCCAGTTGTTTACATTTTGGAGGAATCCAACATTAACCCTGGTTTGCCAAACCGTTACTGTGGCCAGATTATAACGGATATCATCCTTTATACTATTACCTAAATAAACAAGGAATTCCAGAAATACCCAGTATAAATTTCCATACAGAATATTTTAAAACTCATAATTAAATAGCTTATTATAAATAACTCAAACCGAATCTTTTTTAAATGTAATTTAAATCTTCTGTAATTATTATTCCTTATTTCAAGAAATAAAGCCCAGAATAATCGGCAACGTCGGAATTCTACCTTTTTCGAGTATACTACAGATTTCTTTCGGGATCATTCGGAAGGCACCGAAGACGGTCGTAGTCATTCATGATTTCGACCTATTTGATGCGCGGCGTTGTAATTGTTCTAGTTGAAATAAGTGTTTTTCAGAAATCCAAGTGTTTTGTGTGGCTAATTTCAAGAATCTGTTTAAAAACTTTAAGAAAATGGTGCGAACTTGCTCTATTTGCAGAAAAAGAAACGATTTAAACCCAGAAGTTTGTTTTCGAAGGTAAGTAAGGTTATGTCATACCAGTGCTGTAGTTGAAGGGTAAAATCACCGTCTAATAGTGTTCTCATATTTGCAAATGAAGTATTGTTTTTGTATTGCAAATTTCCGTTGGGCTTAAATTAATTTTTTATAACTTCAACTTATCTATAAAATCAAAGACGCTGATGATAAACGGAGTACAGCGTTTTGCTAATTTGTATATTTGTGAAAAGTCTCAAATATTCCTCTAAAATTTATCAAACCACCTTTTTTGAGGGGTTAATAAACAACATAAATATACTATTTGGTAAAGCATAGGTACTAAATTTTAATTGAGTAAGCTGTAAGACCCACTATTTTATGTTGTCATTAACTACTCCAGGATGGTTTGCATTTTGGATGAAATTTTCAAGGAATATTTAGGGTAGTGTCGGAGTTCTCGTATAGCAAGCATATACAAAAAATGAAAATAGCGCAATAGCGTTACTTTTCAATTTTTCATTTACTATAGATTTTCTCTAATGAATTTGAAATGCTTTAATTTATTGCCTAAAAATTTGTAATCAAAAAAGTAAATAAATACCATCCTGAGGTACATTATCCTAACTAGGGAGAATCTGTTTTTATCAGGTGATTTCGGTAATATAAATAATAATATAATATATTATAATGAATGTTAAAAATATTAAACATCTTGGAATAAAATATTTATATTGTCAATAAGTGAAATCTATAGCGGCGAAGGTAGATGTTGGGGAAAAAAGGGGGTAAATTGAGGGATAAATACTGTAAAGATATTGTTTTTCATAATATGTGTTTTGTGGTTTTTAGGGGCACGAAGTTCAATTTTGTATTCCTATTAATATTGGGCCATATTTATTGCTGATTTTCTGTAAATATGAATAGATCCAATACATGTAAAGGTGATGCATTTTTATATAATATTACTTGCCGGGAGCCTGGCAAACTTTTAAAAGTAGTGGACCCAAATTTTTACCTAACTTCGCGTAAATAGAACTAAAATGTGTTGGAAAAAGGGTGAAATCAAAATGTTTGGAAAAACAAACCCGATTTCAAAAAATAGGTTGCATTAAAAAGTGATAAATTATATTTTATTACATATTTCCTATGAAGTCGGTGATAAGCTGATAAAAAAAAGGTATTAAATAAGCATTATACTCTTGGTATAGACATCAAAACACAAAGTGGGTCCATGTAACAAAATTTAGTTTTATCTTCATCTTTAGTAACAATAGTAATAAGAACTCACCCTGTTATCGGTTGTATTTTGTCATGGAAATGCTTGTTCTTTAATGACTAAGCTTATTGCTAATAATAAATATTGCCACATGAACCATTTCATAAATATATCTTTTGCAGGCACGTAGCCAGGATTTCAGTTCTAGGGGGATCCAACCCTGTCAAAACCAATTCGATGACAAAAAAATTATTAAGAAGAATGCTTTTTTTTTCACTTGTTGCTAGTCACCCTGCAAGTGCAACAAAATATGAAAAAAAGTTGCAAAAAACTAGTTATTTGCCAATATCTATTAAAACATTGCAGGTAGAGCAATTATGAAAATGTAAAAAATTATAGATATATCTTGAGCAAATAGGACGTTGGCGACTTTTGTTTAATATTTTTAGGTTTTATATATTTAATAGCATTTTAATAAATAAGTACTTAGTCACTTTGTGAATATCGAGGTTAATGTGGTGTTATTTTCCATAGAGGGTCTGGAACCATATTGCTACATTAAAAATCTGGATTTCTTTAATCATAAATGTATTCATCTTTCTTTTTAGTACTTTCTCGAAATTCTAAAACTACTTTTAATGAGCGTTTGCTTAAAAGTTTTTCTTTTTTTATGAATTCTAAATATTCCTCACTGTTAAAATCGAATATTTTTGGGAGGTAATTTTTTTCAATCCCCAAAGATAAATTCAATAATTTTCTTATTCCTTAAATCGTGTTTTGTATACGTAAAGATAAGAACTTCAAAATTGTGTGAAAATGGATCACGAAGAGAAATTTGCAACAGCTACAATATATTCTAAGTTTAATAATAATAATTTTTGTTTGAATTATCATAAATTTGGTCTCGGCACGCATTCGCAATTTTGCTTATGACAGGAGATTTTTGTGGAAAAAAAATGAAATTTATTTTCCTATCGATTTATGTTAGAAATTGTCGTGCTTACGAAAAACTCATTAGGTGCGTCTTTGTTTAGGGTAGCCTTTCTTAATTTTTTACATTTACATATTTGCGAAACTTCTTTGCAATCGCAGAATGTCTAACAGTGTAAACTTGGGCTTGTTAAAAAACCCGTCAAAAAGTTAGAATTTCAAAAAATAGCCTGCTCCCTAATTTTCTTGAGGTTCGAGTTAAAAAATAGCTGTAGTAAGCAGATCCAATACGGAACTTCTAATCAGCAGTTATTGGAATTCTACTTTCGTAGGTTAAATTATGTAAAAACTCCAAAATATTTTTAGGGTCTCGCGCGGGGAGGGGGGGTCCGGACTCCCCCAGACTACGTGCCTGGTCTTTTGTCACAGATATTGATACAGTTATATTAAATCAGCTTCTTGCTAACCTAAAGTTTATATATATATATATATATATATATATATATATATATATATATAAAGCTATATAAAATTTCCTATAAATTTCCGATTTTGAAAATTGTCACTGAATCATTAAATATGTAATAGACGAGTTTAATTATTATATAAATAATGAAATATTAAATTAATATGCTGTTACTTTTGTTTTGTCGATAATAATAGTTGTTTGTTATTATATCAAACCGTTTATAAATAAATTATACCAAACTTTTAAACTTTGTTTTATTTTTATAAACCACATGTCCGGGTGAAAATTTATAAAATGCAGCACCACTTTCAACCTTGTTATTTAAATTTTTATGAAAAAAAATTAAGTTTCAAATATATTGTAAACTATTATACAGGGTGCTTCAGAAACACCAAAAAGTTTCGATGATTTTATTTTTAAACATCTTGCATTTTAATGCATTTATTTACTTTTTTTATTATTGACTTGATTATCACTAAAAATTTCAAAAAAATAAAATTTTTCTGACAGTGGTTTTGAGGGCCATAAAAAATCGTAAATATAAACTGAGTAAAATTTTTTATATTATAGTTATGGAGATATTTAAGGTCAAACAGCAAAAAAAAATGTTCTATTTAAATCTTTCCTTAGCTATTACTAATATGACATAACTAATACTAAACCTTTATTTACGATTTATCTGACTTAAAGTTGAATATTGTGAAAACTATTTTTTCGACAAACACACAAGTTTTATCAAGAAGAAAGTTTTTCGAGTAATTGATAATAAAAAAGTTTCCCGTTTAATACAGACTTTTCCACGACATAATATCTAAATTAATTGTTTTCAAGGTATTATTAAAACTCTCACTTTTGCAATGTGAAGTCGTCCTTGTTCATTTTAGAACAAAAAAACTGTCGTATCCACCATACTAATATTTGGGCTCAAAAAAATATAGCAAATAATACATTATCTCAAAAATAGCTACGCCACTGGTAAGCCCCGCGAAGATATCTGACAGCGTTGCAATTTTCACCGCAAACTATTCTTTATGCGATCAGGCCGTCTTTATTCCACTCATATACAACAACAAATTGATGTTTGATTCTATTTATTTCATTTTTATGAATGAAACGCGGGGTCTATTTCTTTTCGACGTCATTGCAAGGAGCACAGTCCGTCGGAACTTTTATGTTGTGCTTACAATAAGGCGCCGACCATTTCAAGAAATTCGTCCGGCTGTGCAGGCTTCCCTGTTTTTACGAGGTTCATGCAAACCGCTAGCGATTAAAACGAATAAACGTTTACTTACCGGGGTGATTTAAAAACGAGTTTAAAAACATCTACCCATAATTGTTATTGTGACTTATTTTGCATTGTATGTATTAAAAGAAAAAAGGAGAATACGTCAAGTTGTTTAATTGATATATCTTAATATAATTATAAAAATAACTGTTTGCAAAAATTAAGAAAGAAAGGAATGTTTAATCAATGAGTAATAATGTATTAAGCTACAGACGAGATTTATAGTTACAAAAATTAACAAATTAACAAGTTGCAAATAACATCTAGATCAAAATAGAGATTCGAATTACCTAATTATTACCTAAAATATATACAGGTTGTTCGAAATTAGAGGCCATCAAAGAGTACTTACCTAATAGTAAAATACGGGTAGGGGTAGTTATAGTATGGGAAACTAGTCAGAGGAATAAATCACGTATTTTTTAAGTGCCTTCGAGTGTACGTGCCTAGTATGTGAGCATTTACTATTTCCTCGTAGAATTGCCACGGAAGTCCACATAACGACTAAGATATAACCGGCACCAAATTTTCGCGAAGTGTATAAAAACTTTAAAAATGGATACACGAACCAGTTAATGCCAAAGGCGGTCCAGATGAACTAAAATGTCTGAATTGTGACTGCCGTTCGATACCCTTGCAATCGTAACGCAAACTTAAAGATTTTTTAAGATATTTAATTTTATGTTAGGTTGCACTGATTGTTTTAAATAATATCTATTTTTTATATCCCGGTTAGCAAATTTAATTGTAAAATAAATACGCATCCTAACATAAAGACTTAAGAAATATTTATGGGGAAACTCTTCACAGGGATGTGTAAATAATATATTTTCATATTGTAACAGTTTAATTTTGTTATAAGTGCATTTCATTGTATGATTAATTTAATATTAAAATCTACTACTTTAGTATTAAGTTTAATGATTAATATGTACGCCTTGTTGGTTTGATTTACTTAGATATTAGTAGTTTTCTTATTAGAAGCGGTTACATTGTTCATATTTAAGCGAAATATAAATTCAACACCTTTTGCAGCAAATTTCTGTACACACAGTGTCACCTCTCGATAAGTAGTTAATTTTGTACCTATATCTGAACTCAAGATATAAAGGAATAATTTTCAGTAAATGGTATAAGTTTAGCGTTCGTTCATAGATGTCGCCAAAAAAAATCAGTTCAAATATAATTGTTGGATTTATTTAATTTTGCCGAATTTAATAATTATATACTGTATAAGAAAAACTTCAAATAGCACTTTAGACAAACTATTTATTTCCCATATATTTTACAGAGTAGATATAAATTAAATTTTATTAATTTTGAAAACCTGTTTTCGAGTCCTTTATACAAGTCTTAGGATTTTCGTTTTCTTTGGCTAGATATGCTGCATTTTTAGATTCGAGCGTGTATTTTGTATAACTCTTCTGTCGCTATAAAAAAAAAACCAAATCATTAGTACCCCAATAAATTCTTTGATATAAAGTCGATATTATGTATTAATATTGAACTGTAAATACTTGTATAAAAAAAAGGTTGCCTTGATAAATATTTCTTTTCAGATATACATAGGATTATTTTTAGACTATAGATACTATATATACACCACTTCATATTTTCTCTTAAATCTACATTTTATTATTCGTGTTCCTTTTTGCTGTGAATATGTAACATATATGGTATTTTCATTAGACATAAATAAACCAAAGGTATTTCTCGATTCAATATTAATATTCTTACCTTTTTTTTTCCTGAGACTATATAAACTACAGCCTTCTTATAATTTCTATCAATGTTTGATGTTCCGAAATTCAGATCGACTTTTGTTTTGTCCATAGTTGCATAATTACTTGGAGCCTAATATAAACTGAAATTTCGTTACGTCTGCGTCTGATGCATTTCCTAAAATAGTTAATAATTGTGTGAATAAATTCCTATTTTATGGTTAAATAATGAGTTTATACAGTTGGGAAAATTCTATTAAATTAAACTCAACTTACGTTTCATTTTTATGGCATTTAACTACTCCTGCATTAGCACATCATTTTTTTTGACTCTTTGGTAATCTACTTCGGACTAATATTTGACTTTTCTGAGTGGTCCTTTTCCATTAGTACTAGAGTAATTAATTAAATATTATTTGTTTATTTACGTTTCCATTTCGCCTAGGCGTTGCTTTTAAATTTCAGGTTAGTTGTTTCTGTCAATGTTATTATTGCGTCGTCTCGGAACTTTTCGGATCTATTCGGCTAAGACTTCCATATTAAGTTATTCTCGAAACCCTCCATTCGGTACTTCCTCATATCAAGAGCGCAGGCATCTTTTTCGCTGTTGCCAAGTGTATTCCTGCATTATTTCCTGTATCTTTCTCAACCAATGGAGAGTCGTTTTTCTTGTCTAACATGTTAATCATATACTTGTTTTATTCCGTCTATGTGCTCTTTTGGCAAGCACCTGACATATTCTAGCCAATGGTATTCCGCCACCTTAGTTAATCAAAGTTCTAGATGGAAAGGAAGCTGGGGGAACACATTTTTCACTTTTCTGGTCACCTGCAGATAAACCACAGGTCTTCAGCGCGGGTCTGAGGAAATAATCCAGGAAAATCTTGGAAATCCGTTAGCGGGATTTTTCCTCAACACCGCAATAGTTTTTCGGGCACATTATAGTTTGCACTGTGAGTGTTATTTTTCGTGCTAGAAAATCTCTCTAAGAGAGGATTTGGCCTGAAGATTGGACCAGACCGCCATTTTCCATGCCCTTGTACTTGGCACGTGAAACCACTTTTTGACTAGAACTGAGTGACCCTATTGGATAGGTAATTTGCTTTAATATCATTTATCCTGAAAAGGGTATCTTTTTTTTTCTTAAATTTTGCTTTTCGTAATTTGGTAACTTTTCTCATTTTTTTTTTTGGAATTAACTTTTAATCGGGTGAGACGATTTTTTTTTTGATGCAACAGGGGCTAGTTTTTATATATATTTTTTTGAAATCTTAAATATTAAATGCAAGTGTAACGAATTCATACGAAGACACATTTTTAGTTTGAATTTCGTCGAACATCTTTTACCTCAGTAATTTGATTAATTTCCTATTATATTAACCATATTTTGTGGATCGTAAATTGGCTCTATTTTATTTTAAAATAAAACCACAATATTTAAGCAGCTTGCATAGTGTGATTTGATTACTGCCTTCGTTCTTTTTAATAGATAATAAACAGATTAATAAATGGCTTGCAGAGGTTTTCAGTAACAATTAAGTATGACGTAAATTGCTTTTCTTTTAGTTTATGGTATTTTTTTTTGCATTTTGATTTGCCGCTGGAAAATAATTAGTTAAATAAAACCCCTTTTTTAAGCTGGTTATATTAAAATTTAAGTATATTTGTGCCTTTTGATTTTTCTTATTGCTGCCTTATTATATCTATATTTTTTTGTAAGTATTCTCACAACGTTTCGCTTAAATATTTGCTATTCTTCAGGTCTATACATACCTTCTTTTGTTAAGATTTTGCTTCTTTATTTTATTCTCATTTCTATTTAAATTGGCCGAGGTCAGTCTAAATTTTCTATTTATTTTATACGGGAAATTTTATAGTAATCCATTTTCTTACAAATTTATTTATTGTAAATTAAATTTAGTTATTGGAGTCAGTTATAATAATGTGCTTATATTTTTCTTACCCAACGTTTCGATTCATTTTAGGTCATCATCAGGCCCTAATTTTTTTTTTAAGTATTAGAATTATTTCTACTTTATTACGTATTGCTAATTTAAATCATTCGAATTCAGTCGAAACCTTGTATTTATTTTAGTGTTAACGCTGGTTATTGAGATTGTATTTGATAAAGTAAATTTTAGAATTTTCCTTTTCGATCTTAGTTTGTATTTATTGGATTTATTGACACAACGTTTCGACTGAATTTTCGATACCCATCAGGGTATTTTGTGCTTATTGATGGTATCTTTAGTGACTTCATTTTAAATTATTTAATTGTATTTTTTTTATTTAGTTGCTTGCGGTTTTAATTTATTTAAAAAAAGTTCTGATTAGTGTCTTTAAATTAATTAAATATTTTTTTATACTTCTCGGTAGTACTAAATTTTTAAAATTAAATTATTGTTCTGACTGTTCAGTTAATTTTGAATCAGTAGAAACCTTTTGGGGATTTTTTTGAATTAATTAAAATTATTTGGATTTTCGTTATAGACTTTGAATCACTATGAAAAATTCTAGAAAATTTTTGTTTTCATAGGGTTCAAGTCAGGGGCCAACTGTTAGTCACGGTCCTAATTTCAAGTCAGGGGCCAACTGTAAGTCACAGTCCTAATTTCAGTCGGGCTAATTGCAACTGCAAGTCACAGAAAATTTCAAGCCACAAACTTAACTTCAGCACTCGGGACTAATCCCATGTCACGGGCCTAGTTTGAAGTTAGGAGCGCTAGGTGCTGCTGGATTTGGTGACACTTATTGTTTACCTTTTTCTTTATGCCGTAACTGATAACATACTTATTGTTTATATATTTTTTTTCTTTTATACAGTAACAGATAAATAGATTTTTTTTCTTAACTTCATTTGTGTGTTTTATTTAGCTCACTCTTTTTCTTTTAAAGTATCAAGAGGAAGCAAGTGCCGCGAAGATCAAGGGGCTTTCCAATTTAAGCCGTTATAAATTGGTGGCGCTCATTTCTTTTTTTTTTCGTTTAAGATTTCTTAAGTTTTCCCACGCCCTACTCTCCGGGTTAATTGAGCTAGGGCATCTACATTGCACGCTCTGTTGACCACGAGCTGTAATCTTGATACCATTTTGTGATCGAAATAATTTAAAATTAAACAGTAATAATAATTATTAAATAAGAGCGTAGCAATCTTGCACCTTGGTTTTGAGAAAATCCAGGGTTACAATATAACTTTTTTAGTTTTGCTCCAACATTCTCGTGACAACTAATTTTATTAAAATTTTCAACAAAGATTGTTTCTAGTTGTTTGACATATTCTACAATATTACTAGGAGGTAAATTCAGACCTCCATAGTTTTTAGAATTCGAATATGTTTTAAATTCTAAAAAAACAGCAGCTTCTTTTTGTAATGCCTTTTCATTATTATACTTAGTGCAAATATTACAAGAATGTTGCGGCAAATATTTTTTTAATATATAGCCAGTAATGTAAACTACAGCATTGCCGTCCGTACTTGAAAGAGTTCTGCAGTCGCATGCAAAAACTTTTAAAGAACTCTTTTTTGTCAGTATTGGTACATCGATATTTTTATATTCTTGGATAATATGAGGAGTTATATTAAGCAAAACTTTATTAATATCTTGAATACAATTTGCACCTTCAACCTCATTAAAATATTTTTGAGTAAATAATTTCTTAAATGCCCTACAAAATTGTATTGGGGTTGGATTTCTCGAGTTTCCGCAACAATTCCTTATCAGGCCAAAAAAATTTTCGAGGCAATCCTGATTAAGGTTTCGTGTTAAAAGAAACGAATACTTTTTACTTTTTAAAGTTTCCCATAAAGATAAAACAGAGTTAATCGTAATTTTCCAACCATTTATAAAATACATAGTATTATTTACAATTTTTTCCACATATGTTACATTTCCATCGTTCTATTTTACCTCTACTAATTTAATTCATTCAACAAATGCTTTATTTTCTCCAAAAAATGCAATTGTTTTTCTGTACCCATGAATGCTTTAAAGCTATTTAGATGGGAAGAATTTAACAAATCAAATACATCATTTATTGTTTGTATGAATTTTGCAGTACGCGTTGCTTCTGGAGGCAAAGCCTTAAAATTAACGTAGGTATTTAGGGCAGCTGAAAGAGAATGACTAAAGACTTGAGCTGCATATTTTACTTTCATTTTTTGAAAGCTACTAGGAAACATATGCTCGTCAGTAAGTTTAGGGCAAAGTCTACAAGCTTTTTTTTTTATCGTCATCATAAAAAATATCTAAGTAACTTTTTTTTGCCAGCCCATCTGATAAACGAAAATCATAAGAAAAAAAATTGTTCCTTGTAGATTTCAAAAGATGAGGCACGTCGTACATGTAAACCAGTTTTATATTATCTACCCAAAAATATGTATTGTTTGGTGTTAAATGGAGCAGTTTGTTAACCAATTTTCTAAAATTAGATCCTTGATCTGAGACTACCCCCATAACGTTAAACCCTACTCGTTTTTCTGTCTAACACTGTCAAATAATATATCTTTTATTTCTTCTGAGGAAGCTGTTGAATTATAAAAAAATAAGCAATCGGTTGCTTCCAACTGCTAGCAATACCTCGCGCCATTACAATAAGACAGAAGTTGCCACTTTGGAACTGTCTGTATTATTTCCTTCCTGAAAACCTATTATCTTGTCACGGGATATGTCATAAAAAAATGAGATTTTAGACTAATTTCATTCAAGCAAATAATACAGTCCCGTTCTTTTTCTTTCATTATTTTAGCCCGAAATTTCAGTAACCGGAAAATAAATTCATTGAAACCGGGATTTATGATCCATTTTCTTGTAAAACGGTTTAAAGTACTTTTTGATGGCAACCTATACATTGTGGACATTTGCTTGTGCGCCTTAGGTCCTAGAAAATATACGCTTAATGCAAATTGTCTTAATTCGTCTGTGTATCTATTTGTGTTTGTGTATTTTATTTCAGGACCAAACACAAAACGCTAAGTATAATGGCAAATGTTTATTTTAATTAAAAAAAAAAATTAGTCTCACGCCGCGCCCCGGCAAATACAAAGACAATCGGTATATTTTAATCCTATACTCTACGACGGACAAACGGTTTATGCATCTCGCCGGCCAGCGCCTTCGATGGATTGGAAAAGCATAGCATCCGATATTCGAGTGAGATAGGCATATCAAGGGGAGGAGCTTAGAGTGATCCTTCTTATCTTGTTAATGTTCGGTGTTTAAGACTAAATATGTCTTCACCACTGCCGATTCTTAAAATTAAACTAAAACGTATAAATAAATACAAAGCCATGCTACTATCAGAATCGTAGACGCTTACGCCGCGCGCATATTTCAGATTTGACCGATTATTTGCATTCTACGGAGCCTGTAATTTTGTGACTTATGGTGTACAGATTTAATAATCGTTTGATCGGCTAAACTAATGCCTAACGAGACAGATCTAACAGTATATGTAGGTCTTGTTAAAACAATCCTGATTTCAAAGTAGGTGCACTTTTTTTACATCACCTCAAAAAAAGGCCTAACCAGGGCTAACCAAAATACAATACTGTTTTTAAAACAATTACGTACAAAATTACAAGCTTTGTAAAAAAAAGTCAATGGCTGAACTGGGATTCGAACATAGATCAATAGCAATGAAAGTCGAGAACCCAGCACTGAGGCTCACTGCTCGCACTGAAATATTACTTGAACTTTTTTAATTCAGCGCTGCCAGACTTAACGTATAAAATTATTGTACAGCGTTGCCATAATTATCGAATTTAGAGAAAAATATGTTAAAACACGGAATAAATGAAGACATAAAAGTGGGTGGGGATCACTAAACGCAGTAATAATGAATGAAGCCAGGAAAAAGCTTTTAGTAGAAAATAAAAACCAAAACACAAATTATATATCTAATAAAACTTAAAAAGAACAAAACATTAATAAAACGAAAAAGTTTATAGTTACAAAAATTAAAAAAAAAATTTCTTTTGTTTTTCATCAGGATCGGAATCCGAATCGGAAAAACATTTTGACGTGCTCGCCTTATCCATATTTAATACATCTACAGCTGTAAAAAATCTAGAATACGACAACAAATCATATTAATTAACAGTTATTCTAATATAACCTAATTTCTCGCTGAAATCGGTACTTTCTAGTCCGAGTGAGGATTCCCAGAAGCAAAACGATCAAAGATTTGTGCACGCCACGCCGCGCCGACTTGACACTGACGAGACGTGGACCAACGATTCTGTGGAGAACAGCAAAATTTTAGTGGGTAGACAACCAACAAAATACTAAATAAAATTGTATTGTTCTATTTTCTTTGAATGCATTTATTTTTCATTGGCGTTTTATTTAAAAAAAATATATAAAAGTTAGTAAAATTAGTGTATTAGTTAAATTTCAACCCTAGTTGTGGAATAAATTATGTTACAATTCGATAATTATGTAGCATCTGCCAGCCCTGTTTTTTATACTCTGCTGAATTAAACTACTAACCAATAAGAAGCTTCTATCGTTTAGGGGTTGCACTCTCAGATTGTGCCATGGTTGCCGAATGTTGCATATCTCTTCAGAATAGTTGAAGTTGACAATAATAATTATCTACAGTGCCGGATTACCCATTAGGTACTAGGCCCCTTACTCAGTGGCTTTTTTGTTTGATTTACCTTGCTTTGGTCTTCGGTTCATTTTTGCAGGACGTTTCCTTTCCCACACAAGTATCAAACAGTTTTTAACGTTACTATCTCTGGTAGCAGAGGCCCCAAGTGCTTTATCCTCCACTGATTACCTATATAACGTTTTGTTATAAATAAATATCGATTGCTAACGAATATTAATTGAAAATTTCAGTATTTCAGATATGAACTAAATAATATCTATTTTCAAACCTTAATTTTTAACAGTCTACATACTATCTACATTGAATGTATTTTTTTGCTACAACACCCTTGCTAGTAGTCTTTCAATTTATTATTAGAATAAATATATTTAATGCTATAATTGGTATTAGAATGCATACAAGTATTTGAAGTTTTGTCTTTTGTGGGATAACTACTGTTATTTTTTAAAATAATATTAATGTTTGCCAGTGGAGTCGGGAGCATTCCTCAAATAATGAATGAATTCGAAAATATTCCAAATTTTATATCTATGTAAGATATTCTTTTAACAGCGTCATATAACGATATAATAAATATCATATAGCTTTTTCCTTCATTTTTTCTTGATTTTCCATTGTAGAAAATAGAACTACTTCCGCAATAATAGCGTTTCTGGATCCACGCTATAAACTGATGACATTTCAAAACAGCACCTTGGGTGGTCAAAAAGGTCAAAATTAATCAAATAATATCTGAAATATATGTTGATGCTGGTGAATCATAACAAGGATGAAAATGAATTGCCAGAATGCGAAATATTGGAAATAATATTGCAATAACACAGTCTCAGAATAAAGCACAAGCGTGGCAATAATAGAAGTTCAACGATACTTGGAAACAAATACTACGGTCGACTGAATTCCACTAAAGCAGAAAAACTTATTTTTCTTAATGCTAATATTTCATTGTAATAAAATTTTTTAAATTGAAATGGTTTTCATTATATTTATGTGTATTAGTTGTAAAGAGTCTGTACAAACTTTTCTATTTTGTTGTGAAACATAAATTGTTTAACTTTAAAAAAATACGTTACTCAATATTGAAATTTATGCCTCCAAATCTATCAGATTAATCCAGTATTCAAACCACGGACTAAAGTACTAAAGTATCATTTACACCATTGATAATATTATTTCAATTGCTTCACACGTTGTCGCACAAGAATCACTACAGTGACTGAACTCTAATTATTCATCAGGTCAAAGTTCGTAGACATTCTAACTTCATTTTCGCCCGTTTTCTTTCTTCTTTTTAGCCTTCCGGTTCGTCTCGTCGAAGGCAGACCTCTGTGTTATTAACATAAGTGGTTCCACGTGTTCGGTTTCGCTGCTTTATTTCGGGGGGAGCGGGAGATTCAACCGCTCAGAGTGGAAACTAATGACCCGCAAGAAAGGGAGCAGACGCTCTGAACGTGCGAGGCCTAGTTGTTCTTCCATTCTATGTGGCGGGAGTGGGAGAGGTAGGGGATAGCTTGAAAGAAAAGGTCATCTCATGAGACCAGTAGTACTCTCAAGGGGCATCTAGTGGAAGTCAAGATGCACTAAAAAGATATTGAAAGATTGTAGGTACCAAAGAAAACAAACAAAATTGAAAATATAGCCACCACATCGGCCGTATAGCCCAGGCAGCTTAAGGCCGTTAAACTTAAGAGGAAGGAAGGAAGGTTTCTTCTTTTTTATAAATATTGACTAGTTCTGTATGAAACTGCTATAAACAGTTATAAATGGCGTTTCAAAACTCTCTTCTTGATTTTTTCCGCTTTAATTTATCAAAAAGATTATTTTACATTGGGAAAACTCAAAAATAGCCGTACTTCATACACTTTGGGCAAGTAGCTTTTCCTCATGTTGGCATCCAGACGTAATGACAAACCATCGAGCTACAACTAAAAAAAAAAAATTAATTATTGAAACACTGTAATACAAATTAATTATAGATATTTTGTTACATACATATCAGCAGAAGCGCGGATGCACTAGATGAATTGGTACCGTGTTAGTATAAGGTTAGACGCCATAGGCATCATCAATAGAGTTCTACCACAAAAGACGGTCAACAGTGTATCACTGGCAGAAGTCTAAATGCGGGTTTATAGGGGAAATAAAATAATATAAAATTAAGTGAGAAATAAAATAACATAAGAAATAAGGATTCGGAGATGATGTATACAGAAAATAAAATTAAATTAGGCATAGGAACAATTGCTGTCAAGGCAACTTAGACAACAGTGTTTTCAATCTTCTCAATACTGCTATGCCTATTGGATTATTTTGATTTTAAAATACTCACAACTCATCCACATACAAAAATATTTAGTGAAAATGTCAATACCATATGTTCCAAGACGCAATGCGCAAGCGTATTTTCGAAATAGAATAAAAAAATATAATAAGATTAAAGTTGGTCATCTCTTATTTTATTTTAGTTTATTTCGCTGTATAAATACCTTATGAAAATTGCATGATTTAATCTCCTTATTCATTTAAATTTTATTTTTTATTTAACGATGAGGCCTGCGGCGTCTAACCTGGTGCTAACCCGGTACCAATCAACGTACTACCTTCGCGCTCCTGCTGGTACCGATCCACCTATATATACATATAACAAAAGTGTATATAATTAATTTGTATCAAGTAGTGTGTCTCTTTACTTTTTATATTTCGATGATTTTTGACGAAGTCAAGATGCCAACATGAAGAAGAAGTTACTAGTACAAAATATAAAAAGTAAATTTGGTTTAGGATTTTTAAAAAATTTGAAAATGAATAACTCAAAAAAAAATGCGGTCGCAAGAATTTGACTTCGGATTCTAGTTCAGGACCCAAAAATCCACGTATATTCAAAAAATCATCAAATTCGGAGATGGTGTAAAAAAGTAAATGATTACCGTATTTACGACTGTATATAAAAGTTTAATGTTAATAACTAGTGTTTTTTGGCATTGTACATAAACCCTGAAATATATTTCAGGAGAGTGAAATAGGCGGGCGGTAGCTCAGTCGAGATTTCAGTTTCTGATACAGCTGTTTTTATATAGACAGGAAATTTTGGTCGCGGGCTTTCCTAACCTAACCTAATCCGCATTTTTATTAATTAAAAGGAACTTAAAAAAGTCATTCGCCTGAACGGGGATTCCAACACATAACGCCAAACCCAAAGCCGAATATCCTACCGACACCCTTGTCAGCACATGTCAAATGTCTGACAAAAATTATTTATACAGTCTCTCGCTAACAGCAACCAATCAAGTCACAGGATTTAATTTGGCTTTACAACTGTATCAGAAACTGAAATCGAGCGTGGCGCAATTTGTTAAAACGAAAGTTTGGCAACTCTACAATAAAACGATTTTTTTTTATTATGTCAAAAATCCCATAATAACAAAAATAATAATACAGAGTTTTTGCGTTGAGATGTAGTGAAAATTGTAAGGATTTTGGGATTTTTTTTGGAAAAAGTGTGTTATACAAGGAATTTTTTATTTTAATTTACTCTATGCTTATGGAATACAATGCGAGTATTCTGCAAAGGCTACATGTATAATAATTACAGCACAGATGCCATTTTTAAGGAATTTAAATCTACTTTCGAATTGGATTCTGCTGAATTGTTCCATTTAACTAACTCATTTTCCGTAATATTTAAGAATAGTGAATTGAAAGTAATTTCCAGTTATATTGACAAAGGTATTATTGATACTACACTTGTTGGAAAATTAAGTCAGATCACAGTTGGAGTAATTGAAATATTCATACTTAATGATAAAGGCCAAATATTTAATGCACAAATTGCTAACTGGCAGAGAAGGATAAAAAAACCTGTAATGCTTAAAATACCAGAAGAAGAAAAAATTAAGATGGTAAGCTCTAGTAACAGGTTGCTCGTAGCATATTCTGAAGGTGGTTATGTATACGTTTATTCTGTTCCCGAATTATATATAACAAAGTTGAACTTTAAAAACCAAGATATAATTAGTATAAAAACTGGGGTAGAGCACTGTATTATGTTGGACAATTTGGGCAATGTTTATACATTTGGTTTTGGAAGGTAATTTTTTTTAATTCAAAATAAGTAGTGTCCATAATTATACATGAATGTGTTGAACTTTTGATGTTACAGTGATAACATTGCACCAGATGAATAAAAGGTAGTAAAATATTTTATTATAAATAACTTCTTTCTGATGTTTGTACAATGTAAAAATACTTCTCAAAAAAATTAAATAAAATCTGGAAGGCATCGTCTATAGAGAAGACTTTTGGCACAGAGGATTTTCTTTTCAATGCTTCAATCACTTTCTGGGACACAATTTTTTAGCACAATACCATTGTCCACTTGCACAGCATCAGTAAGCAACAAGTATCTTTAGCGGTGGTACCTAACCTCATGAGAAAGTCTCAAGCAAAGTCTCAAATCAACATCAAAACATTAAAATTGATTTATCAGCATGCAGAAGGCCTAAATAACCAAGTTTTGTTAGTGTCTGTTTTGCTATCAGTTGAGAGCTCAAATTTGTTTATAGCGTCAGGACAACATTAGATGCCAAAGGATAGGATATCATCATATGTTCCTAAATTGAAATTTAAAAATAAGTTTAAATTTCCAGTTTAGTTTGAAGATGAACTTAAATGTAATATTTATTTAAAATACGAAGCACATACACTAAAGTTACCAAAGATATTACTTAACGACTACAATATATTTCGCAATTTGAGATCAACTTGCAAGAGGCAGGCAAATGAGTGTTATGTTAAGGTGAAGGGGGAAGTTCAAAGGGACCCAAAAAACTTCTGGAATTACATAAACACCGAGACTAATTATAATGAAATTGCAGATAAAGTTAAATATAACACTGAATGGCATTTCTATTGCCAATTTTCTTGCCAAACACTTCTCGTCAGTTTATGTGCCATGTAAGAACTCTAAGAATAATTTTGACTATGGCAATCTTTGCATGAACACAAGTCAATCAACTTCTTTCTATATAAAAATCTCTGATACTCTTAAATTGACTTGATGCTAGACCACATCTATTCCTCAGGAATTGTTCATTTTCACTTGCACGTCCATTATGGTTAATTTTTAATGTCATTGTCAAAAGCAATTTTTCCTGTTGTTTGGAAAAAATGTTTTGTTGTAGCAGTTTTTAAGAATGAAGTTGGTAGAGATGAAGTTCAAAATTACAGGCCTATATCAATTATCTCTGAAATTCCAAAGTTCTTCGAATCCATAATTAATGATTACTTGACAAATGTCTTTAAAAATATTATTGCAACAAAGAAACACGATTTTGTGGAGGGTAGATCTATAACAACGAACCTTCTCATATATGAATCGGCCATATCTAAGGCCTTGGAGATAGCTCCAAGACTTTTGATAGGGTAGATCATTCAATTCTAAAATATTAACTACGAATGTATGGTCTGAGAGAAACTTTTATAAATTGGAAAAGCTGCTATTTGAATATCAAATCAAATTAAATCGTTTCTTTCCTTTGACATGGTTACATGTTTTGGAATTGTCATATAAAGAAATACTAGTAAAATATACAGTAAAAAAATAATTAAAAAAGGCAGGCAATATGTAACATAAAAAATAGTAACAGTAAAGATTGTTACAACATCAATACAAAAATAGTCAAAACTTTGAAGAACCTAATTGTTTATCCTATTACCAAATTAATAAATATGTGCATAAATAACCAGATATTACAAATACAAATACAAATAGTATATTTCCAAAGACATTTACAATGTATAGGAATGGTCAATACAGTAAAGGAGAAATTGCAAAATACTAAATCTAAATGCTATATATAAATAGGTAGATATAGTCAGGTCAAACATCTCATATATGACAATGTATAGTAGACAATACAAAGAACAATTTGGAATAAACAATTATAGAATAAAATATTAACTAAATACATACAGTCATATTACATAAAATAATCCGAGAATAAAATATAAGTAAAAATTGTATACAATAATATTATCATTTCAATAATCTTCAAAACTATATGAAAAGAATTCAGACAATGAATAAAAGGGGTTATTCCCCTCTGTTCTAAAAACTGGCAAAGTTGTCTCAATATTTAAAAACAAGGGATCTGTCAATGACACCACAAAATATCATTCCATTTCAATTCTGCCAATTTTGATGATACGTGCAGCTACTTCAGTTACTATCTGAGTCAACCGAATTGGTTCCTTGCAAACAAGCTGAGCCTAAACAGCAATAAAACACAAGTTATAAATTTCAGCCTACGTAGAACAGATGAGGAGAGAACTCGAGTTAATTTTTTGGGTATAATTCTTGACCCAAGACTATCATGGGAGGATCACATAGTTCAGTTAAGCAAAAAACTATGTAAAATCATTTTTTTAATATGCAACTTAGTAAATAAAGTATCACAGGATGTTCTCCTTTTGGGTCAAACATGTCCTCTGCGGTTCTGAACTGGGGTCATTCATCTCACTCATCCAAAATATTGCAGAGAAGATGCATTCGGGTAATGATGGGTATTGGATATAGGGATTGCTGCCGCTGGTGCTTTGCGTGACGTAATATTCTCACCTTCCCAGGTGTCTTTATCTTTCAGTGCCTAGTCTATATTAGGTCAAAAATAACCCGGAAAAAGAAATGCATAGGAGCAAAGTGACAGGTAGGGAACAGGAGCAGTCTCATATTTTACAGTAGGAAATCACAATTGTATCTCGGTATTGGTATTAAATATACATTCTATCAGACCTAAATTTGATGAATTGGAACTGTTTTTGGCACATGTCTCCTTTCCAAACCTGTTACTTTTAACTGAACATTGGTTAAAAAACTATGAAGCTCTATTTATGCCTAATTATTGTATGGTTTCAAAATTTTGTAGAAATGATTATATTCACGGTGGTACCATAATACTAACTCACGAACGATTTCTGCTTCTTCATAAGTTTAAAGATATAGATAAGTTTAATCATATGATAATTGAAAAGGAATTTGAATTTTCTCTAGCTTATGAGACTACAAATAAATTCTATATATTGGTTGTATATCATCTGCCAAATTCAGACGTTCACAGCTTTGCTACTAGACTAAAAACGTTATTAGCAGGGCTTCCTCCACATGCACCTATAATTCTTGGAGGAGACCTAAATATAACCTTTCTCGACTCACGCAAAAGCGAGGTTCAAAATTTAAAAAACTTGCTGTCTTCATTTAATTTGCGGATGCATGTGGGGAAATGTACGCGTGAAAGTCTTTATCATCAACATGTGTATATTATTTATGTACTAATTTTGAAAAAAATGTTGTGGAATGTTGCATTGTACCTGCTGGTCTGTCTGACCATGACGCTATATTGTGTACTATTAATACTGGGCTTGCTACAGAGCCAAAGTTGCATAAAAAAAGGGACGAATATATAATGACTCCAGTTATAGAAGGTTTTCCCAAATGTGTACCGAAATGAATTGGAGTAGCATATTGGACTTTAATGATTCTCTTGACCAATGGCACAGTTTGACTTTGAATATTTTTAATAATGCATTTCCACAAAAATTTATAAAGAATAAGAGAAAGCGGGGTTGGTATACAGCAGGCCTAAGGGTTTTGACCAAAAATATGCGTTCCTTGCACTATATTCGTAAGTTTTCATTACATAGTAATCATTTTATTGCCTATTACAATAGGTATCACAGCATATATAGGAGTACTATTAGAATGGCAAAAAAACTGTATTACGCTAGAAGACTTGATTGTTCATCTAACAAGCCGAGGGAAGCGTGGAAAATAATCAATGAGTTATGTCAAAGAGATAGGCAAACAACATCAACTGATGACATAGATTCGCATAAGCTAAATTCATTTTATTGCTCGATAGCTGCTGGTCTTGCTAGTAAGATGACAGATCACGGCGATCCTATTAAATATTTGGAAGGAAAGAATATAACAGAGTCGTTTTATTTTACTCCTGTTGACATTGAGGAGGTACAGCAAATTTTTGGGGATATCAGGAAGAAGCATTCTTCTGGCTGGGATGAGCTGTCTTTGAGAGTTTTTCTTTCACTCCCCAATGAGGCTTTGAGGGTCCTAACAGAGTCTATAAATACATCATTCGTTGTGGGGGAGTTTCCGGCATGTTTAAAAAAAATTAACATTATCCCTGTGTTTAATGGTGGTGATTCACAGGATCCCTCGAACTATAGGCCAATATCGCTGCTTCCAACATTGTCGAAGATAATTGAGAAGTTAGTAAAAAAGAGAATGATCTCCTTTTTGCAAAGGCACTGCATACTTACATCAGAGCAATTCGGTTTTTGCAACTTACTAGGTACTGGGGACGCAGTGTTCCATTTCCTGGAGAACCATTATCTACATTTTGAAAACTTTTGAATTTTGTATATCAGAATTTGTAATAAATAAAAGAAAATGCTTGTTACTTACTATGTATAGGTCTCCTATTGGGAATTTTGATGTTTTTATGAACAATTTAAATTATTTGCTTGTTAGTATATTTTCACTGGAAAAATTTATAATAATATGTGGCGATTTCAATACTGATTTTTCAAATGCTAATTATAATAATGCATTCTTTCTGCTGCAACTTAGCTCATTTGGCCTTGTTTCACAAGTGAGAGGAGTGACTAGGGTTGGCAGGGACTCAGAAACACAAATAGATAACATATTTACAAATTTAAATCAAACAGAAGTAAACTGTAAAATTCATATATCACATGTGTCCGATCATTACTCTCAAATTCTGAAAATCAGTATGCAAAAACCTAATCAGGAACCTGTTTATATTCGGAAACGTGTTTTCTCTGACAGGAACATTGTAAATTTTATTGCTTTACTTAGTGCTGAATCTTGGAATGAAGTATGGGAAGCTGAGAGCGCAGACGAAAAATATAACACTTTTTATAGAAAATTCTTTTACTGGTTTGATATGGCCTTTCCAATGAAAAATTCTAGAGTAAATTCAAAATCCGACAATTGGGTAACTCAAGAAATAAAAAATTATTCTTCTTATATAAAAGACTTGTATGTCTGGTATCAGAAAACCAAAAGTCAGCAAGCTTATTTACACTACAAGGCTGAGAAAAAAACATATAAAAGTTATTTATCAGACTAGATCTATTTATGAAAATAATATTATAAATTAACAAAACAAATCAAAGACAGCTTGGAATATTTTTAACAGAATTTCTAATAAACTAAAGATGAAAAGTAACGTAATAATTGAAGAAAATAATAACATAATTAGAGACCCTGCAGAGGTTTCAGCACTTTTCAGCCAGTACTTCACACTTCCATTTGAATATCGTAATGACAATGCTCCTCATAATAATTTTGGGTATCCAACAATATTTCTGTATCCTTTAGATCAGCATGAGACTCTTAGGTTACTAATGAACCTTCCCAATAAATTCTCAGGCGGACTGGAGAGATTCCGACAAAAGTAATAAAATATGTTGCAGAATTTCTCTGTGAACCCCTGACACATATTATAAATGTATCTTTTTCGACGGGTGCATTCCCCACGGAGCTCAAAAAGGCTAAAGTGGTCCCTGTGTTTAAAAAAGGAAATCCCCAGTTGCTTAGTAGTTACAGACCCATCTCACTGTTATCGTCCGTGTCAAAGGTCTTTGAAAAAGCTCTTTACAACAGAATTCTCAATTTTGTTACTTCCCACAATAAACTGGCCACCCACCAGTATGGTTTTATACCAAAAAAGTCCACAGATCTGGACAAAAATCAAAAAGTAGCAGGCCTTTATTTTGACTTGTCAAAGGCTTTTGACACAATCAATCATGGTCTGCTCCTTAAAAAACTGGATGGGCTAGGTATACGAGGTGTATGTCTGTCCCTTCTACAATCCTATATAACAGGCAGAGAGCAATCAGTTTGCATCCCACACAAAGGGAAAACACATTACTCATCCTTTCAAGGGTTGCAGCAGGGGGTGCCCCAGGGATCAATTTTGGGACCCTTGTTGTTTTTACTGTATGTGAATGAGCTCTCCAGGGGACTTCCTGGTGGTGGCCCAGTCTGTCAGTATACGGATGATACATCAGTTATGCTGGCGGCTCCCGCCATGGCTGAACTATCGGGGTCTTGTTCGAGTGCAGTGGAGGCAATGGGCTCCTGGTGTGAGGATAACTTCTTAAAGCTCAATGCTGACAAGATAGGTCAGATCCTGTTTGGTAAAACTATACACAGTGAGTCACTTTATGTGAAATCGGGTGCTAGATCCATACCCATGTTGGAGAATATTAAATTTCTGGGTGTTTATTTGGACCCTCTTTTGAATTGGACTCAGCATAATAGGTCACTAATATCAAAACTAAATAGCAGCTGTGCACTAATACGTCGACTGAGGGGATGTTCTCACCACAAAGATTGTAAGAATTTATTATATGTCTTGCATACAATCGATCTTGAGTTATGGTATACTGTGCTGGGGTTCATCTACCTCGGCCATTGATGTTTTCAGGGCACAAAAGCGTGTCATTCGCACTATGTATGGCCTCCATCCCAGGGAGAGTTGTAAACCTTGCTTCTCAGGCCAAAATATATTAACTGCTCCTTGCCTGCACTTTCTGGCCTTAGTAATGTACATAAAAAAACAACCAAATCTCTTTGACAGAAATCTGGATCACTATTCGTCAGAAATAAATGTTGTGACTCGAAATAGAACCAACCTTATCATTCTTCTCCATAATACCTCCTTTTTCAAGAAAGGTCCCCTGTATCGGGCTATAAAGGCATTTCAAATGCTGCCTACAGAAACAAAGCAAATTCAAAGCATTTCAAAATTTAGGAACCAAACTATCCAATACTTACAAGCTAAATGCTTTTACTCTTTTGATTTTGAAGATGTTTAAAAAAATTTTTAATTTGTGTTTTGTTAATTTGTCATATATATTTGTCATATATATTTGTCATATTTATTTGTTGACCTACTTATTAAAGTGTGGTCCTTTATTTTAATTTATTTTATTTTAATTGTCACATATATATTTTCATTGTCTATATTTCAATATAGCATATCATGTACTCTCTTATGACGTTGCTTTGTGATTGTGATCATATTGTTGGCAATAAAGTTATTATTATTATTATTATTACATTTTAACGACGGAGAGGCGGCAGCTGCGGTATTTTGTGACTAATCGAAGGCATTTGACTGCGTGAGTAACGGAAAATTGCTGCAAAAGCTCGAAGTGTGTGGCTTTCGAGGCATCGCGCTGGAGTGGTTTAGGTCTAAATGGCCGTACGCAGGCTGTGAGGAGCAGAAGTGATGTATCTGAACCTCTGGAGGTGAGCGCGGGCGTACCGCAGGGGTCTGTGTTGGGACCATTATTGTTTTTGCTCTATGTTAATGATTTACCATCACTTAGGATTAGAGGTTCCTTCACAATTTTTGCGGACGACACAACCATATTATAACATGAGCGATGTGTTGACAGGTTACACGGGGATCTGGCTGAGGATCTGATGGAAGTAAAAAAATGGGGTGCCGCGAACTTGTTGGCCCTAAACATATCCAAGACAAATCTTCTGAGCTTTAAGTGTAACCTCAGTGACATAGCTCTCTGTGATCAGTTAGTTAGCACTGTCCCGGCAGCAAGGTTTTTAGGACTTCATATCGACAGCAAACTGAAATTTGAACAACATATAATGAACATTTCAAACAAGATTTCCCCAGGATGCTATGCTATTAGGGTTATTTCTAGAGAACAAGATCCTGGTACAACAAGGAACGCGTATTTTGCCCTTATTGAAAGCCACCTCAGACATGGTATAGCTTTCTGGGGATCTTGCTCGCTATTCAACTCTGTTTTTATTTTACAGAAAAGCAGTAAGATACTTGTGCAAGGCTGGATGTAGAGATACTTGTAGAACTTTATTTGTCCAACAAAAAATATTGACCCTGCCAAGCAATTTTATCTTTGAAACGGTCTCATTGATGTTTAAAAGATTTAAGAGTGAAATTAACTCCCATGTCTCGGCTTACAATACTCGAAATAGAAATTCTATTCATCTGCCAATACTATCCAGTACATTAACCCAAAAGTCAATATTTTATAATAGTAAAAAACTTTTTAATAAACTGCCTTTACCGATTCGACAGATAACCTGTTATAAAAAATTCCAGAGAGAGGTTAAAAAAGTATTGGTGGTGAAAGCCTACTATACAGTAAATGAATTTTACTCAGACAATTTTATGTAGTTCATCTTTTTATGTTCTATTTGTCACAATTGACCATAACTGTGAATGTGTTTTATACTTTGTATTATAGTCCCTCTATTTTTTTTTTGTATTTGTATTTTAATTGATATTTTAAATATTTGTTTGTGGGTTGTCATTGTTAAATGTATGGTATTGTTGATCCAATTTTATATTAGTTGTTTACAGCTTAAACAAATTTTTAATTTTATTACTTAGATTTTGATTAGTGTTTTAATGTGCTTTGTTCATGAGATGTGTAAATCTTCTAACAATAAAGCTTATTTGATTTGATTTGATTTAAACAACATTATGACACACAGGGACATCCATGAATATTCAACCCAAAATAACAGGCATACAGTTGCACCCTTCCACAGACTCACTTCGACAAGAGATGGTGTGGGATACACCTCAGTTTTAAATTCTTTAATGCTCTTCCTGATGTCGTCAAACAACTTGAGATCAGAAGGTTTAAAATTATCATAAAAAAATATTTGATTCAAAAAGCCTTTTACCCAACTGGAGAATACATGGAAAATGATTTTAGTGATCTTACTCTGTGATATCTTCTTTTCTGAGCCTTGGAAGTTTCATAATCTTAAGGTTTTGTGTTTCTAAAAAATGTATAAGTCTGTGTTTTGATTTTGTTAGTATTTATTTTAAATTTTAGAATGTTTTAAATATCTTAGGCTTAAGTACTTCCCTTTAAGGGATTTTTATTGTATTTTACTTTTGTACCCCTATATTGATGTGTAAAAGCACACCTGTGTAATTTAATTAATAAAGTCTACTCTACTCTACATATAAAAATATACAGTTTAAAAATAGTTAAGTACAATAGTCATGTTATATAATACATACAGTAATCTAAATTAAATTAAAATTATGGTTAAAAAATTCATCCAATGAATAAAATGGATGTTCAGCCAATATGGTCTTTAGTTTATACTTAAAGGTTTTGGGATTTTGAATACTACTAATGTCAATAGGCAAATGATTGAAAATTTTTAATGAACAGATTTCAGTGCCTTCTTGCACCTGAGTTAGTCTACTGCTGGGAATATAGAGTCTTTCAGAGCCCCTTGTTTTGTAGAAATTTATGTCACTCCATTTTGGAAATTTACCAATATGTTTAGACACATAGCAAGCACATTGCAATATATATAGATTAATGACTGTTAATATTTTTTGAGACCTAAAAATCTGACAAGACGCAATGAAGGCCAATTTAAACATACACCTAATTATCTGCTTTTGGCTAATCAGGATTCTTGAAATGCTGCTAGAGTTGCCCCACAACAGTAGTTCATATGACATGATCAACTGGACTGCAGCATAATAGAACATTATAATGGTGTTTGAATCAGCAAAGTCCCTTAACTGAAGTATTGCAAAGTTATTTGAAGATAGCTTGTTACATACATACTCCCCATGGCTATTCCAAGAAACATGTTGGTCAATAGTAATGCCCAAGAAATGTATTGCCTCTACTTACTTGATTTTAGTTAGTTTATCTCTTATCAGCAGAGATCTATCTGGATTTACCCTAATAGGTGTAAAAATCAGTGTTAGTCTTAATGCCAGTTAACCACAGGCCATTCCTGTCGCACCACAGGGAAACATCATGCACATATTGATTAGCTCTAAGATAGAGCAAATCATAATCACAAACACCAAAAATAATAGACATCAAATTGTTAAAATCAATCACCACATCTTACTCAACTTCTCTTTAACTTATTTATTAACAATGTAGTTGACTGCTTTCAGTTTAGCCAAGTGCTACTATATGCAGATGATATAAAAATCTTTATTTTTATTCACAATGAGTACACAACAGAGGTAATTCTCCAAATGGCATAGTCAAAATCAAAGTATTTATTCATGCTTTTACAAAATGTTTGCACATGTCAATATGATACTAAGCCTAAAAAAAAGAAATATATAGTGCCTGTACTTAATTAAGATTATAATACAGCAAATGCCAAACAGAAAATTGCTAAAATTACTTTAAAATAAACAGACAATTCAGAGAACAGAAATAAACACAATATAATTAAACAAGATTACAATAAGACTACTTCACATAACATGTGTGTTGTTAAAATTAAAAGTATAAAATTCATCAAGGGTGTAAAATGCTTGGTCTAAAAGAAAACACTTAATCATATTTAAAAACACTTTTGGTGTTAGTTCCTTTACATTCTTAGGAAGCATATTGAACATTTTAGGAGCATGATAATTTATTGCAGAACATTATTATAGAACACTCCGAAACAGCATTGAGTAGGTTCTGCAGTACATAAATATTAGATGAAAGCTTTTTTGTTAAATGATTGATATGAGAATGCCACTTTAACTTCTGGTCTAGATATACACCAAGGAATTTAACAGCTTCTGGATTATTCTCACTGTTAAAAGATGTACTAAGTGTAAACCCCATATGTGACAGGTTTTAAGCTCGAGGTTCTGTTATTGCATTCTACCTGTTGGTAGCGACCTGTCATATATGAATAAATTAGATTGAGGCTTTTTTCTGCAAAATTATAATATTTTAATTTGGGTATTAGCAAGTCAGGCGAAACACAATCAAAAGCCTTTGTCAAGTCACATAGTAGTACAGAAGCAAACTCACCAAGGTCAAAAGCGTCTGTAAGTATTAAAATAATTTTATTAATTGCCACCATTGTTGACATTCCCTGGCGAAACCCAAATTGAAGTTTATTAAATAAATTATTCCTATCAAAATGCTCTGCGATCCTTACTTTAAGAGCCTTTTCGAAGATTTTACTATATAGAGGCACCAATGAAATCGGGCGATAGTTAGACACCTCATTTCGATCTCCTTTCTTATGGACTGGTATGACACGAGAAACCTTAAATACAGACGGGTAGACATCCTGTTCTAAACAATGATTAATAAGTTTGGTAAGTGGATAAACAATAATGTTGGCAACGCACTTAAGCATTCCCGTGCTAATACCATGATAATCGCGACTAGGGGTGTTTCTAAGGGAAAAAATGATATCTCTTATTTCTATATATGTCACTTTCCGAAACTCTAGGGAAGGCAAATCATTCAAATTTAACCTATATAAGTAATCAGTGGATAAATGACGGAATGACTGCGGAATATTATAAACTATATCTGAGGCAATATTAACAAAAACATCATTGAAGTTTTCAGAATTTAAAGTGCAAAAATGGTCCTTTTTAATTTTTTCACATCTATATTTATTCACTATCTGCCATGAAGCCTTAGAAGGATTTCCAGCATTTCTTATAAACCTATCATGAGCATTACTTTTAGCTTCTTCAATTTTATGTTTTTGACATGCATTTACTCTGGTAACAGTATTGATAGTATAATGGAGATTATACGAATTCATTAAGTCAATGAATTCCAAAGTTTTTTTGTCGGCTGTATTAAATTTTAGATTGAAATGGCCATTTATAATAATTATACGTTTTTTTTTAAAAAATTATGTTAAAGATTTGTACAAATATATTAAAAAAAGTGTTATAATCTTCCAAAGGAGAACGGTATACTGTTAACAAAAGCAAATTATATTCTTCAGATTCAACAGCTCACAATCCACCTCTGTGAAGAAGTCCTCGATTGCTTTACAAACACCAAAATAAACAGACTCGTTATTCTTTAATAATATTGCTACGCCCCCATGAGCAAAATTAATTCTAGAGTAGCAACTTACTAAGGAATAATTGTCCAAATGTATTCTCTCAGTTTCCTCTTTTCTCATCCAGTGTTCAGTAAATGAGATAATGTTAAAGGAACCCTGGTTATGAGACTCAATTTCGCTTATTTTATTTCTTAAACATTGCACATTTAATTGGGCTATAGAGAATTTAAATTTTTTATCCGGACAATTCCTATCCTTTTTTCTATATGGGATTATCATACTCACATTCAAGATAGTTGCGACCTAGTTCCACCCTGGTTACTCCTCTACTATTTTCAATGGGCAATTCTATAAAAAAGGTTCGGAGTATTTACACTTAAATATTGATCATTTAAACAAGGTATAAAAATTAAAGATTTACATGTATTAGCATAATTCAATATATAGATAATGTCTTTAATAAGATTCTTCTTAGTGCACATTGAACCATCAGAATTATTGCAGTCAACAAAATAGACATTTCGTTCTGTGTAAAGATTAAGTTTAGCAACACAATCAAACATTTTACAATTAAATTTATAAATTCTGTTATTGGTGTCAATATTTACTCCCAAATCACTATATATATAAGACAATGAGTACAAGATAATATTGGTATGTATTAGACAACTTAACTTAGTTTTTAGATCCCTAAGAGATGGAAATTTGTTATGCTTAATGTCATTTTTACCTGCCATAATTATAACAAAGTCGTTTTTTGTATAGTTGCTTGTTAGAGAATTTAAGTCACTTATAACATCATTAAAACAAGCATTTGGTTTAATAATGGTCTCTACACTATACTCACGTGCTGAACGCTTCAGAATACCACTCATACCATAGCCAGACTGGTCACACAGTAGAAGTATCCGTTTTAAATGTCTGTCCTTTCCCAAATTGTCACCATCATCATGCAATATTGTTTTTTCACATACATCTTGTGATAATTCCATATTGGTACAATCATCTTAAGCATGTGTAATCATTTTACTTTTTACCAGCAATAACTCTTCCTTGGCGTTCTTTAGTTCTAAAAGATAGCATTCCCTTCTTCGAGTACTTTAATAGAGTTGATCATACTCAGTTTTATTTCATTAAACTCCAGTAGGTCCTCTTTAAACTTTTTGTTATTTTGCTCCAAGTCAGCAGTGTAATCTTGCAGAGTATTAATTTTATCCACATAACTCACAACTTCTTTATTAAGTTTAACTATCTCTAGTTTTTGATCTTCAATTTGTGTTTTAAAGTCTTTCTCAACTATAAAAACCTCATCCTGAAAATCCTTTATATTTCTCTTTAGTCATTGTATGTATCTTTTGATGTATTTTCTGTTTCCAGGTTTTCGCCTTGCTAGTTAAAGTTTGTATTATTTCCTCTAATTCTGCTCTTTCCTTTTCCATCGATACATCCTTTAAATTGTTCTCGGCTAGCTTATCAAGTTTATTCTTTAAACATAACATTTCTTTTTCCCTCTGTCTATCTTCTTGGGATTCTTTAGAAGTATAAAGCTTGTTAATATCTTTTCCTAACAAAGTATTATTTTTGCAAATTGTACAAACAAACAATATAGTCCTTTGTGCCAATGCCACAGCATGAGCTTCTGTTGTGGTAAGTGATGCGCAGGTTTTACAAAAAATTCTAATGCATATAACACATGGTGCCCCAAAAATTTCATCTTCTCTTGATCTGGCCTTAAAAATACATGCCTTCTGACACCCTGAACATTTTTGGGAAGCCATTTCAATTATGTTGTATATAAAACTCGTTCTAAAGTTTAATAATTACAATGGTTCGATGTATTTGGCCCTAAACTTCACTTGCCCAAACCTACATTACACATAACCGTCACTGGCGCTAACAGTCGAAATCCCGACACATTGGAATGCATGGAATTCGTCGTTGGCCTTAAACGTCGAAATACATAAACATGCACGCCAATGACGTAAGAAACTTCTGTCACTGTTGCCAAAGTGTATTATTGTTCAAATGAAGTACATATTTCCGACAATATTAGAAATATTGTTTTTTTATTTATGTTTGGTAACGTGTTATTAATATTCCTGAATAATAAGTTTTAAATGTTCTCAAAGAATTACCTAGTTTATAAAAATAGCAAATAGCTACGTATTAATTCTACTGCGACCTATCAGTGTTAGGATACAATAAAATAAGTTTTACTAACATGATGAAAAATGCCTGTAAATTGTTAGTTGGTTCGGTTGTGAAACGTGCAGAAATAATATGCAAGCTTTTACTGTGTTCCCGATATGTCTTGAATTCTCAGTTTTTCGCCCATTTAAATGCATTTTCAAGAACGAGATTACTAGAAAGTTAGATTCAGCAATTTAAAGGGACTATCAATATTAGGACAGCAGAAAGTATATTGTAATGTACAAATTTCCTATTGGTAAGCCACCTAGATTCTTTTTTTGCATATACATCTATTTTCTTAAATGTTCCTCTTCGGATTTTCTACAATATATCGGTTTTTTAATGTATAGTGCACACTAAATGTTAGTTAAAAGAAAAACCTCGACAAAAACATTTGTATTTGGTTGATAACATGATTATGATATATAGTTGTGTTTGCATGTTTAGGAAAACCAAGTAAATTCATGGATGTATCATCCACAATGGGCTCCATCTTGGCAAATCGGCGTATGAATCTCAGGCAACAATAAAAAATGAAAATCAGCTTTGCATATAAAATTATGAGTAGACAGACATAGCAGTGAGGAATGGTTCCATGGTCCATCTGAGAATAAATATAGAACTGCTGAGGTAATTCATGTCCCAATAATTAGATATTTTAATAATGAGGCATTTTTCCTTTTCAAAATATTTTCTTCTTACAAAGATAACTTTTAGAAAAATTTGTTAAATAGGTAGCAAAATAAAGTGCTTTGAAGATTTATTTCACATGAAGAGATCCTTATACTTATCATTTTTAAAAAGATAACTATTACTCTCATACAGAGCCGTGCTTACCCTAGACTTGGCCTGGGACAAATTTATTTGGGTCAGTATTTTCAAAAAAGGCAACCTATTTTGTTAATGTTTACAACATTTTAAACACTTGTGTCTTCGATGTTGGAATACCCCTCGGAAACCTTAAGGTATTTTGATCTTCTCTATTTCTTGAGTGATTTAAATGAACAGTTCATTCATACTAGGCTCTACACATAAGCAGGACGTAATCTGTGTATAAAAGTTAACATAATCATCTGGGGAACAGAATTCTCATTCAATAAGAATTTTTTGGTTTACTTTTATGCTTTGAATACATTTTATTTTTAATGGTAATATATATAATTTTATACATCCGAAATGAAATTTGGTGAAGTGTCATAACCAAATCATTCCTTCGCCTGTGTTGATATTATTGGAGATATCCCTATTTCTAGAAATTAAGTTTCCGTTGTTTAAAAAATACATTATTTATACACTGAACGAAAGCATCTTGAAAAGAGTTGATACTGTTGAAGACTTGGGAGTGCTATTTAATTCCAAATTTACTTTTGCCAAACACATAGATAATATCACGAATAGGGCAATAAAACTATTAGGCTTTATTTTAAGATGTCTTTGACCTTTCAGCAATGTGTATGTTCTAATAGAGTATTTTATACTGTGCCATCTGGACTTGTGTAATTTATTTAAAATTCTTAACAATTTTATTAAGTCACCTTCTCTCTTATGTAAAATAAACTTTCATGTTTCTGTCAGATCAACAAGACAGGAGCCATTATTTCAGACTAAGTTCCACAGAATTTGATAGGTTGCACTTTGGTTTTGTAATTTGTTAAGTCTAAAAATGTTAATGGCTATTTTCTGTTCATCTATTTTTATTTATTTGAAAAAAAGCAAACATTGTTTCTTACAAAAACAGAAAAAAATACACAAACAAAAAGGAAGTGTTATGATAATTAAAATCATTTAAATTTTCCCCTACACTCTACAAAGTTTTCTATGAGATGCATAAGAATTTATTTATAGCACAAATATAATTGAAATTTTAATGTAACTTAAATTCTTTATTGTCTAAGAATTCTATCTTATTGACAAATCTGATTTAGATATTGAATTAAATTTGCTTATATAAGTAAAAATATTGAGTTCAATTAAGATGTTAAATGAATGGAAATAGCAATGGTATGTGATTGCCTTGTATGACCAGTTTGGATGAAATAGGGAATATTCAGGATGTTACTGGAGTGGTCCCATAGCAAACATTAAATATATCGGAATGATGCCATACACGTATACACGAGCGCGAAAGAGAATCTATATCGCGTTCACCATATTGCCAGGAAAAAAGTATGCATTTTAATATGGTGATTCTGGCAAAATTTCATATACAATGGACTCAGGGAGTCTAAAATTTTAACCTAAGTTTAGGCCTTATACTTGAAACTTTGTATAAAGAAAACTAACAAGGATGAAATAAAAAAATAAAAATTACTAAATCAATATAATAAACAACAAAAAGTAAACAATAATATTTTATTCCCATGTATGTAGGTACTCATTATATAAATGTCTGTTTATGATTAAGTTATTAAGAATTAGTTTGAAGATGACTTCATAAAGTCAAATCATCAATGTGGAATAAAATATCAAATTTCTACTTTTTAGTGTTTTTTTGTAAGTCCGTTCTATTTTTTATAAAAAATTCTGTTTGGATAACAACGCTTTCTGAAGTAGATATTGTGAAGTAACTTCCCAGAAGCGAATCCCATACCCTGTGTCTGTGAAGTCAAAACCAAACTTATTCTTAATTACCTAATCACAAAAATATATTAATGTAATGAGTGTTTTGTTTTACTATCTCTATTCTTTGGTGACTAAAATTTTCCAGATGGAATATAATATTATTTTCCAATTTTAGGCCCATTTTTTGAAGTCGGTTTTATTTTTTTATACATTTTTTTATTTCATCCATTTTAGTTCTATTTAAATGAGTTTTATTTTAAAAGTCATATTTAACAAATAATCTATGTAGATTCCTGATAAAATGGTGAACGCTTTTTACCATGAATAAATATTTAATATAGCGTCATACTTTTTTACAATATGCTAGCTGTGGGACCACTCGGGCAATATTCAGAATATTCCCTGAAAAGTTCAACGAAATTGTTGAAACCATCGCAGAGTAATCGTTGTACATACATAAAAAAAAATGCATAGGGTGAAATTGATAACCTCCTTTTTTGAAGTCGGTTAAAAGTTGCATTAATATTTGTGACATGGCAAGCTAAACAAAATAAAGGAAATGCCTGTAGATCCACCATTTTTTGTCCAATTGTAAATATTTAAAAACTGACATTCATAGAATTTAAAGTTTTATCGGAATGTAAAAATGCATAGATGGCATAATTTCTGATATATTTATAACATGTGTAAGATAAAGCTGGAATATACATCCACAATTAAGCATTTAGTTTCATAATTTTTTTGAAATTATATGGGCTCATTATTTAAATATAATATGTAGTTTTTTTTCGTTTTCTTTTTAAAATTCAAATAGCGTAAGTTCACCAGTCCTGGTTATTTTTCGAAGTAGTGCCATATCTATTTCATTCATTTCTTTTTTTTTAATAAGTGTAAATGTTTTTGAAAGTAATTAGGAATTTTCTTTATTTTTAGTATGCCCAAGGATGACCATTATGTAATAAGATCACCAACAAGATCTAAGCTCTAGAAAGTAAGAAAATGATATCATCTTGGACTGTGTCATTGGTTAAAATCTGGCCTTCTTACCAACTACACCGATTCAGTTATTGCTAGGGGTGAGGCAAGTGAAAACAACCCCTTTGTGAGTTGAGAAAACTGATTACATCATAAGAAGATAATATTTGCTGTATTGTGTTTAAAATAAAATTTATGTTTAATATAATCTTAGATTTAGATTTATTCTGAAAATAAGCTATATAAGGACTCATTCACCATTTTGTGAAGTAGGTTTTATTTATACATTTATAATGTGTTGGACTTATTTATGAATAAACTTTTACTTCTTAAAACTTTTTATTTCTTTAAATTTTTTATTACTTTATTTCCTAGCTGTAATAGTACACTCAAATAATCTATGCTAATTTAATTAAAATTTGGATGATTAATTGATGTAATTGAATAAATTAGTTTTCTTTATATTAAGAATCAGTTTAAAATTATCCAAAAACCATTTAACCTTATTTATGTCCTTAATTAATAAATCCTACACTTCTTCCCATATATTACTGGGGAAAATCAAAATGGAGTCATCAGCATAGGCAACCACTTTACCCCCTTGTGCCAAGAATACAAAGAGTGTTGATATATATGTTTAAAAGCACAGGACACAGCACTGTACCTTATGGTACTCCAATTTTGATTTCTTTAACCTGACTCAAAGCTCCTACTTTAACATAATTAGATACATTTTGAAAACATTCAACATGGATCCTCCACATCATATAGCTATCCACAACGTCCAGTAGCATAGCCTGAAGGATTGTGTCAAATGCCTCACAATAATTAGAAACTTACACAGATGTATAACTTTTACAAATATTTGTGATCAAATACACAAAATGATTTAAAGTATATCATTTTTTAAAATATAGCTATTATTATTACATCCAGGGTTAGGCTGACGCCAGACTGGGCTCAGAAAAAAATCATACAAACTCTCTATATAAACTTAATTAAAGTTATCATAGCAAAAATACAGTTGTCTGTATTTTAAAAACAAGACAATCTATCTAGTTAATCTTTTCAGAATTTGAAAAAACACCCAGTATACATAGAAAATAATGGATTAAAAATCTACAACTTCTGCGTTTACCAATTTTTTTCTACCCCTTTCAACAAAAAAGTTAAATGGAGGTTTAATTTATGATCAATCAAAATTCGTATGCAATCATAAAACGATTACTTCATTTTGAAGTATTCAAGATTTTTGTATAATTATATAATATGATTTGTTCTTAAATGCCAATGGGATTTGGTTATATATCCTTGGCACAATTTTGACAAATAATGACATGCCAAAGTTAGTTAAATAAGATATTGTTTAAACTAGATTTTTCTCAATTAAAAATTATTTTGCTTAGTCGGACATTAAACAAAGCACTACAGGTATTATAAGGGATAATGCTTTTAGTCAATGTCTATCCCTCTTGAAACACTGTCTCAACCTTAGGTATTATTAGCCTTATAATATGATACCTTATATGTACAGCTGATAATTGTGATATGCCGGAATCTATATATATAAAGCTACTGTAGGATACCTTTTTACTGGTTTGGAACTATTTATTTAGAAAACTTAACATTTACTTGAATAAAGATTCTAAAAGATACACCATCATTTTTTTTAACAATACGCAGTCTTATAAGTTTGGTGGCCAGTTCCCAACATATGGTAAAGTCAACGATAAGATATTTTAAGGAAATTCTATAAGATTAGGCTATAAAAGTTTGTATTTTCAAAGTTAATTGATAAAATAATTTACAAGATCTAAACTACTTTATACCTGTTAATAAACCTAAGAATCTGAAAGCATGAAATTAATTGAGGATATCTTCGGAAGACTTTTGTCATTTATAATTATATCATGTACCTAACTTTTTCCTAAACCATACTTAGATTTAAAAAAATATTGAAGGTGTGATGTGCGATATCTGGCATACTTACTAAATTAACTTATTACTGAATTGTGCATACCAACTCGAGAAAATATATAAATAGGCCACAGTTAATATTTTTAAAATATTGGGAAAAATTATTCAAATTTCTAAACTTTAGCTATATATCTTTAATCAATATACAAAATATGTGATACACTTTACAGCAATAAAAAAATGTATTCAACATAGAATTAGAAATAAAGTTGACACTACATTTATCAGATGGTGCATCTTTTTAATTCTCAAACTACACACTTTCTCAGCAACAGTAATTATAAATGAACCACTTTATGTGACAAGCATATTTAGTAAATTTAAAGGTGCAGAATTTGAAGCTTCCATATAATAAAGAGGGCCAAATATTACATTGATGGATGGGCTATAATTGGGGCTATATGACACTCGGATCAATACACGTAACTAAAGTCTTTTCTTTCTTCCTATGCAAACAGGGCAACAAAGAGTACTGAGGTATGACTATAATATACACGTCACTAATATCTGCAATGCACATATGAGCAGAACTAACCTCCTAAGCCTTGTCTACGATACCTATATGAAACATAGAGAAGACTTGCATTGGTCCTAAAACAAATTACAATTAATAAAGTACCTGCATGAATAACAAGCTTAGGCAAAATCATTAACAATCTTATAAAACACTAATCAATATATGACTGATAAAAACTGATTTTTAGATAGGTGTTTGCTTAGGATCAGGATAAAAAATTAAACCCTAAAAAAAGTTGAAATTGTGTGTCTCAAAAAGCTCACAAAACCAATTAGTTAAAAGATATATGTTCAAGCTTCAAGGCTTTTGTGGATTTTTATATGATCTTTTGAGTAAAACTTTATTTTATCTTTAGGTAGGGAACAACATCCACATTAATAACAGATGGGGACTCAATCCTATATAGTAACAAACAAGATTAACTTACCCAGTTTAAAAGTGGAAGGTTTAAAATCATCTGAATGCAAACAAGTAATAACCTCTTCCTGGGCTTTCCAACAATTTTTTTTTTTAATATTCAATCTCCATTATTCCATTAAATAGAAATTATTCTGTGATAAACAAATACTTTATAATAAACAAAAAAACAGTCAAAATATTTTCACTTCAAAGTTAGAATGCAGGCAAATACGCTAACATCATTTTTTCATAGTGTGGTTTTGATTAACAATGAATAAACAATATATTTATTTTTATCAATAAAACTTTACAACACAGCAGGCCCATTTAAAGAATTTTTAGCCAGTAGCGTAGCTCGCCAATTCGCTATTTAAAGTGTCGGGCTAGCGTCGCCTTCCGCACATTCCAATCTGTCGGGATTTCGACTGTTAGGGCCAGTGAAGTTTCGGTCCACTAACTGTTTGGGCCGGTGTAGTTTAGGGGAAAATACGCACTACCATTACAATTTCATTTCCAAAATCTGTTAAGCAATTCTTTCTATAACATTGTAAATTAAAACAGTAAATAAAACCAGTCCGGTCCTGCTCACTTTCCTTCAATATATATATATATATATATATATATATATATATATATATATATATATATATATATATATATATATATATATATATATATATATATATATATATATATATATATATATATATATATATATATATATATATATATATATATATATATATATATATATATATATATATATATATATATATATATATATATATATATATATATATATATATATATATATATATATATATATATATATATATATATATATATATATATATATATATATATATATATATATATATATATATATATATATATATATATATATATATATATATATATATATATATATATATATATATATATATATATATATATATATATATATATATATATATATATATATATATATATATATATATATATATATATATATATATATATATATATATATATATATATATATATATATATATATTATATATATATATATATATATATATATATATATATATATATATATATATATATATATATATATATATATATATATATATATATATATATATATATATATATATATATATATATATATATATATATATATATATATATATATATATATATATATATATATATATATATATATATATATATATATATATATATATATATATATATATATATATATATATATATATATATATATATATATATATATATATATATATATATATATATATATATATATATATATATATATATATATATATATATATATATATATATATATATATATATATATATATATATATATATATATATATATACACAACACACATACATACATATAAAGTGACAAGATATTCTAAGAAACCTGGAGCTTGTAAGAGTTGAGACTTAAAGAAAAAAATATCGTTATGGTTGAAATGTTTCTTGTAAATATTTAGCATGTTGTGGATGATAGCTCTCTGGTCATAGTTAGTTCTATATACTCAATCAATCATTTATTTCCTCAATTGAAAAGTATTACAAAAGTCATACAATAATTATTGAAGAAAACGTCTGCAAATAACTTAAATTACTAGTAAAACAATACAAAATTAAGTTCATGTGAAAAAGTCTTGGTGGGAATAACAGTTAATTTCAAGTAAAAGTGTTTTTTACTTGGATCTAAAAATATTCAGTGTCACAGACCCCTTAACATCATTATTCTAACACATTAAAAAACGCATGCATTAAATATAACATTTTTTTTATAAAATGAGGACCTGTGATTATTAGGCAAAAGCGGTTCCCTCATGCGTATGTTATAATGATGAAGAACTGAAGAGTGGATAAGTTTTTATAAGTATATGTACATACTTCCAAGATATATGTCAAAAATAGCCAAGATTTTGAGATTGTGGAAAGTGGGCTTTTATGACTGTCTGTTTGAGAGACCATAGATTATTCATATTGGATACTTCTGTAACAGAAATACACGTTTATATGTGTGTGCCCCAATTTAAGATGCCATAGCACAAATGTGATTGAAAATTGGCATATTATAAAATCAGTACAATACTTTGACTGCAATGATTCTTTAGAAATCTTAAGGCATAGCAGAAACTGCACAACCTACCACAAAGGTCGTCAATATTGCATGCCACTGAAGTGTGCTGCTGTCAAAGTTTAGTCCTAACAGTCTAACACTGTCTGAGGAGCTCATTTGATTTGGTGCACCATGAAACAATGCAAAAACCTTCATCAACTTGCTGTCTACTAGAGGAAAAAGTATAAATTGAGTCTTATTTTTATTTAGAATTAAGTTGTTTTTTTGAGACCGGGTTAGTAGATAGTTGTAAATATTTTCAGCAGTATTTTCATCGGCATAGCATACTGGAAAGACAACAGTTGCTGCTGAAGGCATGGTATAAGATTGTTAGAAAATATTACAAAAAGTAAGGGGCCCATGATGGATCCCTGAGGAACTCCTTGTATTATCGAGCGACAGCTGTTCTTTTTGTTATTAATAGTGATATACTGAGTCCGATTGGTAAGATATGAGGTAAGAAGATTTAATGCCTTACCACAAATCACATAGCGATAGAGCTTTGCTAGTAAAAGTCGATAATCCACCAAATCAAAAGCACGTCAAAAATCTATAAATAAACTCATCATAAACCTCTGATTGTCATTACAATATCAACAGGACATGCCCAATCATACAATGTACTTATATTCTATATTAAATAATAAAATATACATATAAAAATGTATACATACATATACACATATAAGAGGAGGAACAACAAATTACATAATAAAATATTCATAGAATCTAAAAATTAAAATAAATTTACGATGTCGCCGGCAAGTATAATATTTGCATGTAGAGGAAATCGCGACAATAGTAGCTCTAACTTAGAAATAAACAAATTGACATCTGTGTTTGGAGAGTGATATAAACAAATAATATACATATTAAGTTTGTTGTCATGTATTATAGAAAATTCAAATTCTTCAATCTGCATCTCGCTAAACCTGTCGAAGCTTATAAACGAATGGGCATTAAGAAAGTCCTTATTTAACAATATTAGGGTACCTAGAATATTTTTAGGCTTAAATACCTTGTTTCAGCGCTGACATACCAAAGACTAAAATTTTTTAAAGGATTACTTAACAAAAAAAATTTATTGTCTGGCACTTCTTGGCGAGATTAATTTAGCTATACCATCACGTCAAACAAGGAATCTAATTTTATTATGAACAAATTATGAATATAACAGTAGTTTATCTCATATCGCTCGCTTGGCAAACAGCAATCGTGGATCTGTGAAGGTGTTTATTTAATTATCTCTCTCCATTTTTATATTGTGTATTATTTGGTTATTTATCATGACTTTTTCAGTATTAATCTATAATAGTTAAAGGTAAATTAAACATTTTAAAATTATATTAAGTATGTATGAGCTGTACAATTAATTGTCTTTTATCATATTTTAATTTTATACTTTAATTTTAGATTTTGTATTGTATTGGTAACCCAATATTGCTATATGTAATCACATGGTGAATAAAAGATAAATAAATGTTTTTTTCTTTATATTTAATATTGTTTTATTTTTTTGTTGAGATATTTAAGACTTTAACCATGTAATTTTAAAATTTGCTCATCAAATAAGTAAAAAACATTTGAAATATTTACATTTGTAAATATCTTGTGTTTTTTGCATACTGAATTTTTAATGGACTTGAATAATATATTATTTTTGTGTCTTTCTCAAATGATTTACTATAATATTTCTGTGTTAAGTTCCTCCAATTTTTTTCTTTTAGTCGTGGTCAGCTGGGAACTGGAGAATTAGACAATCAAGAGAATCCTGTGTTAGTTGAAGCTTTAGCAGGAATTAAAATAGTTAAGATAGCTGCAGGTAAATGTAAACAAAATGACTGTGTTTCGAGAGTATTTGTATAATGGGATTGTTTCTACATTTCAGTTCTTAAATAAGGGTTGTACATATTGATTAGTTTAACCTTTTAGAGAAAATGTTTATCAGAAACTACTTGTCTACCAATTAATGGATATATACTCAAAAGATGTTTAATGATGAACAATACCTCAATTACAACAATGGCTGGTGGTTATCAATTTTTATATTATTGTAGTTAAATTGTACCAATATCCGATTAGACACAGATAACCGTTTTCGAAGTCAATTTTTTTTACCAGTTTCTTGCTAACAGTGTTAAATTTATTGATTAACAGGTGGCTGGCATTCTGCAGCTATCAGTGAGCAGGGTGATCTTTACACCTGGGGATATAATTCCAGTGGTCAATTAGGATTATCTAATCCTTCAGATTCAGATGAAGACTGGGTTCAAGTTATGGCCACTCCACAAGTAGTGGATATACCAGATAATCAAGAGAAGAGTGTTGTTGGTGTAGCTTGTGGTAGTAAGCATACAATCGCACTTTTAGGTATGTCTATGATTTACTTTACTACTTGCTACTAGTTTTAGGTAAAATAAGGTCATACAACTTATACATACATACATTAAATAGCACAGAAATCTATAACTTAAACAAATAGAAAAATGAAATTCTAGTATATTCCAACTTTAGATATTAACAAGTCTTAAGTACTGTAAAAAGTGTTTTGCAGTTTTGCGGTAAATATATTTTAACAACTTTAACAATGTAATGGGATAATCTCATATATATATATATATATATATATATATATATATATATATATATATATATATATATATATATATATATATATATATATATATATATATATATATATATATATATATATATATATATATATATATATATATATATATATATATATATATATATATATATATATATATATATATATATATATATATATATATATATATATATATATATATATATATATATATATATATATATATGTTTCTTGAACCATTGTAAATATATAAGTTTCAGCAAAGTTTTCTTGGGAATTTTGGTTCAGTAGAGTAACTGCGAGGTAGTGGGCAGTTACATAATTTTATTTTTTTTTCCAGGACGTTTCGTTGACTTTCGTACAACTTTTTCAACTGGTTTATAACGTGTCTAAAAGTAAAATTGACCTTAAATAGATATATACGTTTTACAAAAAATAAACTTACCATCAGAAACAAAGATCCAAAATGCATTAAATGCGATAACAAATTGTGTAACACATATGAGGCATATAACACGAAGCTGACATTTTTTATATTACAATAAAAACACACACAACGTGAAAATATAATACATCAGTCATATACATAGAACGAACACGAGTATTAAAGTCGACTGCTACTATATTACAAATAAGACATGTAGGTGCTATGAGAATTCTGTTGTTTTTTTGTGCTGTAAGAGTTTAAAAGAAATTATTTTACGAACATCCAAAAAACCATTGTCATTTCATTTCTCATTTGGTATCCAATTGCAAAATAAAAGTGTATTTTTTTGGGGTACTAGTTAAAAAACATAATAATAAATTATTTAATAAAATATTTATTAGAGAACTGCATATTTTCTAATTTTAAGGTGAAAAATTTAATTGAGAATATTAAAATATATTTAATTGAGACCAGCTATTTCCGATTTATCGTTTATGGATTGAGGATTGTTTTTTATGTGGATCATTTCATGATATTCGCGTTTTCTTTTGTGTGGTTCTGTTAAGAGTATTTTTGTTTCATCAAAGTTAAAATTATGATTAAAGTTTTCCTCATGTTTTTTAAGTGCTGTAGTATTTTTTTTATCGTATCGATGCCCATTTAACCTATTGTGAAGATGTTGGCTAGTTTGACCAATATACACAGAAGGACAATCTTTACATGGTATCTGGTATACAGTATGGGTTTTTTTATTTTTAGGAATTTAACTTTTTAGTTTGCTGTACTTATTATTTAGGAGGTTAAACCCTTTGTGACACACAGTAACATCATGTTTTTTAAAAAGCTTTTGGAAATTTTCTGACAGGTTGGGTATATATGGTAGGGACAAATAGTGTTTATGATTTTTCTTATTGTTTTTTCGGTTTTCTTTATATGTGGTATTGGAGTTGTGCTGTTCAATGCGTTGTCTAAAAATAGAATTTATTAGTTTTTGTGGATATGAGTTTAATTTAAGCACATTTTTTGCCTTTTTTATTGAGGTATTTCTAAACTCAGGGTTGCTCAATTTAATTGCTCTATCGGCTAAACTAATTATTACAGATTTTTTTTGTGATATATAGTGCTGTGATTTATAGTTTAGATACCTACCGGACCACGTAGGTTTTGTATACCATTCTGTCCGAATTTTAGTATTTTTGTGGTGTAGCGTCATATCAAGAAAGTTTATTTTGTTCAGTTTTTCGATTTCTATAGTAAATTGGAGTTTTTATGGTAATGTAATAAAAAAAAAAGTGGCCTGAAATAAAAAAGTATACAGATATTCCACTTAACGATTTTTTAGAAGCTATAAAAATTACTTTAACATCAACCTATTTTAAATATAAAAATTCATTCTACAAGCAAATTGAAGGTTGCGCAATGGGCGCCTCAATATCTAGTATAATTGCCCAATTAGTTCTAGAAGACCTTGAGACCCAAATTATTTCTAAATTAAATTTTTCGTTACCATTTTTCTATAGATATGTTGATGACTGTATTTGCGCAATTCCCACAGATAAAATCAACTATACCTTAAATCTTTTTAATAGTTACCATAAAAAACTCCAATTTACTATAGAAATCGAAAAACTGAACAAAATAAACTTTCTTGATATGACGCTACACCACAAAAATACTAAAATTCGGACAGAATGGTATACAAAACCTACGTGGTCCGGTAGGTATCTAAACTATAAATCACAGCACCATATATCACAAAAAAAATCTGTAGTAATTAGTTTAGCCGATAGAGCAATTAAATTGAGCAACCCTGAGTTTAGAAATACCTCAATAAAAAAGGCAAAAAATGTGCTTAAATTAAACTCATATCCACAAAAACTAATAAATTCTATTTTTAGACAATGCATTGAACAGCACAACTCCAATACCACAGATAAGGAAAACCGAAAAAACAATAAGAAAAATCATAAACACTATTTGTCCCTACCATATATACCCAACCTGTCAGAAAATTTCCAAAAGCTTTTTAAAAAACATGATGTTACTGTGTGTCACAAAGGGTTTAACCTCCTAAATAATAATTACAGCAAACTAAAAAGTGAAATTCCTAAAAATAATAAAACCCATACTGTATACCAGATACCATGTAAAGATTGTCCTTCTGTGTATATTGGTCAAACTAGCCAACATCTTCACAATAGGTTAAATGGGCATCGATACGATGAAAAAAATACTACAGCACTTAAAAAACATGAGGAAAACTTTAATCATAATTTTAACTTTGATGAAACAAAAATACTCTTAACAGAACCACACAAAAGAAAACGCGAATATCATGAAATGATCCACATAAAAAACAATCCTCAATCCATAAATGATAAATCGGAAATAGCTGGTCTCAATAAAATATATTTTAATATTCTTAATTAAATTTTTCACCTTAAAATTAGAAAATATGCAGTTCTCTAATAAATATTTTATTAAATAATTCATTATTATGTTTTTTAACTAGTACCCCAAAAAAATACACTTTTATTTTGCAATTGGATACCAAATGAGAAATGAAATGACAATGGTATTTTGGATGTTCGTAAAATAATTTCTTTTAAATTCTTACAGCACAAAAAAACAACAGAATTCTCATAGCACCTACATGTCTTATTTGTAATATAGTAGCAGTCGACTTTAATACTCGTGTTCGTTCTATGTATATGACTGATGTACTATATTTTCACGTTGTGTGTGTTTTTATTGTAATATACAAAATGTCAGCTTCGTGTTATATGCCTCATATGTGTTACACAATTTGTTATCGCATTTAATGCATTTTGGATCTTTGTTTCTGATGGTAAGTTTATTTTTTGTAAAACGTATATATTTATTTAAGGTTAATTTTACTTTTAGACACGTTATAAACCAGTTGAAAAAGTTGTACGAAAGTCAACGAAACGTCCTGGAAAAAAAAAATAAAATTATGTAACTGCCCACTACCTCGCAGTTTACTCTACTGAACCAAAATTCCCAAGAAAACTACTAGGCTAACTAAAGGCTACTAGACAAAACAACTGGCTAGATAATGTTTTCCGTAACTTCAGTATTGAGAAACGTAGGTCGTACACAATAGAAACTGGCATTTCGGATCATCTTGGTGTCATCCCTTATGCATTAGGCAGGAAATTGTAAATAATACTGTCAGGATTGTAAGACCTATGACTATCAGTGGTAAGTTTAACTTTTTTGCTTTTGTGGAGCAACTTTCTATTTTATTAGTATGACTGACTTTGATATTAACTTTAAATGAAAATTTATTAATTTACTTAAGCAAGCCTTTGTACAGGTATTTCCAAAGAGGATTTACAAAAACAGCAGAGCTCTTCTTATACTGTTAATTTGTTCATTCAGGATTTGAAGAATATGAGGTATCATTTGATATTTATTCCTGACCTACAGTCACATTTTCCATCTCATGAGCTAAAAGAACAGCTTAAATCATTTAAAAAGCTTTATAGGGCATTAGGGGTGCTAAAATCCGAGGAACTGATAACCTAATTGGTTTGTCTTCCTACCCAATATAAACAAAGTGAAATAGTTCCTGCATATCACCTGACCAATTTTTATTAATATTGCCTCGAACACTCAGGAAGGGATAGTTGAAACTAGAGTCGATCCGGTTTTGAATGTATGAAATGCTGTATGTGGTATAATTAAATCCATTATTAACATTATAGTGGTTCAATTAACTAAATGAAATTAATAAATGTTTTTCCAGATGCAATAAAAAAGGCTATTGTTTCACCAATTTTTAAAAAGGGAGATATCAATGATCCTTCAAATTACATGCCTTTATACTTGTTATTGATCTTCTCTAAAATCGTGGAAAAGCATATGACCTTAAAAATTTTACACTACTTTTAATCTAATGGGCTATTTACAGACTGTCAGATTGGGTTCAGGAAAGGTTATAATACTACAATTGGCATCCTTAACATAATAATAATAATAATAATAATAGTCTTTATTAAGAACTAGAAAAAAAATACAATTCTTAATTGGCAAAGTCTGGTTGACTAATGCCAGCTACTCAATATTAACCCTGGTTAGGTGCACAATACTAATTGTAATTACTTAGCTGACTAACACATACAAAAAGTAAGAATAAAAGGAGACTGTTTCAGTCTTGCTGACGTAAACGATGATTAGGCTAAATTAGAGATAGTTCAAATGTTTAGACAGGTGGGGCACAATCACTGCATTACGCGCTAACAATTCGCTCACAATAAACCAGATAATCAAATATGCCTAGAACAAATCATGTTATTATCCAAGACATATATATGGTTTTCAATACCTAATATAATTTAAGATCTACGATTTACACAAAACTTAAAACCAGAGCCACTAAGATATATGTATTAAACTAGTTTTTAGTATTTCCAGTAACTCTCTGTTCATTGAAGAGTGCTAATTTAACAATTCCGAAAAAAGACCTAAGGAGTTATTTTTGCATTTCACTTCGAAAGACCAATTTTAAATAAGCTGGGGTCGATGTTTTTAACAACTTATATGTAAAAACAAGTAATAAGTATGTAAATAGGTGGTTCATATTTAACCAATTGATTTCATTAATCTTTTGAGATATGTGGTACAAGTACAAATCTACAGCAATTATTTTAAATCTTTTGCAGGTACTGTTTATAGGCCTGAGTTAAACACTGATAATACATGACAATGCAATAAGAGAGTGCTGAAACAATGTAGGATTCACATAATTTTTTTTGAACTTAAAGAATTAAGAATGTGTATATTTACATATACAATTTTTAATGCAATATATGATTTTTTACTTAAGTTTGATATATACTGACTAAATCTTAATTTATTGTCAAACATCACCCCTAGGTTTCTGACAGTGTCAGAAAAGTGGAGTATTTGATCGCTAATTTGTAGATTGAGGTAACTTTGAACTATCTTTGTGCAATTATCAGGTGCATATAGTATCACTTTAGTTTTTTTAGCGTTCAGTTTTAAATTGTGTTTTGAACTAGAATCAGAAATATTACTCAGATCTGTATTGATTTCACCTCATCATCGTTGTAGTAAGATGGGTCAAAACTATACAGAGGCTGGGTGTCGTCCGCGTAAGAGTGAATTTCGGAAAATTTTATTATATTACTCATATCAAAGGTGTACAATATAAAGAGGAGTGGGCCAAGAATTGAGCCCTGTGGTACACCCGCGATTACGCCGCCGACATCCAACATTCCAGATCGATCTCTGAGTACGGCCTTTGATTGCGTCTCACATGACATTCTTTTGAAAAAAATAAAATTTTATGCTTTCAGCATGAGGCTTGTTAGGTCATATTAAACCAACAGGTATTAGTCTGTGTAGAGTCACAATCGAGGGACGAAGCCTGGTTTGCATCTAACTGAATATACCTTAATACTGATAAGACCATGGGTACATTGCCGGAGAAACCAAGCACAGAATGTATGAGATTTTTGGGGATGTACATTGATTCACGATTTACTTGTCATGCACATATAGATCATTTAATTTCTTGGCTGAGTTCTAATATCTTTCTTCTTAGAAATCTATCTCATTGTGTTTCTCTTCATATGCTAAAACAAGCTTATTTTGTGTTTGTTCATAGTCATATTTCTTATGCTATCCTGGTAGGAGGTCACTCCAGCAGGGCTTCCGAAGTTTTTGGCCTACAAAGATTCTGGGATTTCCTACAGAGCCGACTACAAGTAGGCTTTTAGAAATTTGGAGATTCTTACTTTCCTAACTCTATACAAACTGGAGAATCTTTAGGGCAAAATTTAGTGCCAGGCCATCACAGGCTACAAAGGTACGTACTAGAATGGCCCAAGTTGCCATATAATTTTACAAGTTTCCAACTGCTGATCAGGGGTGCATTTTACTCTAGAGATGAATTTTTAAATTGTGTTTTATAAATTTGTTTGATTGTACGCTCCTAAAATTGTATCTTTTCTTTATGTATTAAATTTTCCTTTCAAATTGTGTTTTATTCTACTTATAGTAAGTAGACAGAATACAAACTGTTTATTTATATTGTGGAAAACTGTCCTTTACTTTTATTTCAATGTTTTTTTAATACCAGGTATTTTATTCAAGAATTTTCTAATTAAAAGGCAGATCCATTTCGACAAATATCAATAATACAACATCACAATAGGGAGGTCTGAACCTATAACTGGAATAACAAAGATAGTCAATTCATCAAGCTGCCCAGAGAAGTCACCAGTTCTTCATATCTGGTTGGATCGCCACAACACAAGGCCGAAGACATTTTGCAAAAGGAAAACAATTTAAAAAAAGATTATATCTGCTAGTATATATGAATAAGAAATCAAAAAGAATCAGTTCTTTTAAACTGGGTGTACCAAAGGAACTGCATGAAAATATCATGGATACTTTACTATGGCTAGAGGAAGTAGAGATCAACCATTTTTGGAATCTTCAAAGCCTTCCTACAACCAATAACCAATCCCTTGACAGAACCACTCGGGAAACAGGTTTGATATAAATTTGAAGTTGAGTCTTGGGCACTGTAATGTTTGGTCTGCCAGAAACAAGTTTTATCGAGCAATCTTACAAGATAACTCACTTAATATTGATTGTTACTCAATGGATGAACATACTGCACACAATGAATATAAAGGGGGTAGTACCAGGACCCTCTCAAATACTAGTTTTAATTTTGATTATTTATTTTAATGTATTAACCAGAAAATTAAACAGAAAACCATATAGAGTTATGTTGTAATTTAGTAAAACCTTTTAATTTTTATGTAATCAGTGTTTGTAGGTCACTGGCTGGAAATCTTGACACTTTCCTGAAATCTATTGACTCTACACTTTAGCAGATAGATCTCGGCAGGGTTGTTGATTTGGCAGAACACATGTCCTTTGTAATAATGAGCATAGATATGCTGTTCATCGTTGTGATCTTGGGGAAACTCGAGGGAACTCTTGCTTGGACGTTTTTGATTTGGCAGAGATTTTGTATGGGCGAAGATAGGGGTATGGGATATCTCAAACCACTGTGCTCAAGTTGTCCCTTTCAGTGTCTGCTGTGTTAGTAAGCCTGTTGGGGTTGATGAACACACATTTCAATCAATGACTCAACCAGGATTATCTATAACACAATTAAAATATATAAATGAGATTTCATTACTGGAGATGGCCAATTGGTAGACCAGAAGTTTGAGACGTTTATACAGCTTAAGTGGGAGGCATTCTGCAATATTTTCCACAGAAAACATATAGTGTCATATCAACCACCTCAGGCAAAGTAAACCTTGCGTAAACTGAGGGATAGGCTACACTTATTGAGGGAAGTGTAAAAGCAGTATCCTACACCAGGGAATAGGGAAAAACACACAATATTTAGAAAAAACTATAAACAAGCATTAAAAGAACAAAAACGGGCAGCCAATGATGCCATGATTCAGCCAGCCAGAAACCCAACTAAATGTATGTGGAGTATCATAAATAGAAATAGAGGTCAATACAAGAAAACTAATAATGTCCCCATACTTTGCAAATATCGCCCATAACCTAATGAATAACACCAGTTATATTGATTCCGTTAACTATTTGAATAATATTAATATTCTTGAAGTTTATTTCTCATTTGGAGAAGTGAATTACAATGAGACCAGGAACAAAATCAAATCTCTAAATAGTAGTGAGATTTATGGTCTCAGTAAAATAGTTAAAAATAGTATATCCACTAATTACCATTCTTAAAAAAGCAATTGTGATACCCACTTATAAAAAGGAGGACAAGGTGATGTGTTGAATTGCCGCCCTATACCTGTCTGACCCATCATATCAAAAATTATTGAAAAGTGTGTGTTGAGAGGAATTGTTAATTATTTTGAAATAGAGACAATTTGGTTTTAGGGAGAATAGGAGCACTATACTGGGTATCACGGACTTACTCTCGAGCATTTTGGTTTCCTTTGTGGATTCTGAGTACAACCTATCAAACCTCTATAACCTGAGTAACTTCTGACTGTTTCTCATGATATGTTTTCAAGATGGCGGTGACAGACGCGCCACGCTATGCTCTATAGCGATATTGAAGTGTAAAAAAAAGACAAAATTATGTGCCTACATCGTAAAAAATCTCGCGAAACGCTGCATAATTGTATAAAAACTTTCACCCATCATGTTTAAAACAAGTTACAGCGAAGAAATCAACAATTTGTGTTCATCAAATTGCAGAAACTTCAGACATGACATCTATAAATGAAAAAAATGACGACCTAAAACGACTGGTCCAAAAACTGAAGGAAAAAGTTTGATTCTAATAGAAAATAACATATTATTGAAGAAAAAATGGACTTTTTTAGACAAAATGAGGTAACACTCAAAACAAAAAAATTAAGTAAATAAACTCCCCTCCTTCATCCCTCCAAGCAGAAAATATTGAAAACAACCTTATCTTATTGTTCTGTAATGCCCTCATAACCAACCCATAACATCACTGCAGATCCTGATACCAGAGGTCTTCAGCACAAAATCACCAATAAACATGTGTCTACAGTTGATCAGATATCATTTTGCTTTAGTGGTAATCCTGCTCTTCCTGAAAGTTCTCTATAACTGCAATTCAATATAAAAATTGCTATTCACTTCTAAAAAAAAAACAAGTTGTGCCGACAAGCTTTTTATGATAAAATTAGTGAAAAGTCTGCTATTTTTGGTCAGTGGGAGAAAATTAATTATATACTCCGATTGATTTATCTCAGAAACTATCATTGCCTAGGAAAAAATCATCAGGAGCATTTTTGTACAGGATATCTTGACCTTCGTTTTTTAGACATATTTGTTCTATCTACAATATTTTGGCAGATATTGGCAAAAAAAATTTTTTTTAACTTGCGTACGGTTTAGCAATGTAAACTTTATCTTTTAGTAAAATTTTTGAAACCATATCAAAGAATCAAATAAATGAATATTTTGATAGTCATATTTTTAATAAATGTCAATTTAGCTTTTAAAAGGAAAAAATCAACTTCTCTTCCCATTAATAATTTAACCAGAACAATAGTAAAAGCATTTGAGCAAAAAGAGTTTTGTACAGCAATACTATATGATTTAACTTAAGCATTTGACTGCGCCTCACACATCATTAAATAAATTAAAAAAATATAATTTTAGTGATTCATCTTTAATAGAGTCATATTTGTCAGACCGTCGACAGTTTGTTACATTGGCTGGAAATTTCTCTAAGAGTTTGCCAGTGAAGCACGGAGTACTACAGGGCTCAGTTTTGGGACCGACCCTATTTATTATTTACCTAAATGACTTGACCAAGTCCGATTCATGTTCTTTATTTACATTGATTGTGGGCGACACAGTATTTATAAGTGGCTTAAGTAGTATAGAACTTGCAGATAGCTCAATCTAAGGGTCATCAGTGGTTTACTGAACATGAACTACTGGTAAATAAGAAAAAGAGCCAACAATTAACTTTTGCAATATGTAATAATGTTCAGGGGAGTCAAGAGGCCGTTAAATTATTGGGTTTATATCTAGATTCTTTTTTAACTTGGGAAGCTCATGTCGAGTACTTATGCAATAAATTAACAAAATCAATTTATTTTTTGCGAAATTTGAAAAATACTCTCTCCCTTAGATACTTAAGACTTCTTATTATAGAACTTTTCATGCAAATATGGCCGGCATTTTGAATTGGGTGTATTCTACCCATGCTAAAAAAATTTTCACCTTACACCGGCGTTGTGTAAGAATAATTATTCCCTTTACTGCCTCGAATGAAAACTTTTTTTTTAGAGCAAATTTAAATATGTATAAAAACCGTACCAATATGCATCAATATAATACCAGAAATTGTCAAAATTATACACACGAATATCTGCAGCTAAACCGATCCCGTAACGCGACATCTTACTATGGCATCAAATTCTTCAATATGTTGCCACACTCAATTAGAGTTTTGTGTCTTACACAATATAAGTGTAGACTTAAAGTTTATCTTGAACAAAATGCCTTTTATTCGCTAGATGAAATATGTACAAGCAATTTTACACACGTCTAAATCAAACTGTACATGTGATTATTGTGTTACTAGTTTTTTATAAATGTATATATGCCTGTGTTTGATTTTATTTTTAATATCTTATATTACTATTGGTTACCTGATTGTTTATATCTATTGTATCATTTTATTGTACTTGAATTACTTATATTTGATAATTAACTTTTTGTCGTTTTATATGTTATTTTAGTTTTGTGGTGTGTAAAAGTTTTATAGATTTTCTATTTTAAAATATGAATAATGCTAAGATGAAGATTATTTGTAATTATTATTATTTAATTATTGACCTGTGTAAGTGCACAATAATTGTACATGTCATATATAAATATTTAAATTTTCCTGAGGCCTAAAAATGGATCTGCTTCCTAGACTACTAAATTACTACCGCATTTTTTTCGGTAGTGACACAGGTACATCGTTATTTGTTTCTGAGGTTTAATCGATATATTCGGTCCATCCTTGTAATTGTGCATTTTAGCTACTCTTGGTCTCACCAGGGGTTTAGAATTTCAGTCTGGTATGTCCAGATTTTTTACACTGATCTCGTGTTTATGTTTACACGTTTTCTTCATCTCCAGCTCTTGATATTTGCTGTATCTCTTCCATATATTTTTTCACTGTTAAGTCTATCCCTGTTCTTTTTGTTCTCTAGGAGTCTGAAGTTTTTCTTTAAAAAATTTTACTTTTTTGTTTCATAAACTGATATGTAATTTTTTTCAAAATTAAATTCTTAATGTGTCCTAAGAGTTTCTTCAAGAGTGACACAGAGAGGATCGAGTCCATTGCCATATTTGTTCTGTGATAAGTACTAAGCCATGAACTGTCATGTTCTGGTTACAGAAGAAGTTATACCATCGCAAACTAATCCTGGAATAAAAAGTATAGAACGCGAACTATGGTGCGAGAACAGAAGAAATGCAATTCTCCTTCTCCATATAAACTTCCAAAGATTGCCAAATAAAATCAATAAGCTCCAAATACTGTTTAAGGACAAACAACCAGATGTGTTCTGCGTTACAGAGCATTGGATGACCAATGAGCAACTAGACGTTACTCCAATTCCAGACTATAGGCCAGTGATTGCGTTCTGCCGAAAGCACATATCCACGGAGGAGTTGCTATCTATGTCCATAAAAGCAAGGTGGAAAATTAAAGTGCATCCCAACACACGAGTTTTGTAAGGAATTTCTTTTTGAGTGTTCGGCTGTAGAATGTAGGTGTAACGGCGGGAAAATAGCACTTGCAGTGATTTATAGATCAAGTTCTTACAATTCTGTTTCTGATTTTGAAGTTTTCATAAATTCATTTAATGAACTTTTTTTGGTGCCATCTTGTTTTAAAACACAACTAACTGATTTCCTGGATGGTTTCAGTCTTGAAAACATTTTACCTCTTGAACCAACTAGAGTAGCTCCAAATAGTTCGCCCTCAGCTTTGGATTATGTTGTCACCAATAACGCTAAGTTGTTTAATGCCATTAATTGCGAAACAAACATAGCTGATCATCGGGGCCAGTATGTCATGAGCGAGAGGATGGATATTAGATCACAAAAACCTCCAAAAGTAATTATATATAAACGACATTTTACCAAAGGAAATCTAAATAATCAAAAGTATTTTTTATCGAGAAATGATATGCCTGAGTTATACCATCTAAATGAGATAAATAAAACCTGGACCTGTTTTCAAAACAATATTGTCTATCTTCTAGATCTCACTTGTCCCATATCAAAAAGCATTTTAGAGGTTCCTAACGAATATAAATGGATTAAGCCAGACTTAGTTAAGAAAGTGAAAAACCTCTCCTGGTTAAATGTAAATAATAACTGTAAGGAACTACAGCAACATTATCGAAATAGTAAAAAAAGATTTCAGTCTAAAGTAAAATTGGCTAAAAAGAACTATTTTCAAAACAAAATTACGTCATCAGCAAACCCTTCCAAAACTATATGGCAAGTAGTAAATGCAAATTTGGGCCGAAATAAATCATATAACAGCCCTAAGTTAATTAAAAACAATATCTCAGTTAAAGATCCTTTGCAAATAGCTAATTTGTTTTGTGATTATTTCTCAAAAGATATAGATGATAAACTGTTAGGCCTGGGGACCTTGTCGAGTAATAATGATATCAATACCTTACCTTGCAATAATGTAAACACCATCTATCTAGGGGCACTGTTAATGAACTATTAGCATCATTTTTGAACAATCGCAAAATCAGGGTTAAGATAGAAACAGTTGTTGTATAAATATCAAAAACTCGGTGTACCTCAGGGAAGTGTTCTGTCTCCTTTACTTTTTTTACTATTTATAAATGATATTGAACAACACCTTAAACTAGGAGAAAACGAAAAGCTAATATTATACGCAGATGACACTTCTTTAGTACTTTCGAATTCCTCTTTAGAGGCGCTGCTGGTAGAAAGAGCAAATTCTCTATTGTCACCAGTCACTGAATCTGTATTCAGTGACTGGTGTTTGAAAAATAAACTTCTAGTTAACGAAAATAAAACTCAATACTTAGTTTTTATAAAAGGCGAGTCATACCAGACTTCAGCCTGTGTCTAAATAACACTAGGGTAAAACGCTCGGATCATTGTAAATTTCTCGGACTATATATTGATAGTCAACTTACTTGGTCACATCATATCGAACATATAGCAGGGAAAATGAACTCGGCATACTTTGCTATTATTGACTTAAAAAATATTCTCAATACAAAACAGCTTCTAAATGTATATTACGCTCTAGTTTTTAGCCATTTGAAATACATGATCCTTTACTGGGGACAGGCTGCTGGATTTTTTATACTCCAAAAGCGGATTATAAGAAAAATATTCTTGTTGGGTTCCAGAGAGTCGTGTAAAACCAACTTTAGGACGCAAAAAATTCTGACTCTGCCTAGTATTCTTATTTTAGAAGCAGCATTGTATGTTTTCCGATATAAAGAAAAATTTCCACTATTTCCATCATACATAACAATGGCACGAGAAATGGGAAAATATTTTAATTACAATTCATAAAACATCAACGTACAAAAAGAGTCCACATTGCTTTTGTAGCTATATTTACAATAAAGTTCCTATATATATCAGATCAGAGAACTCACTTAAACAATTTAAAAAATCACTGCCGGACTATCTACTAGACAATGCATTCTATTCCGAAGCAGATTATTTATAGTTATAGTTTGTATAATGCCCAATTTACTTAGTTTTTAGATATATACATGTATATTCTTTTCTTTTTTTGGTACATTTTTTTTTTTTAAGATGTTACTTGTAATTTGGTTTTTTTTATTACCTGTATTTTGTTTTATACTTGATTATGTTAACACCTGCAAAGCTCTGCTTAACTGTACCGAATAAATAAATATAACGCATTGCACTAAATATCTCCCGGATATATAAAATGGCGCCGAACGAAGTAGACGTGTTAACATCTAAGCTAAACCGATTAAATAAATCAGATCTTATTGAAATTATAGTGTGCAGAAAAGTACCTGAAAATCTTACAAATAGTCCATACCTAAAATATATTACACAAAATCGTTGTGAAAACTGTGGGAATATTCGTTCAGACAGTGAAGTTGTTCCAGTTAATTTAGACGATACCATAATAGAGTCAGCTGAATGTCAGTCGCCTTCCTATATTCGGTATAAGATCGAATTGGAGAGCAAAAACTGTGAGTTTATAACCCTACATAAATTAATTGCTCATACTGAGGCTTGTATAATTGACCTAGAATTAATTATTACATTACTTCATTCCTTATAAATTCCTTGGATTTCGACGCTAATATTAACACTGTAAACAGACATGCGATAAACACCATAAACGCGTTGCCAAACGCTTCTCAGTCGGTAACAACGAATTCTGTATCACAGACTTTATCCCCTCTATTGTCAAATCAGCACGTGCAAGGATTACCTACGGAACTTTGCAAGGTGAAAGATAACAACAAAGCATCACTAAAAAAACATATGTTTACTAACAGTCAGGTGGGAAATGCCATAGAAGATGCAATGACCTCGATAAAATGAGCAGATGCTTCCAACCCAGCTGATATTCGTAGCGCAAGCAAGCCCAAACTTACTGCTAAACAGAAACCTATTATTGGTACCAACAAATGTACTAATCGTACACTACAAACTGTGCCCAAACTGGGGTACTTGCATGCTTATAGGTTCTGTTCGCCGACAACATCGGAGGATCTTCAAAAACATCTCAAAAATACACCTCCAGATATTAATTTTACTTGTGCTATTTGGAGTAAAAAAGATGATTCAGTGTCATTTAAAATCTCTTTCCCGGTTACACAAATATCTGGCCACAGGGAGTGGCTGTTCAGCGTTTTAGATTTCCCAAACGAAATTTTGCTGCAGCTGTCAAACATCCGACAACGAAATAATGGTACCAACTACTAATAATATTAGAATATTGGAAGAAAAGGTCACTAAAATATTTCACTTAAATATTTAATGGTTAGGTAATAAAATTTCTCAACTTTTATTGTTTTTAGAAAATAACCCCTATGAAATTCTTTGGTTTGCTGATGAAGCATCATTGAATTTTATTAATATTTTTAATTATAATTTATTATCTTACAGGGATAATACTGTACATGGTGGTGTCTCCGTTTATGTATGTAATAACATTGCTGCGAAACCCTTAAATAAGTTCATTTTGTCAGGAAGTTACTGCCGAGTTTTGGGGAATATGGTTGGAGAAATCTACAGTTGTAGTGTGCATATATAGATCTTGTCTTGGTAAGGTAAATGAATTGATTTATCTACTTGAAGATGCCCTGAATTAAATTATTACATTGTCTAACAAAATCGTAATATTAGGTGATTTTAATATTAATTTTAAAATGCTTTATCCTAATAGCATTCTGATTGAATTAATTAACATACTTAACTTATACAATTTAGAAGTTACGATTTCAGATTTCTAGAATCACTTTAGATTGTCAGAGCTGTATTGATAATGTAATTACAAGTATAGACTCTGAACTCTTTCAATCTGAAATTATTGATCCTTGCATGTCTGATCACAAGGGATTGTTTTTTCATCTAAAAAACAGCAATTCACTTAAACAAAACATAAAAATAAAAAATATGTCTGCTAAAAGGTTACATAATTTTAACGACTCTCTTTTAAATACTAACTGGAATCTCTTTACAGACCCTAATAGTGGCATTGAGGGCTTAATATCATTCTCTTATCTGATTGAAAAGCATTTTCCTTTTAAAAATATATCGTTAAATAAGACAATACGACCAGCTGTTAGCTGGATCACCGAAATAACCTTTCAAACCTTAAAATTATTGCCGAAGTTACCAGATTGCCAGCGGGTTATATGATTTATAAAAATTATAAATATTCCTATCAGCAACAAATTCAAACTGCTAAGATGTCCGCATATAATGACTATTTATTAAATTCTAACAACAGATCCAAGGCTTCGTGGAGTCTTGATAAATGTGAATCTAATAGTAAATCTAAAAATTTGAATACCACTGATATTCGTTCCGAAACATTTAATAACTATTTTTGTACTATAGCCAGTATAATACTGAATTCGTTACCAACCATAAAAGATGACCCCTACCTATTTAGAAACAAAATGCCCCGCCCATTATCGTCGTTTTTCCTTCTCCCGTACTCGAAACTGATGTTCAAGGTGCTATAAATAATCTCAAAAATTCCAATTGCTACGATATTTATGATATTAATACTAAAATGGTAAAAAATGCTTCTCACATTATTTGTCCATTTTTAACAACTATAATTAATAAATGTTTTTCAGTAGGGCAGTTTCCGAATTCACTTAAACTCAGTAAAGTGTTGCCAGTTTTTAGGAAGGGCGATAAAAATTTAATGGACAATTATAGACCAATTGCTATAGTTCCATTGTTTGGAAAAGTTATTGAAATCATTCTTAGAGATAAAATTGTATCGTATTTGAACAGATTTAAAATTATTACAAATAGCCAATATGGTTTTAGGAAGGGCAGGTCTACCATACAGGCTGTAATGGAGGTCGTGAGAGGCGTAGTCCAGGGCCTCGATAAGGGTGAATCGCGATCAGCAATGCTTTGCGACCTTAGTAAGGCTTTCGATTGCGTCTCTCATGGCATACTTCTGGACAAACTGCATCATATGGGTATTGTTGGTTCGCCACTTCCCTTAATTCAGTCCTATTTGTTAGATCGAAAACAGATTGTTTCCATTAATGGTCGCAATCTAGTCAGCAACAAATATGTAACGGGGTGCCACAAGGATCCGTCCTGGGCCCTCTCCTTTTTGTTATTTATGTTAATGACTTTTGTGTCAACATGCTTCCTAGTAGATCAGTTTTATATGCGGATGATGCAACTCTGTTGATATCTGCGGATACGTTGCATCAGCTAAAGGAAAACACAGCTAACACTCTACATATGGCGGAGAAATTGTTTGCATCTAACTTATTAAAAATGAATTGTAACAAAACACAGACAATCGATTTTAGCTTTTCAACTGCTGAAGAGGCTAGCAACGTTAAATTGTTGGGAATAACCATTGATAGTGGTTTGAAATGGCATACACATATTGCCGATCTTTACCAAAGGTTAAGTAAACAAATTTTTTTGCTAAGACAATTAGGTAGAACCTTTTCAGATAGGATTTTGTTGACGGTTTACTTTGCAAACTTCTATTCTATTCTTAGTTACTGTGCTATTGTGTGTGGTAGATCTCCAGTTGCTGATTGAGCTTTTAAGGTTCAAAAGAGGGCAATTAGAGCGATTGAGGTTATTGGTGCTACGGTCTCTTGTAGCCCTTTATTCATTAAATACCGTGTTATGCCACTGGCTTGTATCTATATGTATCAGATGCTGCTTGAAATCCACAGACAATCTAGTAACCTTCCACTTCTCTCGCACAATCATAATTGTGGTACAAGATCCACGAATACCTTACTGCTTGATAGATATAGACTTACCAATTCTTGCCGTAAAACTCTACAATAAACTTGGCAGCGATGTCAGGTCGCTATCTCAATCTAAGCGATGTCAGGTCGCTATCTCAATCTAAGTTTAAGCGTAAAATAAAACCTTATTTCTTGCAAAATTGTTTTTATTCGGTTAATGAATATTTGGAGGCACCATCATTAATTTTGATGTAATGTTAGAACTTTTTATTGTATCTAATTGTTTGTTTTTTTTTATTATTTGTTATAGTTTACATTTAGATATATTGGTTTGTATTTTTTAAAGTTTTGTCTTTTAACTAAGTAAGCTGCTTTTACCTTCACATTTTTTTTTACTGTTAGTAGCTTATATGGACTTGTATCACACATGTTTATATGTAACGATGTTAAATAAGTTTCTTTCTTTCTTTCTTTCCATAATAACAATTTTCACATAAATTCGTATATGGTTTGATTTTTAATTATCAAAAAATGGTTTATTTTTTAAAATGGGTTTTCACATCACAGTTGTTGACCTTAAAATATATGCTTAATTTGCTTTTTGAATAATTTCAAAAATAGGTTTATTCTATCTTATTGTGTCCTCATTTAACAACGAACTTTCTTAGTTAAGTTAAGAGCAGTAGCTCTTAACTACAATCTTTGTATTTTTACTGTAAAGTCATCATTTCATCAAGTAACTATTTTGTTGTAGTATAGGAACTCGCGGTGTTGATGTTTTCCCTTTATCTACTATTACTTTTTTTCACCATTGTTAAATATTATGTAAACTTCTACCACTATATTTTCGGCCCGAGATCTCATGGACTGCCAATGGCAACCAAATATTTTTTACTGCTTTTTACACATATCTTCATAATATATTTTATATTTTGTTTTTTTTTGCAGATAATAATGTTCTCTACGCATGTGGTTGGAATAAGTACAGACAAGTAAAAAATGAAGATGTCCAAGAATATCGTTTATTTGTCCGTTCGTACGATTTTGGAAAGGAAAGTGTAGAAAGGATCATATGTGGAAGGTGGAATTCAGCAGTTGTATGTAAATAAAATTATCGAACACTATATGTCTTTTATTATTCATTAACAGTTTTATAGTTTTAAGCGTTATATTTGTACTTAAAAAGTAGTGTGGAATTTCTTGGAATATAGGCCCTATATAAAAATAAAATAAATTTGTTATCGCTTGCCCTAATACGCATAACTGAAAGATGAATAATTATTTTTGTTAAACAGGTTAAAATTATGCTTTAGAATCCCATCATTAAGTAACTTTTTACTTAATGGGACTTCCAAATTATGACTTTCCAATGACAAAATAACCTGAGCTAAGTAAGTTTTATTTGAAAATAATAAAGAATGTGAAATTAAATGCATCATTACAGGCTTGTTTATGATCTTAACTTTTATTCAAGGTAATTAATTACTTGAGTGATAAGCAATTGAGTATGTGCAACCATTTTCAAGTATGAACTAAGAAATGATACTGAAACTATATGTATGTATACTACATATGAGCTCTAGGGTGTAAAAATCCTCTCTCTAATTTAGTTAACCGTAACGTTCCTGAAGTTTTTCTGTACAAAAAACGGCTTTCAAATATTCGGAATTTCGATGTTGACGATTGATAAAAGTTGCGTTTTCTTTTTACATTTTTGTTAATATTACTCTTTGTGTAAAAGTTTAGGTGAATATTTTAATGATCATGATCATAAGAGAACCTCACTATTCCCATATTCTTATAAAATAATCTATAGAACGATAAGGAAATATCCTTATCCTATATACCCTATAGAATGAGGTGATGTATGATGCCGCAACACTACAAATCTCCTTATTTGTGTGCTCTGGTCACAGCGAAAATTACCAGGACAGTACTTAAATATTGTGAACTATGGGTCACACTATTCTAATGCAACAAACCAAGGTATACATTTATTTAATGTGTAATAGTGCCATAGAATTTCAATAAAAACCTTCCCTTCTTATTTAATCATTTTTCTTTAATTTTTCGTAAACATACTTTACATACGCACATATACATAACAGGATATTTTATTGACATTTTGGGGTCTATGTGAGCCGAAACGGTGATATTTTACGAAAAAAGGGGATGGTATATATTTGCCGTTACAAAGCTTCTCCTATTATATAGACATAGGGAAAGCAATAGGGTACATAACCATTCTTTAAATTTAATTTAAAGTGAATATTTTTTTACATCCTTTTAAAAGAGATTTTTTGGTATTAGATCTTTTGTAACATTCAGTACTATGAAAAAAACCACACAACTTAGAAAACTTGGGCAAAAAAATCGAAATAAGAAATACTAAATTTAATAGAATCCTTAGAATTTTAAGCAATGATATGGTTGATATATGGCAAGCAACTTATAATGAAACGTTAGTGTATTTAAAAAAAAATGTATAGATCTGAATACCTTGTGTTTAATTTGAGATGTGATAATTTTTATTGTGATAGTAAGGTTGTAAGTTGTTATTGTTCTATACGTTGTAATTCTCGTTATTATAATTTTTTATTGGCATTTGTTGTAAAAGTGGGGCATGGGGTTATATATAAATAAATAAATAAATGAAAAGTGTTTAGTTTTTTAGTCTGTGAATCAAGCACGAAAATACGTTAATATGTTAAATTTTTATTGGTTTGATTGATACAGATTTTAAAGTACATTTTACGATATAATGCAAGGTTTATGTATTTATTAGTTGACTTGGCATAGTATTTTGGTTACTTATTAAAAGCACCTAAAAAAATTCTGTAATATGGAGGAGAACAATTTTCCATTATTTATATTAAAAAAAAAATCAAATTAAAAACTTTTAATACAAAAGTCGCAGGATTTTTCTCGAACAGGGAAAATCTCAAGGTATTTGAAGTAGAAAAGGCCAAAATGAATATGGAAATTGAATATTTGAAAAGAATGTTAGAAGAAATGGCAGATAAAAACAACATACTGAAACAAAATATTGCTTTATTGTGTGAAAAAATAAATATTCTTGAAACCAAGGAACAAACAATCTGGCAAAAGGTAAACAAATGTCATATAGTGATGTGGCGGAATCGATACCACCAAGGAATCAGAACCAAAGCGAATTTAGCGGCAACAGTCGTGAACCGGCAACATGCCAGCATGTCCAAATAAGTAATAAACCAAGAAAGCCGCGTGCAACAGCTGGACTCGCAATCGGGGAAAATAAAGAAGAAAAAGATCGCGAGGAAAGCAGTTTTGATGATGACTTTGAAATTGCAGAGTATGAACGCCAAAAAAACATTAAACGTCTTATGGCTTTTAATAATTTCACTTCTGTGGATGCGGAAATACTTTGTAAAAAAAACTACATAATAAGTGAATATAATCCTAACCCCAGAGACTTCCCTCCCTTACAAGGAAAAAATAATAATAAAGAAAACTTTCAACATAATGGTGACATAACTACAACTTCACAACGACGCACAACCGACTTCACAACAGGAATAAAAAGATCTTATCAGCAAACTGTAGCAAAAGAGCAAAACAAAAGAAGAAATACTTCACAAAACACAAATCAAGGTTACGATAGAATCCAACATGAACAAGCACTATTCTTTCCAAATTCTAGACCAAATAAAGACCCTTTACCTAGTATACAGCATCCTACCACAACAAACACACATGTACAGGAAAGACAGGAAAGATACCAACCAAACACACAAATACAAGACATAGAAATGCCTCATTGTGCCTCGCAAGTTTCAGACGAGATTATGATCTCGCACACTCAGGACTCACCCTCAGATATTAATAAATTAATGGATTATTTCTATAACTCATCATATTATGAACAAAATCGAATAAAAAATCTTATTCTCTCACATCTTAAACTAGCCTCCTATATGGAGATAGATAACTATAACTAAAAAAGATAAGGATTTTCAATCAAACTAATAAGACTAAAATAAGAATCAAAATTATGCAATGGAATATATAAGAAGTGTTAATGCTAATCTCATTACACTTATTAGAAAACATGACCCGGATATAGTTTTGCTTAATGAAACCTGGCTAAAAACTTCTCATAATTTTTTTATAAAATCATATAACATTATCAGACAAGATAGGGAAGATGGATATGGGGGGGTAGCTACCCTAGTAAGAGCAAATATTGTATATGAGCATATAATAAACTATAATGATAATAACATACAATTCATCATAATAAAAGTAAATAACTTAAGTATCACAAACCTTTACTCTAATAATAACATAAACATATCTCAACAAATACTTGAAAATATTAAAAACAATTCTTGTGAAAAACTCCTCATTATGGGTGACTTTAACTCACGCCACCCAATTTGGGATAACTGTACCCCCAATAATGGAGGTACAATGATTAGTGATTTTATCTTGGAAAATGAGCTTGTTGTGCTTCACAATGGGACTCCTACGCGTTTGCAGCCTCCTGGAAAAAATAACAGTGCTGTAGATATTACAATAATAAGCAATGATCTAGCATATATAACTGAATGGGGCACTATCCCGGACTGTGGAAATAGTAACCATTTCCCCACTTATGTAGATATGAACTTCAAAAAAAATACAGTACATGAAAAATGTTTTTCTCAAGTATATAAAACCCGTGATTTTAAAAATGCAGATTGGAAACAATTTTATGATGAAGTATTGATTGCAATGCCACCACATAACAATACATTAGACTTTGAAGAATTGAACAACATAATTAATACAGCGGCCATTACCACAATACCTTATAAAAATAACAATAAACCCCACAAAGTAAATAACCCGTTGTGGGATGAACGATGCTCAATTATTCTACAAGATAGAAAATCACACCTAAAAAATTTTAAAGAATATCCAACAATAGATAATTATATTAAGGCAAAACGTTTGCCGAGTCTAAACTAACATTTAAAAGAATAAAAAAACAAAAGTTTAAAACTTTCTGTGAGTCTTTAAACAGAAACACTAATACAACATACATTTGGAATAATATAAAAAAATTTTCAGGTAAAAATAAAAAACTAAACAAAGTTAATATTGTGGATGACATAAGAATAGAGCTAATAAATAATATGGCTATATATAATGTTGACCCGGACTTCACTGTCTATCCAACACCTCAACATATCAAACCCTTTACGCTCCATGAAATGGAATTAGGATTATCTGGCAAAAAACTGTCCTCTACTGGACTGGACGATGTAGCATACAAGATGTTATATAATCTACCATCTCAAGCCAAAAGGGAACTTCTCAACACCTACAATAAATGCCTCAAAGGGGAGAAATTGCCCAATTCATGGAAAAAATATAATATTTTAGCTATCCTGAAACCAAACAAAAACCCACAAACTACAGACAGTTTTAGACCAATTGTATTATCATCATGTTACCTTAAACTTATGGAAATAATGATAAAAAACAGAATAGACTGGACTCTGGAAAATGCACAAACCTTTTCCAACTATCAAGTTGGATTTAGAAAGGGTATGGGAGTTAATAATAATGTAGCTATCCTGACTTCAGAAATTAATCTAGCTTTTCAAGAAAATAATAACATATTGGCAATATTAGATATAAAATCCGCCTATGATAGGATTAACCTACAAAAACTATATAGTAAACTTATTCACTTAAATATTGATATAGAACTTACAAATCTAATCTATAAAATCCTTGAAAACAGACAACTTTTTACTAGAAAAAATGATGCCTCCCTTTATGGCCCAGTACTTGCAACTACTGGTCTTCCACAAGGATCGCCACTTAGTACTATTCTTTTTAATGTATATGTAGCAGAACTCTTTAATATAATACCAAAAAATTGTACGCTTATCGGTTACGCAGATGATCTAGTCCTCTTTTGTAAAGACAAAACTATTGTAAATGCTGTAGAAAAAATGAACACTACACTACATAAAATTCATACTTGGCTTGAGGATAACAACCTAAGTGTATCTCAAGACAAATGTGAAGCTATGTGGTTCACTAAGGGCCCACGTAAAACAAGACCTCCTAACATGAAAATAAATAATCACATAATCCCATATAAAAATCAAGTAAAATATCTTGGTATCATCATTAATAAACATTTAAAATGGGATGCCCATATTCTGCACATCATAAACAAAGTTAAAAAAGGTATAAATATTTTAAAGACCTTTTGCAGGGTATGGTGGGGAAGTGATCCGCGAATTCTTCTAACTGCTTTCAATGCACTAATAAAAAGTCACCTGGATTATGGAGCATTCTTCATTAAACCGACTTCGCAGGAGAACCTTAGCAATCTAGATAGGATCTTTTATGAGGGACTAAGGATTTGTTTGGGGTGTATGAAATCTACACCTACCCTTGCACTTATGGCCGAAGCAACTGAAATGACATTAGAATTTAGAAGAATATGGCTAGCAGTCAAATTCCTATCAAAACCTATTACCATTGATAACCATCCACTAATAAACATCTTGAAAAAAACTGCGTGCGTTGCAAAATAATAATATCGGTGAATGGAGAAATAACAATAGGACATACCTTACACAAGCACTGGAAAAATATGAGCTGTACTATAAAAAGATATATAAAAATAGTACATTTCCATGTTACAAAACAGAATTTGAAAACCAAATCATGCCAATAAAAATAATGGAACTTAATCTAAAAAAAAATGAACGGGACACTAGAGAACAGTTTTTGGAAAAAACAGAAAATTATCGACAACAATTTACCTTTGTATTCACAGATGCTTCTAAAATTAAGGACAAGGTGGGTTTTGGGATATATATATATACCAGAAGTAAATTATAAATTTTCATCAAAAATCCCTGGGGAACTATGTATATGCACAGCTGAAATTGTTGCAATAAATGAGGGTGTCACAACTATTTTAAAGAAAAATATAAATAATGCAATTATATTTACAGATTCTCTTAGCGCAATTTTTAAACTAAAAAACTCTTGTATTGACACTACAACAGATTACATCACTTTACTGACTAGAAGACTTATAGCAAATTCTAATAACAATATCTATATAGCCTGGATCCCAGGTCACTCTGGAATTGCAGGTAATAACACTGCAGACTTACTAGCAAATATAGGGAGAACCTTAAATATCCCTAAAAACCTAAAAATAGACAAATCAGACATTACAAACCTAATTAAAAAAAATATAAGAGAAGAATTTGAAAATAAATGGAAACTAGATATACAAACAAAAGGTAAACAATATTCTAAAATACAAACTACTTTCCCTCCTAGAAAATGGTTTCTATGTTGCACATACAAAAATAGGAGACACGTCACCTCCATAATTAGAATGCGTACAGGCCATTGTCTAACTGGAGAACACTTGCACAGGATGGGGCTCAGAAATGACCCTTACTGTGAATGTGGACAGGTTGAAACCCTGGATCACATTTTCTTTGAATGCCCTATAAATAAAATTCCTAATATCAAATATTCAGAAACAAAGGAGTAAAAACTCCATTTAATATTTATATTATATTCACGATTAATAATGAGATTAGTGATATAATTAACACTTTTTTAAACTATAATAAAATAAAACTTTAATAAATAGTATTATATGTACAAATTTTTTAGACCCGGAAAAAGGAAAAAAAAAACATACCCAATCCCCTCCAACCGACTCAGGTCCTGTGTGAAATGCTCCTCCCCTGAGCGGGAGCGTGAAGAGTCTTATACCTTTGCCCCTGATGTTTACATGTTTACTAACATCCCATAAAAAGTATTAGTTAATATCTTATACTTCAGCCTTATGTGTACATACCCATAGGGAACATACAACAGTGTATAATAATACTCCTATGAGTACACACTCACAGGAAGGGAAATGAAGTTCCAGAGTTCCCAGGGGTAACAGTTCCCGACAATCTGAGAGCTATCGTAAAGTGCTGGCAAGTTGCGAAGTGCAGTGCCAAAAACATAGATTGGAATTGGAATTGGACTTTGAAATTCAAAAAAGTCGGGGCTGGAATGCTAAACAAAAACATAACCAACAAGATTTATCAGCGAATGGCGAGGATCAAAGACAGGTTTATATCCAGAAATAGAAAAATAACATAAGAAAAAACCGAGCGAGTAGAAAAATTGGCACCAAAAATGATGGAAGTGACTTTCAACCCACAAAGCCGGCGAATCAGAAGAAGAAAATTTGGTTGTATTTATCTAAAATTAAAACTACTGTAGACAGTGAAATTATTAAAAACTATATTATCCAAAATGCACCTACGAAGGCTGAAGAAATCGAGGTTAAACTTTGCCAGGTGAAAAGTCCGGAGTCGCAACAACGATGTTTTATGGATGGAGTTAGTCTGGAATTGAAGGAGATTGTTTATAGCGAAGATTTTTGGCCGTCGAGAGTTGCCTCTCAGCGTTTTGATTTTTCGTTGGGGCGTAATTTTTTAGGCCGGAAACTTCAAACACATTAAACAATGATTGTGCAGTTATGCATCTTAATGTGCAAAGCATTAACAAGATGCTCCAGCTGGAAGTAATGTTGTCCGAAGTACAGCCTGGTTACAGGGCCAGGATATTGAACAACTCAATTTAATGGAATACAATCTTCACTCTAGAAAATTATATAGGGGAGGAGATACTGCCATTTTTTCACGGGGATTAAAGGTCATGCAAGTCGAGACCAAGATGGACCCCATTGAACAGGTTTTTGAATTTTGTCATAAAGAATAAAAAGTGTTTGTTACTTACTATATATAGATCTCCTAATGAAGACTGATGTTTTTCTGTACAAATTAAATGAATTGCTTGTCAAGATTTATTCACCAAATAAGTATATAATATTATGCGGGGATTTTAACACTGATTTTTCTATGGCTAATAATAATAGTGCATTTTCTTTGCAGCAGCTGCTTAGTTCATTTGGCCTATTTTCACAGGTGGAGGGAATGACAAGAGTCACTTTAAATTCCGAAACTCAAATTGATAACATATTTACTAATATCGAACCACCAAAGTTAGATTGTGAAATATATCCATGCCATGTTTCTGATCATCACTCTCAAATTTTAAGAATTGATTTTCCAAAGATAAATCATAAACCAACTTATACTAAAAAAAGGTTCTTTTCTGATAGCAACATTTTAGACTTTGTAATCCTTCTTAGTGCCGAGTCTTGGCGAGAGATTTGGGACTCTGTAGGTGTGGAAGAAAAATACAACACTTCTACTTCTACTTGTTCACACAAAAAGCGAACAAGTGTATTTACATTATAAAGCTGAAAAAAAAATACAAGAAATATTTATCAGAATATAAAAAATCAATTCATGAAAATAATATCATTAATTCTAAAAATAAATCAAAGTCGGCTTGGAACATTTTTAACAAAGCTTCCAACAAATTAAAACCAAATAGTAATCTCGTAATTGAGGAAAACAACAATATTATAAAAGAGCCTGCAGAAGTTTCAGAACTTTTCAGCAAATATTTTTAACTTTCATTGCAACATCATAATGACAACACTCTCAATGAATATCCAACAATATTTCTTTATCCCGTAGATAAGTTTGAGGTTTTAAGGTTAATAATGAGTTTAACAAATAAATTTTCAGCTGGTCTGGATGAAATTCCTACAATAGTAATAAAATATGTTGCGGAATTTATCTCCGAACCCCTAACACATATTATAAATGAATCATTTATAACTGGATAATTTCCTACTGTTCTCAAAAAAGCTAAAATCGTTCCTGTACCCTCAGTCAATTAGCCGTTATCTACCAGTATCACTATTATCATCTGTATCAAACATTTTTGAAAAGGCCCTATTTACCAGAATCTTCAATTTTGTGAGTTCACAGCAGATATTGGCTCTCCACCAGTATGGATTTACTCCTAAAAAATCTACGGAACAGGCTATATTTGCTACTGTAAGTTATATAGTGGAAAACCTTAACAAGAGCGAAAAGGTTGCAGCCCTTTATTTCGATTTATCAAAGGCATTCGATACTATAGACCATCACTTGCTACTTCAAAAACTTAAAGCATGTGGTATTCGAGGTGTATGTCTCTTCTCAGTTCCTATTTAACAGACAGGGTGCAGTCTATGTCTATCATGCATGATGGAAAGTCAAATTATTCTTCATTTCAAAATCTGGAGCAGGGGGTTCCTCAGGGGTCAATTTTGGGTCCCATGTTGTTCCTGCTGTATGTGAACGAGCTCTCTGGTGGAATTCCTGGTGGTGGGCTGGTTTGTCAGTGTGCTGATGATACATCGGTCATACTGACGGCCTCCTCCTCTTGATGGGTCTGTCGGAGGTTTGTTCGGGTACGGTGGGTGCAATGAGCTCCTAGTGTCAGGATAACTATCTAAAACTTAATACTGATAAAACTGGGCAAATTCTATTCAGTAGAACCAAACAATGTGAGTCCCTCTGTCAGAGTGGATGGAAGGTCTATACCTATGGCTGAAAGTATTAAATTCCTGGGTGTTTATTTGGATCCCCTTTTGAATTGGGTGCACCAAAATAAGATGCCCTCATCAAGACTAAATAACAACTGCGTTTTATTGCGGAGACTGAGGTGTGTGCTTACTGTTGAAACCCTTAGAATTTTTTATATGTCTTGTATTCAGTCAATTTTGAGTTATAGCATACTATTCTGGGACGCATCTTCTACGGCCGTGGACGTTTTTAGAGCTCAAAAACAAATTATCCGCACTATATGTGGTATTCGTCCAAGAGACAGTTGCAAGCCCTATTTTTCAAAACTTTCTATTCTTACAGCCCTTCTTTATACTTTTTGGCATTAGTGATGTACGTTAAAAAACAGCCCAACCTTTTTGAAAGAAATATAGACCATTATTCTTTGCAAATAACCATGATAACTCGCAATAAAACAACTTCGCATCCGATCCTACAATACCACTTTTTTTAAGAGGCCCCGTTTTCATAGCTATAAAGGCTTTTCATATGCTGCCCACTCAAATAAAGCAAATTGAAAATATAGGAAAATTTAGAGAGCACACCATTCAATTTCTACATGCCAGATGTTTTTATTCTTTTACCTTTGGTGAATAACATATTTTTTAAAATGTAATTGTCATATTTTTAATAATGGAAATATTTTAAATGAATATTTGAGATATCTAAAGCCACTATTTTTTGACGTTGCTTTACGATTTGTTTCATGTTGTTGGCAATTAAAGGAGATTATTATTATTATTATTATTATTATCTTATAAGAATATCAACAATTATAAAAATTATTTAAAAAGTAGATAGGTAGACTATTGTGTATTAATGTTTCATTAAATGGCTTCTCTCGCTGATTATAAATACATCACTTTTGACACCTTTAAATTTAAAGACAAACGAGAAAATTGACACAGGGGAAATTGTGTGGTGGGTTTTCGGGGTTTTTAGGGGTAATTAGATCAGTTGTACACATCTTTTTAATTTTTGACTGGTTGTATATAAATTTGTTTAGAGGCCTTTATTTACATAATATTAGTTAATTCTAGCAAAATTTTAGATGAAACGGACACCAGTATTTATTATTTAATTACGGACGTCCGACATTTTAACCCAGATTTAGGCTTCGAAAACTTTGAAGCACATTTAATGGATAACATTTCACCAAAAAAAGGGCCTAACAATTTGATTGCTAATAACACCAAGCCACACATTAATACCAAATATTTCTTGAAAATTTGTTATTCTTAGCCTATATTCATTTTCATTGCTCCAATAATAATGAACGTTGCGATTGAACTCTGCAAATGAAATCGGCATTCGCCGGTCCACATTAATTTCGAAGCAATATTGTGATCTTCGCGGTGTTTCTTTAACTACCACCTGCAAGAACGTATCCGTGCTTGGTAGTTCGTCGGCTGGCACACATGAGCTTTTCGCATTTTGTATGGCCGATGTTTCTTGGTTCTTTTAAGAAATCATGGTTCTTGGGATTAGACCATGTCAAAATGGAATCACTATCCGACGTTTCGCCTTCGATTGCACGAGGCATCTTCGATTAGAAGGCAAAACGTCGGATAGTGATTCCATTTTGACACGGTCTAATCACAAGAACGTTTCTTGGTTCTGTTTGTTACCCGGTACCTAATTCATTTTGAAAATAGGTTTATCAAGACTCCTGTGCATCCTCAGGTTACTTTCGAGTTTTCTAAAATATGTTCTCTTTGGTAAATATCGCTCTAGATGGAGTTTTGCATATCGTTCGCTTGCCTGCTCCGCATTTCGGTTGCATTTAGCATAAATAAAAAGTGTCAGTTTTTTCATAGTTATTGAAATTGTGCATCTTAGGGATGTTTTATTAAATTCAGAATATCTTATAACACTCCGCCAATGAAAACAAAACTAATAAACATAATGTTTTGACATGTATACAAACAATGCAATTCCACAGGCCACTTTCGAGTTTTCTAAAACATGTTTTCTTTGGTAACTGTCGTTCTAGATAGAGTTCTGCATATAGTTCGCTTGCCTGCTCGGCATTTCGGTTGCATTTAGCATAAATAAAAATTGTCAGTTTTTTCATCGTTATTGAAATTGTGCATCTTATGGGTGTTTTACTAAATACAGAATATCTTATAACACTCCGCCAATCAAAATAAAACTAATAAACATAATATTTTGACATGTATACAAACAATGCAATTCCACAGGCCAGTATATGTCCAAAATTAACAATCGAAACCATTTCGTTTATGAATCTGTTGATGACTAGCCTTCCAAATGTAAACACTTGTGCCTCCCAGGGAGGCTTTCTAAAATTCCCCACTGCGGTATTAACATGGCGAATGATAATAGTGAGCTGCTCTTTTTTGCCAACATCCTGAGTGGTGTCTAATATTATGAAATAAAATGGAGCTTTTTGGACTTCGCCTGTTATTGACTTAACTATATCTTTGACTTTGTTATAAGATCTATAAATGCATTTTGAAATGGTTTGCTAGAACGAGATCATATTGTGAAAGTAGCGCGATAAACTCTTTTAAATAAATTAGTTATTTATGTATATAATAATATTTTTATTTGGAATAATATTAATATTAAATATAAGTAATACTCATTATGGGCTGTTTGATGATTCAGGTTTTAAGGTATTTTGCGGAGGCTCCGGAATAACTGTTGGACTGGGGCTCAAGTTAAACTCCGTTTCCGAGTTTTGGGTCGCCTTTTGTTTTGACCTTATTTTCGGGTTTGGTAATAGGTAGGTAAAATACAGCTAATATATAGGTAAAATACAGCTAGAAAACCCTTAGACTGACGAGTATTTGACAATACTGAAAAACATTCAATAATTCAAACTTATACGCACATTTTAAGCCTTCATTAAGAAAAGAAACGTCAAATATATTGGGCTGTTGATTTACTACATTCTTCAAATGGACCCTTAAAAATCTATCTAGAAATACAACCGCGTGTAAAGTCAATATTCTCTCGACGTTCGCCTTTTTAGATTACAGCCATTTTTTTCTAGCTACTTTAGATACCTTTAGATACCAGTCATGGTTTTTTTACATCTCTGAGAAGCTAACTACAATAAAGTTTTAAAATAAAAAGCCATACATAAATGCACAATATCTATTAGATTCTAGTTGGTCGATGTACAATTTTGTTTTTTTATTACATTAGTAAACATCCACTTGCTGGTGTTTCCATCAGTGTTTTTCCTAAAAGTATGCTCTTTTAAGCTAAAATTGTATTCTAAATATTTTATTACAACTAGTATTAATAAAAAAGTATAAATATAAAAAAGTGGAATAGTGATAGGTACATTTTACATCATTTATATTCAGAAAGGTCCTACTTTTTTTTAATACTTCTGCAAACCCACTCCATACCCTCTCGAACACCGCTGCCTTGGGCCGCAATGCAAGCTTGAATTTGCCATGTCCTATCTTTGATCGAAGGTAACCCGAGAGCTTGGGCCAAATCTGACGCTGGTAAAGAATCGGGAAGATCCTGTTTGTTTGCATAGACCAAAAGGGGGACGTTTTGTAGTTTTTCATCACTCAGTAGTTCGTATAATTCAATTCCAGTCTCTTCCAGACGCTTTTTGTCTGCAGAATCGACGACGTATATCTGCAAACGAAGGTCAGTTCTTATAATAACTATTAAGACATTGCAAAATATAAACAAGTATTCAAAAAGCAAAAAAAAGCATATATATACAGGCTTATTCATATATCCCGGGTTATTCAACAAGGACTAGACATGCCGGTTTTCCGCCATGGGTGTCTTTATTTGAAAAACGAAAATAGCTATTGATTTTATTTGCTTTCCGTGGAATTCGAAAATTATGAGTGAAGAACAACTGAACATGTAATAAATTTGCTTCGATTGCTGGAATATTTTTTGCTTTAAAGTGATATATTTTATTTTAATAAAGTCGATTTTGAGAAAATGTTCGTCTACCGTGATAATACTTCCTATTAACACCTGAAATTGGCATTGTTCAATCTTTGAAGGTACTTAAATGTCATTAATTTTTCATTTTCGATGAAAAAAAAAATTAAATATGCATAACTGGCTACACATTTTAAAATTATTTTACAAAAGTTTGTAATGTGCTTTGCCATGTCATGTTGACATGGCAAGGTATATTAATATTAGGTCCGTAAGGGCCTTGTATAAATTAGATAATTGTACACCGATGTTAACAGTTACAAGATACCAGAATCAATCGTTGGTTCTGTTAGGATGTTCTTATTAGATCTTAATATCTAGTTCAATAAAATATATACATAACATTAATTGCTAACCTGATCTTGTTCTAGTTCTATAACTTAAATTATATTACGATTATTGTATACAACAATATTTACGTAACATTAACAAGACGACTGCAGTAATTACCGTTGCGACATATTTGTACCATATGAATAGTGGCGGCTCGTGGTCAACTTTTCAGGGGGGTCAATATATGTATATCTACCTAATTTTCTAATTATTATATTTTACACCACAGAGTCATCTGAAAAAATCATAAGGATAGTTCAGACACTAGTCAAGTAGTTAGTCAAACTTTCCCGGGTGTTTCGAAGCAGTGCATGGAAAGCACGTCATTATCAAATCACCCACGGATTTTTGTTTTTATAAAGTTCATTTGTCACGTTCCATAATGCCTCGTATTTTAAATACTCAGTAACAAACTTAAATGTCGTATATTTATTCCAGCACGCCATTTTGGCAGTCTCTCGGCTCTCTCAGTAACTAATGCGCTTAACTAAACCACACTCGTTCACATTGTTTTAGTCGCAGTTTAGTAGGTAGGTGCACGTGGTGGGGAACTCTACTCGACCGTCAAAATCAAATCAGATGGATCCAGCTGACTAAACTACTATACTAAACTACTCTACTAAATTTTACTGTCCGCACGCATCAAATTACTAAATTACTCGCTACTCAACTAAATTAACAGCCCTGTCTGAACCAGGCTATAGACACGAATCAATAAAATGACCTTATCCCTTCGCAATCACATATCCAGTCACACAAATTGTACATATTTTTACTAAAATAACGACTTCCTTTTTTGTCTTTGTCTTTACTGGTCTGCCGTATTTTAAGTTCCGGCAAAGGTCGCCAACTGGCCTTAAATTCGAGACGTTTCTCAAAGTCTAGCTCACTAGCGTCTATTAAAGTCTTAATATTCTGAACCAGTGTGGCTACAATTCTTTAAAACATTAACTTTTTTAATTACTTTAAACTACAAAATCAACAAACAAGTCTTGAAAATAAAATAAATTCTATAAAAATACGCAATCGTAATCACAACCTATCACACGATTCACATTAAACGCATCAACTGACATCAACAAGCCAAGCCGTATATTACCTTTGCTCCCCTGTGCGAATTCGGCCGGGAACACTCGGGAAAAACTCGCCTCCGTTTATAACCACTAGGTCATCGCAGGCCGTCAGCCTCGTGATCTAACGAAACAAAACCTCCGAAGATGCGCGAGGCATCGATAGTGCGAGTGCCGAGGAATCAAGTGAACGTTCAACGAGTTCACACGCTTAGAATAATAGAAGGAAAAAATATAAATTATTTATTATTTTCTGTTTGGAAATATTTATTGGGGGGTCTTTGACCATATGACCTAAAGGAGGAGCCGCCACTGCATATGAAACTAGAACAATAAATACAAATAATGTCTCTGACAGAAAATGCTTGAGAAACAAAGAATATTTTTTAGTTTTCAGAGACACATTTCATACAATTATTAGGGTTAAGAGGCTATTCGTGAAGAGATTGCTCAACATTTTATGATAAATCCGACGAGTTGTAGAAGTCAGGTATGATCCAGAGCATCGAAGGGTCAGTTGTGGAACAGTTCAGAGAACTCTGAAGCAGATATTGCATCAATGGATGTGTTGTCATCAATACTCCAATAGAAATACCGGAGACCTGCAGCAAAAATTTTTAAATTAAATTATACGCGACTCTCTGGAAAGATTGATAAAGGGCATCAGGCCTATAGTTTGTGAAGACATTGATATTTTTCAGGCCGCTCTCAGATGGATAAGCTTACTTTTGAAGGTTCCATGGCTAGGGGAAATATCTTTGTGGATTTTCACGGGTGTAGGGTTTTTAATGCTATTGACGTTCACCCATGCTTTAACTACAACGAGTTGTATCCTTCTGGCAACTGTAAGAGTTCTGTTTCATGCCCGAGATGCAGTCAGAATTATAAGGTTCAGCACTGCACATCAAATGCCTTAAACTGTAGTAACTGCGTTAGACTAAAATCCAAGACCAATTTACTGATCAACACAAATCATGCAGCGCGGGATTTAACTTCGTGTACTGCTTACACAAGTAATTGATAGGCTCCTATCGGTCGTATTGTCCACCAAATACCCATTAATGGGCTCCGTTCCTTCCACTTCTAGCTAGTCATAGCGCAAAAACGATATTGGTGACCGTCGCAAAATCAAACAATTCAATATTTATTACTAGAATACACGGAGTATTAAAAACTGTACTCAAGGTATATACAATCAACAATCTCTTTTTGAATACGACTTGGTCGCACTCACGGAGACCCGGCTGGATTCTTCGATTTGTGACGGCGAGATTTTGTCATCTCACGGAAAGGGGAAGGGGCGGCGGTGTGCTTTTGGCAGTTCGAAACGGTTTGCATAGCGAATTAGTACAGTTGTGTGAGATCGATCGACATCTTTCGTTCCTGGTTGATATGCTCTGTATTAGGATTTCGGCTAATCCTAATTCTTTTCGTATTTTGTTATTACATATTCCCCCGCAGCTTCTTGTGACAGACTATATGAACCTATATGAGTTCTTATCTATATCGGTATCTTCTCTTACTTAATACAAACTGGCTATATATTAATTGTGGACGACTTTAACATCTCAGGTTGCGCTGATCATTGTTTGAGAACTTCCTAAAAATATTAAAAGTACTACTGCATAGCATGATTTCACCGAGGGTGGAGGGCCGCATCATTGAATTTAATTATGGTATTAATCATGTAATTCTTGCAAGACCGGTAGAATTTAAGAACTTGGGTGTTATTTACGATAGAGAACTCTCCTTTACAAATCAGCAAGACTATAGTTTGCGACTTATATAAGCTCCTTGGCTCTATAACACGAGAGATTTTCAAAATATCGACACCCTCAAATTATTATTTTGTACGTTCTTTAGAACTAAGATAGGATACGGTTCAAGAGTATGGCCTCCATATTATAAAATCCACGTCGATAGCTTGGAATCTGTTCAGCAGAAGTTGGTAAAGATGCTATGGTTTAGAACTGATGGGATTTACACTTAGAGAGGTATTCCTACTGATCAACTTTTGCGAAGATTGCTTATTGCTCCCTTAGAGGTCACACGTTACTATCTATCTAAGGTTTTTCTTTCTAAACTGGTAAGCCATAAATCAGCGATTACCTTCTATCAAAATTAAATTTTAGAATTCCTTCCTCTCACACTAGAATCACGGACAGTTTTTATCTACCCCCTACTCATATGAATATCTATAAGTATTCCCCTATAAACAAATCCTGTAGCGTGTATAACGAGCATGCTGAAAATTATGACATCTTTGATTCTACCGTAGCAGCCCTCAAAAGACACTTTCTACAATATTGGGTCTCTTTATAGTTCTTCAGTGTTTTCTTGTAAGATAGACAATAATAGAAATTTGTATTTTTGTTTTCTTCTTTGTGACCTTATATTCATATTTTTCTACTATTTTTGTGCACACCACTTATAATCTGTAACTTCCTGTACTGTAATTGGGTTAAGTAATTCTTAGTTATGTTGCCTGTTGTACAGTCTATATAAATTAACAAATGTTCATAATTATATTGTGTAGTTTTTCTCGTGTCTCTGTTTTATATGCGACGAAATAAAAATTTTCTGTTTACACTGACTATGCTAAATCCAAATTACACAAAAAAAAACTACCATTTCATTTTATATTTTTAAAGTTTATTTAAGGTTGCTAATTCGTCGAAAGTGAAAAACTATGTCACAATTTTAAAGTCTAACTTTGTCATAAAGACATTTAAATACTGTCAAAGACTGAGCAGGTAGCAGTATAAATACTTGTGCAAATTTCAAGTGTTAATGGGAAATATCACGGAGGACGAAAATTTTCACATTTCAGTTGTATTCACTTATCGTTTTCGGATTCTAGGGAAAGAAATATAATAAATGGCTATTTTGGGTTTCCGTATCAAGACAACTATGGCGAGAACGTGTCAAGTTCTCGTTGGCTAACCCTGTACATTACATCTTATCTGTAATTTAAATAATCTTAAACAATCATGTAAAAAGAGTTATAGAAAATATATTTTGTTCTGTTTTTTGTCAACAGAGGAGAGATTACAGATTGATATGAAATAAGTAGTATCACAAAATGCGATTATGATACGATTTGCCACCTGCTACAGAACAAACTGTTCCTAACGCCAGTGCGTTGCTCGTCTTTAATTGGAAATTGATCACCAATGCCATGTTCTACAATATGGCGCGAATGGTAGAATTTTTTATTTAAATTATTATTTTTAAACCTGTCAGAAACATAGCAAGCTGGAAGGTTTTCCCCAACAGGGATGCAAAAATGAAACGTCAGATTTTTTCCTGTCTTATTTTAGATTGTAAGTTATTCTGCGATGTAGTGAATGTAAGGTCGAAATGAATAGACTTGCAGTCTGACGGTTCAGAGTTAACTTGATTTTCGTAATTATAGGTGTTCATAGATGATTCAGAATTCATAGATACAATATAGAAACCAGTGACAATGATTTTTTATTAGTATTCGATTTTATATTTTGACCTAATTCAAGAATGTTATCAGCATATATTGTCGCATAGGATAGTGGCGTCGGCTGACAAGTTCATGAGGCAATCTAGTTTCATGGTTTCAAGCCTCCAGATTCGTTTTTATATACTGTAGACTCGTGTGGCCAAAAAAAATGCCGGTCGGTACACGTTTTATGGACAGCGTTCGTTTAGTTTGAGTCTGAAAGTGAAAAGTGGTAGTCGATCGCGAGGGTAAGTTTTTTCCGCTTTTTTAGATCACGAAATGCTAAGGGGTGTACGTGCGAAATTTTAAATAGGAGACCTATGCGGTTATACTTGGTGGTAAATATAACTAATATATGTTTTATAATTCAATTGTTATCGCTGAATTGTGACTTCATTCATGATTTTTTTTGTCGGATGGTGCGTGCTTTTGGGTGACTTTGCCAGGTTAAGAAATAGAAACAATTTTGTCATTTTTATTTCAGAATTGCAATGGGCCGAAAATATAAGAAGGTCTTAGTTTCCAGACGCTACCGCAACTACGCAGAAGCGGATCTACTTAATGCAGTTGGTCAATCAACAAAAGGTAGACGTTCTTATCAGCAAGCTTCTGATTTATTCCACATTCCAAGAAGGACGCTGTGGAATAAGGTCCATAGAAGGCACCCACTAAAACCCGGAGGTGTGTCTCAGCTTTAACCGAAATTGAGGAACGTCATCTAGTCGACGTATTATTGGCTGCAGCCGAATTCGGAAGTTCATTGACCAGTTTAGAATTAAGGCCCAGTAACACTAGATATAACTGCAGTAAATCCGGATGGTTTAATGGATTCTGCTTTGAGGAATGGTTTAATATGGTTGCTCTTTCATGGACTCAAAACAAAAATGGCATCAAAGTTATTATTGGAGATAATCTCAGTTCTCATTTGAACGTAAACATCATCGTCGCTTGTCCGAGAAATTCCATTAAATTTGTATTTCTTCCATCTCAGTCTACACACATTACGCAACCTTTGGACGTCGGATACTACGCTCCACTAAAACGATGTTGGAGAAGACTGCTCGAGAATTATAAAATTAGAATCCCAAGGAGAAGACATTGAATAAAATAACATTCCCCTGTCTTCTGAAGAAACTTGTAGACCATTTAAAATTCAGCGACAATAAAAATATAAGAAGTGCGTTCAGAGCAACTGGCATAATTCCACTTGATAGGAATGCAGTTTTAAAAAAGCTACCAAATCTGCGATATCGAGAAAACATTGGTCACTCTGTTAGCGGTACTCTCTTAGAATATTTAAAAGAATCGAGAACCCCTTCAGTGACTCGTACTATGAAAAAGAAAAAAATTATGAGGGTTGAACCCGAAAAATCTGTAACGGGTCAAGATTTGTTGGATAATTCGGAAAAGGACTTGGAGATTGAAAACCCTCCATTAACGTCTGGCACACAGCAAAGAAAAAAAGATACCAATTTAGCCGACACAAATAGTGACATGGAGGAAGAAAATATCTCCAGAAATGGCAGTGAAGTAAACGGAATGGATTCAGAGGAGAAGATTTTCTATTGATCAATTTAACCAGGAATCAAATAAATGACGGCGATTTTATAATTGTGGTGTTCCAAACCAAAAAGACTGAAAATCATTTTGTAACAGAAGTGTTAAAAGTAGAAAAAGATGAGTTTAGGGTGAAATACATGAGGTGTCCCAGTAATAGCTTTACATTCCCAATTGTAGATGATATATCAACAATTCAGAGTTATGATATTGTTAAAAAACTCAATCTCCCCGTGGCTGTTATTATTTTAATGATATTAATTTTAGTTTGTACAACTTATTGGTTTAAGTTTTTTATTTTTTTGTATTCATGTTTCCTTAGTATTTAATTGCATAAGTGCCTACTTTGTTAACTGTTTCGGAAATAACTTTTTCTTTACTGTGGTTACTTGTAAGTGTAAGATTTACTTTCGCAGGTATTACCGAGGGTAATAATGTTTATTTCTTTTTAGAGTCACATTTTTATTTGTGTTAAGAAGTTTAAGAAACTTCAAGAGGCTTTAAACTAATAGAATTTAAGATTTCGTTTTGTTTTTTCGTTTATGTTGTTTATTTACGTCTGTATAAACCTCGTTATTTGCATGCAACTCATAAGACTGATTTGTGCCTGAAAATGTCTTAATTTTAAAGTTCATAATAGAAATAAATTTATTTTAAATAACTTTTTACCTAGTTTTTTTACTTTCCTACCTATCTTATGTTTTTAACACTTTTTAAAAACAAATACCCTGGCAAACACACCTATATGATAGTGTTAAAGTGCTTAGGCATGAATTTGTAACGCAAAGGCAAATTGACCCTGATTTGAAGGTGACTTTGCCAAATTTATGAAAAAATACAAAAAATTATTCTAGTTACTTTTCAAACGCGGTATTTACTAAAATCAGTAGGTAAGGAGTAAGTATTTTACATATATTTTAGTTGCTACTTTTTGCTTAAAAATGAAAAATATATACTGAGAAAACTGTGAAAGCCGGGGCAAAGTCACACGAGTCTACGGTAATTCTAGAAACTGAAATTCATCCCAAGGAAAAGAATTTCCCGTTTCGGTAACAGATTTTTGATTTGTTTGGATTGTCCTAACTTGAGGAATTCCGATACTTTGTAATGTATAAGTCACAGGGTGCTTTATGTCGAGGTTGTCTGAAGACGGTGAGCCCAATCGACCCGTCGCGGCGTGTCGGCCCCGAGGTCCCGCCACCATTTACCTGGATATTCCCTGAATAATGAATATCCGCCTCAAAGATGATAGTGAGCCTTTGTAGACGCAAAGTGGGGAAACATCGCTGCATGGTGTTAAAGTAGCCATATTTAATTGGAAAAACAAAGTTAGAAAGTTGATTTTTGCCCAAATATGGTATTCAAGTTTTTATTTAGCAAATCTAACTATTCTTAGACAAAGTTGTGAGTGTAGCGACAGGCAAGATTTTGTAAAAGAAAGTCCTGTCAGTGACTTAAAGACAATGGAACGCGGGCAACCTTGAATCTAATTAGTTTAGTTCCAAATTTTAATTTCTAAACACTGTCGCAAAGTTCGGTTTACTTTTCAAAAACCTTGTTAAAAATCTTTTCACGGGACCGGCAGTTTATGTTCAAAGTTACGAATCAAAATTTTCTGTTTTTTGAAAAATCAGTTTAATTTCGACATATTTTTGTTAATTATTGTTCCATTTTCATGTAATACACACGGATACTGAAATAAGCACTGAAAAAAGCCTCTGCAAGTGCTATGAAGAAATGTCTAATACTTACTTTGTTCGTTATAGATAAATTATGATAAATAACGAAATTAGGTCAGAGGTCAACTCTCCCATAAGGCTTAATGCAAAATTTTGGTCTTTTTTACCCTTCTGGATATCAACAACTTTACCTGCAAAACCATTTTTGTAAAACAAATATCTGAATTTTTCCGTAAGTTATGGAGGAATTAGCCTCACGCTCCTATTTTTTGAATGAAATTCAGAAAATTTTATTATATCTATATATCCAATATCTCAAAAACGGTGCATCGGATCTAAATTTTAGATAGGACATAAAAAATAGTCCTTTTTCTGTCCTGTCGAATGCCGTAACGCCGACAAAAAATATTAACTAGTTTTTGAGCTGTTGAGGCGCAAAATTTTACAATATATCTGCGTCTATGAGTTTTGCTGGTTAAAATGCATAAGTATGCCAAATTTTAGAGTTATAAAAATTTATTGCGGTATTGCAATGTCGCTTTTATTGGACTATTAGACGAACGAAACGACCAAATTTTTTTAATGTAGTAGGAATAGAAAGTTAAACATTTTTTAAAATCCTATGAACAACAAGAAAATTCCTTTATCCAGTAGAGAATCATAAAAACATTACAAATATAATATATTTGTGTTTTTGTTTTTATTATTATATATACAAAGAAAACTCCTTCAGAAATTTATTAAAAAAAATTCTTTGAATATATTATAAAAACTAGGAACTTATACTTATCTTCACATTTAGAAGAAACCGTAAGCTTCGGTAGGCCTACGAGCCATGTCTGAGGAAAGTATATAGACAGGATTTTTGAAGCTACTTAATTAGTACCTTAAAATCATATACAAATTGTTTTAAAAGGGGGATTTACAAGAAAAAATATGTTTTAACACAATTTAAAGATAATTAAAATTAAAACGGCCCTATTATGTCAAAGTCGGTAAAAATAAAAAAAACCCATTCAAGGTAGACTTCCAAATAAAATTTTAAAAAATGTTAGTTTTAAAACGTATGGAATAAAGTCACAATCGGAAGTTTTGAAGTTTGTCAGATTAACACACGATTTCACTGATCAGATAAAAGTTAAGTTTAAAAATACAAAAAGTTTTAAACTTTAATGATTTTAGTAAAAGATGTAACACTTACAGCACTGAATTTACTGAATGGGGAGAATTTCGCAGGATTTAGCCAAAATGAAAATCTTCTCTGTTGTTTCACGGTCTATTAGCAGCTTGAACATGAATGTAGACTAAAATTGTTTCGTGAACTTCTACGCGAAAATTTTAATAGCCACTAAAAATACGTCTACGCGCGATGGGAATGGTTATAATGTTAAAAAGAATGATAAAATATATCTTTTTTGTTGATATATTTTTGAGTTTCGCTTTTAGTTTAGTCAGAAAATCAACATATATATATTAGATGTTTTAGGCTGTAGAAATTTTTCTATTGAAGGGATTTGAGTCAATTCTAAATAGTTTCAGCAATATAGGGGTTACGGTACGATAGGCAAGATCTCTCTCATTATTTCGCCGGAAAACGCGATATGTACGTGGAATTAGCCTATGCCATGATACCAAATCTGCAGAAAGTAGATTTTACGTTGCAAACGCCTCAACAAAGTGAAATAATCACCCGTTTCCTCCGTCACTCCGGGTTCCAAGACGTTTGCATCGAATCATATTGTACTTAGTTAATTATTCTATATGAAGGATTTTTTTCACATCTTTATTTTAGCATTAAGTTTACAAAATAAATTAATTCAAAATATCCAGGAATTTTTGTTTCCAGTTTGAGAAGGTTGGACCCTTTTCAAACTGGATTACTTGCGTTTGTCTTATAATCCGGACACAGATAAAGTTTCCGCGGCGGAAAGATGAGTTTTCCACTTCGAGATTTTAACCAAGTTGAAATCGGTATCTACGAATATTGCACTAACCCATTTAGATAAAAAAAAAAAACGTAATTTTTTCATTCCTCTGCTGCCTTCGAAGAGCTAGTATGTTGTTATAAAAAATGATTAAATACATCTTTTTTGTTGAAAACTTTTTGAGTTTCCGCTTTTGATTTAGTCAGAAAATGCATTTTTGTATTTTTCTCGAATATGTCAGATTTTTACAAGTTTTAGGCTGTAGAAATTTTTTTAATGGAGGGATTTGACTCAAAGTCGCAGAAGGGGAAATATTTCCTGGTTTGTCTATTTTTATTGGATCTTTTTAAGAGAGTAGAAAATTTATTTCTGTACGGATTTTAATGATTCTTTTACCAAAATATAAATAATTAGCTCAGCTAGGCCGTGCACTAACCAGCCTTAAATATTAACTATTCTTGATTTCAGAAACGTGAAAATTGCAATTTTTTCTAAAATGATTTTCGAAGATTTTTGCCTTATGGGCTTTAAAATAGCTATTTGAAATATGCATGTGTGCATTTATTACAAAGTTATTAATAATTTCCTATCGCAAAAAAAATGAATTATTCGCGTTAAGAGCTAAATCGTTGTTTTGCGCTGATTGAGCGATTTACGTTCGCGAGATTCCAAGATCAGCGTTAGAGTCAAGTTCTCATATGGAAATCTGTTCGGAGATTTGCACGTGAATTTTATGTCGACCGGCCCTATAGGGTTGCCATATGGACCGTTTGAGATGCATATTATTTATTTTGATAATTTTACTGTTTTATTTCACGACAGCGGGCATGCAAAATAGTGCTAAAGGGGCTTCACCTCCTCTTGGTTAAAGCCTTCTTGTGCCTAAGACCAGAATCGAGAGGCTCTCTTCTCTCCATTTCGGTCCTGTCAGCTGCTTGTAGAAATTAGGCGTATGGGTAATTATGTTTTATGATGAATAATAAACTTGATAGTTCCCTACGTCCTTACGTAGGGCAATGCTTATACATTATAATGTATATAAGCAGTTCCGGTTAGAAAAGGTAGCTAAGAAAAACAATTTGTTTTGTTCAATAAGAATACATATATCTTTCAAAATATTCCATACAAATAATGGAATTTAAATCTAACTATTACCATTTAAAAATATTCTTACCAAAACGTCTGTGTTTTCAAAGTAATTCTTCCAATAAGGTCTAATTTTTCTTTGTCCTCCAATATCCCACACATTTAATTTAAAGCCGTCACTTATCACAGATTTAATATTAAACCCTGCCGTTGGGGTAATATTTGTGATGTCTTCGGAAGCCAAAATTTTAAGTATGGTCGTTTTTCCAGCATTGTCTAGTCCTAGAAGTAGCAATCTCAGTTCTCGCTCAGGAGCAGATGTGAATTTCCGTAGGATTGATAGCAGACCCTAAAAAATAAACAGTGTTTAAAGATTTACTGGATCATGATCTTGAAGTGTCTTGAACAGTGGCGGCTTGTGGTCAACTTTTCAGGGAGGTCAATACATATTCACCACAAAGAGACATCTGAAAAAATCAGATACACGAAACAATAAAATGCCTTTGTTACTTCGCAACAGCGTGTTTAGACACATAAATCGTACGTATTTTTATGAAGATAACGATTTCTTTGTTTTTGTCTACATTTGTTTTCTGAATCTTAAATTTCGGCAAAGGTCGACTACTGGTCTTAAATTCAAGTCGTTTCTAAAAGTTCTGCTCGCCAAAATAATTGCAAACGGCTTATAAGGTCTTGATATTCTAAAACACTACGGCTACCTTTCTTTAAAACATTAATTTAAACCACAAAATCAACAAACAATATGTAAAGTCTTGAAAATAAAATCTATAAAAATACGCAATCGTAACCACAACCTATCACATGATCCACATTAAACGCATCAACTGACAAAAATATTTGAGTCCTCGCCGCGGCTGTTGACCCAAATTTTGCGAACGTAAGCCGTATCTTACCTATGCGCCCCTGTGCGAATTTGATCGGGAACGCACGGGAAAAATTCGCCTCTTATAACTACGAGGTCAACGCGGGCCGCCAGCCGTGATCGATGCTAACGAAACGAAACCTCCAGAAATCGCGGTGCTAGGAATCGATAGTGTGTCGCGGAATTAACGGTCAACGAGTTTATAAGCTTAGAATAATAGAGGGGATATCCAAATTTAAAAAATAAAAATTATGTATTATTTTATGTATTTGTTTCTGTTTGGAATATTTATTGGGGGCCATTGACCATATGACCTAATGGAGGCGCCGCCACTGATCTTGAATTAAGATAATTAATAGAACAAATAACTTGGGTAATATTTAATGTGAAAGTCGTTAAATCTAAGCTGCCAATTTTTTAGCAATGACGGCTACTAAGCAGAAAGAGGTGAATGGCCCTTTAATCTTAAAAAATTACGAAATTCTTCATTTTTAATTATTATCGTGTATCTAGATTCTTAGAATTAAATAACATAAGAAATGTCGGATAAAGTCCGGTATGAAGCCGCAAAAATACTTCTATAAGCTCTAAATCACCAAAATAAAACTTTTCAGTCGCAAAAAGACTTGCATGTGAAGAAAATGCAACAATATTTCTTCAGGATAAGAGCTAGGTATAAGAAAACACGAACAGAATCAACTAGAAAAAATGAAAAAGGAATCGGCAACCTGATTGATATTTTAGATTTGTCTAACCTAAAGAAGCGGAAATGCAAACCAAGCGGCTAAGATTCCACGGTTTCACGGAATTCCAAAAATATCCAAAGTCAATATATCGAACGATCTGATTCTGCAAACATTTTGAGGGAAGCTTTAATATTTTAAATTAGATTTTAACGGTATATTAGCATGTTTTGATGTTGAATCTCGGTATACAAACTATTTAGTTTCTATAATTTCGAACAATTTAAACATACAAATTTTGATCAGGATTTAATTGAATTGATTAACAATTAAACACCCTTACAACTTCCTGTAGTAGTTCTAAAGTTTTGTTTAACTCCGATAATAAAGTAGTAATAAGAAAGGTGGGGAGATTAGTCCTAAAAGGCCCTTCGCTATCCCATGTCCACCCACTCTCATTGTGGGTCCCCTTTTGCCCTCGAATTAAATTGGCCCGCCTTTCTAACGAAGGCTTACAACTTGTCTCAACCAAGAGTTTTTAGCTAATAGGGTGCCTAGTTTTTTCTTCTGCAGACAATGATGATTGATCAAATGTAATTATCAATTATTCAACTCAAGAAACTTAGCATTAGTGTAGTTTTATTCTACAAAATACTACAAATGGAGCAAATACTGCCGAAACGTATTCGGAATATTGCAAGATATACTGCACTCGGCAAACACCTTCAAAGTCACCTCTAGTTTGGTATGGTAGTTAAATAAAGCGGACTATAATTAAGTTTCATGCTCAGATAGTCTGGTTTCACATGTGCAAGGCTGCTATACCTATTAGAGTTGACTTGGAAGGTGTTTGCCATGTTCCTAATGAGTTTCGGCAATATTTGCTCTATTGGTAAAATAAAACTACACTATCTTCAATTTTTCTTGAGCTGAATATCCTATAATATACTTATAGAAATTAAAATAAAAGTTTAGTTTTAATAATGATATCTAATCAATCATTACCTGCAGATCACACCAGTTTTTTTAAGGTAAGTATATGTTCTTTCTTTGATGTGAAATATTGAAAGCCACAGGTAGATAAATATATAAGATGAAGAGGGAGAGTATGAAGATAACAATAAAAAAATAGTAAAGAGCAGAGTAGAATCAGAACAAACTGTTGTGGATATAGGGTGTTTCATGCCTAGAGTATAATTTAGTCTCATAACACCGTTTGTGTGTGTTAGTTTCGGAAAATCCCCCCCACCGCAATGACCTCGCATAATTGTCATAAGAAGAACTATGTATTCCCATTGACTCCACTTTAATATTTAAAGGTATCCGCGAAATTTGAAAAAAATCAGTAAATTTCCTTTACCTGGAACTTCCTGGTTATGAATTTTTCCTTTTATTACGAATAGTACACACACAACACAAGTTCCTTAAGTTTGCCTCTTTTAGAATGCACGTCCCTAATCATAATGATGATGAGATCCTTGCCTTGCTTAATCTGTCTTCAATCACATCGCGCCATAAACGGCATGATCTTGTTATGTTCTATAACATACTCAACCGCAATGTGGATGTACCATATCTTCTTTCCAAAATTGGTCTCCACGTTCCCCCTACAGTAACCCCTCTCTGGCTAGTTTTCATGTATCCATACACCGTACAAATTAGGGTTTTAATAATTTTATATCTAGGGTTTCTAGATTGGCAAACTGCCTTCCTCAGTTAGATTTCTCTTCACGTCCCTCTTCATTTCTTAAAATATTGGACTGCAAATTACCATGAAAGTAATCTTATTTCTAAGTTCAATACTTATACCCCACGTTTATGGATTTGTATTCATATTTACTATACGTTTATATTAAGCTGTTATTGATATTCTATTATTATATAGCTTAAATGATACATTGTATGTTATCTTATTACTTTACATTTTATATTAATCATTGTAATTGGGCGCTAGCCCGTTGTAAAATCAATAAATAGTGAAATGTGACTCAATTTAGTTCAACTACAAGTCATTTAGTAGCACATAAATACTGTCTTTTTAAACATTTTTTTATGCCACACTTGATTTTTAGGCATAATTTAAAATAACTTCAATAAGTAATGGTTGCAATGACGCAGAATGCCATTTTGTTACGTCATGTTGAATTCGTATCAGTAATAAGTTTAATCCCTATATCACATTTAATTTTTCTGCAAAACTTAAGGTCAATCAAATAGGTTTTTTTTACATTGATTTAAAATGTATTTTGCCGCCATTTTGTTCCGCTGTCTTGAATTCGTATTACCACTTTACCAGCGTGTCTCTATATCACACTTAATGCTCGCACAATATTTGAAATTAATCTAATAAATAGTTTTTCATGCTGATTTTTTTTAAATATTTGATTTGGCTGCCATTTTATTTTTCTCATTATATCTTATATTCATAACAAAATGTTACCAGTTCATTCTTATCTAACATTTGATTTGTGTGCAAAATTTGAGGTTAATTGGATTATTACTTTTTTTAGTAATTATTTTTTTAACATTTCACTAGGCTGCGATCATATTTCGGAATATTGGATTTTTACCAAAATATTACCAGGTCATCCCCATATGACCCTAAACATTTGACTAAAATTTGAAGTCAATCTGATAGGCAGTTTTCAAGCTATGCCGCGAACTAACAACCGTCCGACGGAATTGATAAACCATATTTTTTTGCGTGTAAGAACGCTAAAACTTAAAGATATGTAAAACCTCAGAGGGAGATTTTTCACGATTACAAACATTTTATTTGGCCGCCATTTTGTTACGCTATCTTGATTGATTGATTAGTATCACAGTTTTACTAGTTCATCTTTATATCACAATTAGGTATCGTACACAATTTTAAATCAGCCTATTAAGTAGTTTTTCAGGCTGAATTTTTAAATATTTCATTAAGGCACCATTTTGTTTCGCCATCTTGGATTCGGACCGAATCGTCATCAGTTAATTCCTACATAGTATTTGAGTTTCACGCAAAATTTGAGATAATTGGGTAAGTAGTTTTTTAGTAATATTTTTTTTTAACATTTCACTAGGCCGTCATTTTGTTTTGCCATATTGGATTTTTCCCAAAATGTTACAAGGTCCTCCCCATATGACCCTTAATTTTTGATCAAAATTTGAAGCCAACCGGATATGTAGTTTTTTAGCTATGTCGAGGACAGATAGACCGATGGAATTGAGAAAAAGTGTTCTTTGGCAATTAGGGTCCCTGAAAAGTAAAGATCTGAAAAAATCTCAGAAAGTCTTTTTTACGAGGGAAGTAAAAAAACCTTGCTATAAGTGTATTTCCGTTGACTCCACTATGTAATTGAACGTTCTCCGACTCTCTCTCTCTCTTTCGAAGGTTTTGTCAAATATCTGAACTGTCTTTGCAGACAACGGCACAGCTTACCATAACACACAGCCAGAACTTATTATTATAGCTGTGGCAGTGTAATACAAAAAAAAAACTAATTACAAATTGTTCAAAAGCGAATTTTCGAGCTAGCACTGAGGGTCACGATGATCAGAAAAAGAAGAAAAGAAGATGAAATATGACGTAGGACGTTACCATGGCAACAGAGACAGGCGAATTTTTGTATACAATACATATATACAATACAAACAAATAATTTTGAGATTGTATTTAATTTAATATTGTTTGTTAGTTATTAGTTTATTTTATTTTAGTTGCTACAAACAAATAATGTTGAAATGTAAGAAATTCCACTTACCATTTGATCTGAAGGTTTTTAGAAAATACACACCTATGAAACAGTAAAAAATATAATACTGAATGCCTAATATTCTTGGAGTTGACAGGTTCTGCCGAACAATTTTAATCGTCTAACTAGTATATTTTCAATCGATACGATGCGGGTATTTTGAGTTTATGCTATTTTGCACGGGATTTAATTTCTTTAACCATTCAAGTAGTCCTGATCACAATAGAAATTAGAAACGTCATTTTGGAGGAATTCCAACCTATTTGTGTGTGTGGTTCTATTGATTTCTTTGATGTGCTAACACATTTCCAGAAATATTTCTATTATGGTCGACCTAAGATTTATTGCCTTTTCACTAAAAAAATGGGGGTTAAAGAATAATATAGGGTAGGTAATTTTCGAGAACATGGATTTATATAATAAACAAACAAAAATATATTGTATTCTGCTTTGAACACATCTTAAATAAGTTTAACGTAGTTATTTAATAGTTTAACTTTAAAAACATTGGCCTATAAAATTTTAAACATTAGTTAAATATCAACTTATCTTTTTTACTTTCTGGAATTTATATTTTGCAACTGTATTAGCTTTTGTATCTCCAAGATAGTTGATTTTGATATTTCTGTGTTTTGTTAAGTTATTCCATTCATATACTATATGACATAAAAGGGAGAGAACTGTCTCATATTTCATAAGATATTTGGGTAATAGGGTTCTGTGCCATATTAAGACCCACTGCAGGATGCTAGATGTCTTTAATTTTGTTAATAGGAATATTTCCTTTTGAATGAATGTGTTCTGCTGAATGATGTTGGAACCCTGTTTTTTTTGTCTTGTAGAGTTACCAGAGCATAGTGAATATTGTATATCTTTCTATAGGATGTACAATGTGGTCATACTAAATTTGTTACTGTTTTGTTTTTAACAATGTTGTATCTACCTTTCATATTTTTGTTTAGTAATAAAATTACCTAATACTGAGGAATCAAAAATTATCTTTATTAAGCATACCTAGGAAACTAGAAATGTATGTCTAAAATAATTCTGTCAATGTTGTTTGTAGGTTAGTTGTCATACTCACATTCTCTATCAACATGTAGAAGAAGGAGGAAATTTTTAACACTTACTTTAATTTAGATGCTTTTGTTAATGTGTTAGTAGCAAAATTAAACTTTCAATTTTTTTCTCTATCCGTATGACAACTATATGTCTCTGTAGAATATGCTTGTCCCAAATTTGTATCCAATGTCCTGTATTTTTACCTCCATTAGTACAGAAATCAAAATAAAAAGGTTGGCAACCCCAGTTAAATGAGGTAAGTTGTTTAGTATTAGCCAAGAATGTATTAAATCCATAAAGAAACCCAGAATTATAAATAATTGTGATAGGATTACATTACAGTTATTACACCGAGCATCGCACTTTAGACTTACAAATAGATGTTAAGATATCTCCTCATTAAGTTTTAAATTTGTTAAAAACCATTGTTCAACTGTTTCTCCAGCTTCCTTAAAGCTCATCATTACTGCCATCATAAGCATAAAAGGTCATGTTTGGTAAGATGCAGGCCCTCCAGAATAAAATACTAAAAATTCTATTTAATTTCGATTGATTGATTAACACTGAGGAGCTCTACGTGAGCCTGCGTGTCTGCAGGTTGGACAAATTGCTGGCATTTGAACAATGTAAATATGTACGCAGTGTAATAAACAAAACCCAAAAGACTAATACAGAAATTAGTTTTCACAAAGATGTTCATACATATAACAGCAGAACACAAAACAACATATATCACGGTAGCATAAAAACAAAGAAAGGTTTAAAAAATCTATATTTTTGAGCTACAGAGACTTTCAATGCATTACCACAAAATATAAAAACTCAAACCAATTATAATCGAGTTATTAGGATGTTAAAACAAAAATTTAAGTCAATGACAATGATATCCTTTCTTTTTTCGTCTTCTTTTTTCTTTTCGATCTGATCATATGAGCGTAATGTGCGTAGGTACAAGTTTATTAATACAAAAATAAATAGCATAGCTGCGTCCAGTTTTTAATATAATAGCATGCAATTCATGCGTGTTGCCTAGGAATATATGATATTCTTGATACCAGTGTTCCAAATACAGTTTTTGGAATTTGTAAAAACATGTACTGTAATTATTATTAGTGTTTTCAAAAAAATTAAAAAATGGTAAAAGGTGATGTCGAAAAAGTCATTAAAATCTTTCCAAATTCTCTATAAAAGAGGAATGTGAGGTACATATTAAGATGCAATGGATAGGCTTCAATAAGAATAATACTAAAAAGTCATGGCTGGTTTCCTGTAAAAAAGACTGTATTTTTTAACAATAACATCTATTAAAAAGTAAATATTTAAAATAAGATTACCTTAATGGGTTTTTGACTTTATGCCATGAATTACAACAAGAAGTTGTAATAAATTTCATTTATGTAGAACACAATATTCTTCCACAAAGGCTTTTTTATTTTATAAAGAGTTGAATGAAGTCAATAACATATATATTGTGCTGTTATCTAGCCTAAGTGTTATTTTATTGTTAACTTTTTATTAGGTTTTCCCTATATGAATTGAAATAATTGAACAAATAAAAGAACAATTCAACGTGAGATAGGTTTTTACATAGATACTTTGAATTGCTCATTTTTTGTAAATATATTAAAATGTTTTTGTTTTTCTTTGGTCTTATTTTTTAAATATTGAGCTTAAAGTAGTATAAGAGATTTTAAGTATATAAAATTTTTTATAAAAAAATAAAACCGAGAATTTTACTTTATGAAGTCGCCGTCAAACTAATTCTTATTTAGTTAATCACATTTTTCGATTTTGAATGCTACCAGATTAGCTTATAACTTTGAAACACTAACTGATTTAATCATACCTAATAGAAAAGAATTAATTAAGAACTCTTAATTAATTCTTTGGAGTAACTACATATGATCCCATTCATACAGATCATGAAGCGGTATATTGTACCGTAAACTGTGACAAAATCAAAACTCCTGATAAATTTATACAACATAGAAATTTTAGAGCAGCTTCATGATTTTACATTTGTAGATGGTCCACTGAAATCAGTCAAATTAGGTAAACCTTGACCTCCCTGGCTTACACCAAATATAAAAACACTTATCAATTTAAAAAATAAAGCATTTTATAGGTTTAAAAACATTAAAACGTTTGGCAGTAAACAGTACTATATTAAACTAAAAAATTACCTTCATACAGCCATTAAAGCTGAGCAATCAACTTATTACACCTTTGAAATTAATCGTTGTACTGGTGCTGGTAAAACAAAACTATTTTGGCAAAAAACTAAAAAATGAGATTATATCTGGAAAAAATATATCAATACTTGAATAATTGAGAGATCCGGACCATATTAATGACTCTTTTTGACTGGCTCACATCCATTAAGAGCAGTGCCACTGGTGTGGATGGTATGTCTGCCCAAATGTTGAGCCTCTGTGTTCCCCATTGTTTGCTACCCCTAGCTAATATAAAAAACTTTTCACTTGAAACAGGACCTTTACCAGACTTATGGAAACAAGCACTCATAACCCCAACCTCTAAAATAGAGAACCCTACTATGAACGATCTGCGACCAAAAAGTGTCTTGCCTGCTGCTTCTAAGATATTGGAAAGGATTTCAAGAATCAGCTATTTTATTTTGTCACCATACATATTCCACAAACAAAACACATTCCCAAATTCCAGTCAGAGTTTAGATCCCAACACGGCTGTGCTACTTCTCTACTTAAAATAACAAGTGATATTACAAAATGCTTGGATCATGGTAATTGTTGTCCGCTTATTGTTGTCTAAACTGGCTTCTTTAAATATTGAAGTTGATGGATGGTTTAAAAGCTATCTAACAGACCACAGGTTGTCCGGCAGGTTGGTTGATTGTGGCGAGGTTGTAGTATCAGGCTGGGAACTGGTGGAGTCCGGTATCCCCCAGGGCTCAATCCTTGCTCCTCTGCTCTTCATTCTTTTTACTTCTGACTGATGATGTTCTCAAAAACTGTTCCTATCATATGTATGAGCGTGACCTGCAAATATACCTGGAAATACCATTGAAAAATGTTGAGAATGGTTTATTGGCTGTTAGTGAGGACTTGGCTAGAATTTCGCAGTGGGCTTTGAGCAACTCTCATAATTAATCCCAGAAAAACACAGGCAATAATGTTTTCCTGAACAGAATTGGACCTTGATAATGTGTTTATCAAAAGTTATAACACCCCTATTGAATGGATGGATGAGATTAAGAATCTGGAGTTATATATGGAGAGGAGGTTAACTTTTAACAGTCATGTTAATAAAGTCTCCCAGAGATCATATATCTCTATGAATTTAAAAGCTTACTTCCGACCTGTGCTAAAAAATACTTTCTGTTGTCTATGGCCCATTCCTTACAAACTTTAATAAGTACAGAATCCAGAAGACCCAAAACTCATGTATTAGATACATTTATGGTCTGACACGTAGAGATCATGTCAGTCAGTATGTTGCTGAGACATATAGCTGTAATATGGGTCAGAGGAGGTTTTTAAATGTGAGCTGCTTAATCTACAAGACAGTACATCTTGGTAGACCATCTTACCTTAATGATGCTTTGGTGAGATGGGGTGAAATTCACCAAAATTCACAAAAATTTTAAAAATATATTTTACTACATTGTGTCGTCGTCTATTATCGAATAAAAATATTCAATTCGGTAAGAAATAAATCAAGAAATTAGCCATGTCCGATTTTCTCCGACTGGCAACACATTGTGGGGATGCCATAGTGAGTATACCTTATTAGTAAGAGTTGTGGTAGTTTTGTACCTAGTGAAAGAATAAATTTGTTTAATGCTAGCATGTAAAATACTAGCAACCACACCATGTATAATATCAAAAAAAGATTAATTTTCTGAATCTGTTTTGGACATATTTGCTGAAATAAATTATTAATTTTTTTTTAATTATCCTATATTGTTCATATTTTAGACCCTTCTTAATCTGTATTAAAATTCAGAAAGATATACCTACCAAATTTTTTGGGGATTTTTTATTGAAAATGTCTAAAATGTGGGGGGTTTTTGAAATTCGACTGGGGAAATTGAGCAGGACAATCTGGCAACCCTGTAAGGGTCTTATGGTCAGTAAAACCTACATCAACGGAGGGTCAGCGTGTTTTTTCGATAGCCGAAAATTTCGCCACTAAGAGAAGAACAAGCTTTTTGACGAGGCTCTAACTAGGCACCGAAACATAGGTGAGGATGTGAGTCCTCCCAATATTTTATTCTGTTGGCAAAATCTTATTTTATGTTGGAATTATTTCATATTTTAATAGGTTATTAAAAAAAAACATTAAAAACTAAAATAATTTTGTTTAAAGCCAAAGGATCCAGACTTAGAAAAGAAAATATTAAATGAGTGATACTAGGTAGCCATACATAAAAGTGCGAAACTTTATTTTTTTGGTCCTCAGTTTTTTCTTATTTACCCCCCCCCCCCCAAATTTTCTCTTCAGCGCGTCCCGGGCTTTAACATTTTTAAAAGCTAATTTTTGAAAATAAATGTTTCTTCTACTTGAAATGTGTTTGTAGCAAATAATTTATAACGGTATTGGCGTTTCGTTTGTTATTTAGGTGGAGTTTTAGGTTTGCTTATGCATATTTTATTTTGTGATGTAAGGTGCAACTGTGTTCTAACAATAGATTGATCGTTGTTTTAAAACTTTCCTTATGTATGTTAAAGTTATTCTTCAAAGGTTTAGTTGTGGTGAGGTATAATAATATTTGCTATATAGATGTACAATTTTATGTCTTTTTTTAATGATATTAAAATTAAAATGTTCCCTGGGATTCCAGAAAATTCCGTACAAAAATCAAGACGGAAATGGGAGAACACGGTTTTCGGAATTCAGGGACCCGAAAACGCAAAGATCTGCAAAAATCTCGGAGGGTGATATTTTCACGCTTACAACACTCCCCTCTTAAAATGGAAGTAAAATATAAAATTTTAATTTCGTTTCTAGGGAGCTGTTTCACCTCCTTTATTTATATAATAATTGCTAAGCTTTAAGCTGGGAGATATTCCCTAGGGTTACCGTGTATAGTGGAAGAAAAGTTTTATATTTAGTTATGAAACGATTACAGTTAATCGCCGATTATTACATTTATAAGATTGGCTGTAATCGCCGATTATCTATACGATTCGTTGAATTTTATTACAATAGGCGTATTTTTCTTCTTCAAAAATTAAACATTTCGTAAAAATAACTTATTAATCAATAAATCTGAAAAAAATACAATGGAGAAATAAATCCAGGTAGGGGGAGGTATATCGGTATAATTTATAAATTAATTGTATTATTGTTATTATTACTTTAAAGGTAGAAAGTGATAATTTAACCTACATTTTAATATTTTAGTTAAATAGAATATGAAATTTAGAATGCTACATTTTGTAGAATTCGGTTCACCTCAAAAAAAAAAAACACTGTTCTACAAATGCTTTACGGCAAAGAAATATGCCTTTGATGATCCAAGAGCAAAATAAATAATGTAGCTTATTGCTGAGTAAATATGTTTGAACTTGGAGACTCTGGACCAGGTCCAGTTAAAAAACTGTCCGCAGTATGAAATTGTCTCTAGATCCCACATTATCCAAACAATAGTGCCGGCTATGTATACCAGTACGAAAACCAAAGTAAAGAGCATATTAGAAAATAATCCATTTTTGTGTAACATCTGGCTTATGGACCAACGACGCATTTTCTAATGTAAACGATTTTATAAGCAAAACAGTTTTGTTCGTAGCGCCAACAGCCGACGTTTCTACAAGCAATGAAATTTGGATGTTTGACAAGAATTAGAGATTTTAAAATGCACTCTAAAATTTTGCAGTCCGGTCTCGTATTTTAAGGACTTACCCATTTCCGTTTAATTACTATTATACCTAAATAAATCTTAGATTACTGTTTCCCATATCAACACTTTCTCTAGTTTTCGTCTCCAGTTTCAAAGGTGAGAGATTACCTAATTTAAGCTACTCATCAGATGTTCTTAAATATTGGTCTGAAAGTATTTTGTTTCCAAACTTAGAAAAGTGACACAAACATATTTATCCTTCAAACTATCTTTTATCAAAATTTAAGGATATTCAAACTTCTAAAAGAAAGTGACGTGGTCCCAAAAATCTAAAAATGTTATGCTTCCTTAACAACAGTTTAGTTTTCTTAAAGCTGTTATCCCTGAATATGCTACTCGGTTTTTGTACACAAAATGATAAAATAAATTTGTGTGTCGCTGTTTATCCTCTTAGGGTTTCTCTGTATAGTTAAAAAAAAAAAACGTTTTATATACAAAAAGATGAAATAAATTTGAAGTGTTTTTGGAATATTTTATTTTTGGGTTTCAAGTTACCTAATCTATTTAGGGCTATTTTGTAGAGCAAAATACGTATCTTTCGAAATAGAATGTTCCTATATATTCGCAAATTTAGTACCTCTAGAACGTTTACCTCAACTATTTCGGTTTTCAATAAGACTGATATCGGTTTGTGCGTTCTTATTTTATACCGTTTTATACTCTATAAAAATGTGGGAAATCTGTAGCTATGACAGTCAAAATCTAATCTCTGCGAAACACGGACCCAGACTATTTTGGTGTAAATTTAAAACGAATCGGTATGACTATTCTTAAGTTATCGTGGCTAATTTTGTTTACATACACATGTTTTTCGGACTATAAAACATTGAAAAAACCCAACATATACATTAGGAAAATTTTTGCGATTACAGTACTTCCCATATATAGCCCATATAATGTATTAATAATATAATATATGGACGGCTATACGGGGAAGTAATGGTACCCTACATAAGTGCAAGGGGGGCTGAAGCCTCCCCCTGTATTTTAGAAAATGTGCTTTAATCGCTGAACTTACATACTAAAGGAGCACTAGAGACTAGAATTAAATTCTTTAATATATTGTCTTGAAATTTGGTGAATGATTTGTTATTAACAAAAAAAAATTATTAAGAGCTGGAGGTACAGGGTTTTTGATTAGGGCAGGGTTGCCAGTTCCTCATAATGGAAAAGCGGGGCAGTGCTATATTACGACTGGCGATCGAGCACCCCCACAATAAAACTTACCACGAAAACAAAAACAATCTTCTTTTTCTAATGGAAAAATATCAATTTTATATTAGAAAACAAAACTTTTTATGGCTAGAGGGTGAAAAAGTGGGAAATGCCGGACAATTTATCTAAAAAGCGAATTAATTAAGAAAAAGTGGGATCGATTAACAAAAGGCAGGACTGTCCCACCTAAGGGACGTCTGACAACCCTGAGAAAGGGTGAAATTTAATAAAAGATAGGATGATCCAAAGTGCCATGTTTCATATCGTTTTGGTGATTTTTATGGCTAGGAAGTTCCATTCTACTAAATATTATAGTGTTTGGCAAATTGTATTGCTGATTCCCTATACATATGTATAAATGTCGATTTTTGTGTAATATTAGTTACCGTGTTTCTAGAACTGAACAGTAAAATAAAATATTTTATTGATTTTGGAAATTTGACTATATGAAGTCGGGTCAAAAATTATAAACAGACACATATTATTATTCTACTTTCTCTTTGAAGTACTTAATAGGCCAAAGGTCTTCAACCTTTTTAAAAATCGATTTCACATCGTCCGAAGAGCCACAATGGTCCACGTCACTTTACCACCATATCAATAAAATAAAAAACATAATTTCAAAGTCTAATAATCTTTATTGGTTAAAAAGTTCAATCAATCAATGCGATTTTTGACAAGTGTGTCGATATTTGGTTTTAATTTTGTACTTGAAACCCGCAAACTTTCTTCCAGATGTGCGTTTGTAACTCTCGACCTTGTTTTAGACTTCACATTCTTCATACGAGAAAAGAGCTGCTCGCACACATATGTGCTCCCAAACAGAGACATCATTTTTTGGGCATGTTTTTGGATTTCAGGAATCGAGTTTTGATCGACATATTTTGAATAAAAATTATGAAGACCCATGTCGAACTTGTCTTTCAGTTCCGAATTACACTGCAAATCGATAAGCTCCACCTGACAATTTTCTGACATGTCTTCAACGGATCAAGATTGATGTAATTTTCATTATCTCTGAAGTCAGAAAACCTTGATTGGAACTCTTTTTTGAGTAAATCTAGTGCTGCGACATATTTATCCACATCTGTATATTCGCAACTCTTCAGTTTAGAAAAGTGCGTAAACTCTTTTTTCAATAACTGATTTTTCCATAAATCCAGTTTAAACTCAAATGCCTTCACAGTGTCAAGTAGGTTGTTGATGAGATCTTTTTTCTTTGGTGTTGAAGTGCAGCGTGATGTTCGTGAGAAATCCAAAGTCGCGCGGCCAGTCGGGGTCACTAAATTCGGAAACTGGTTTCCTTTTGGTTTCCATGAAGAAGGTGATTTCCTTTTTGAGTTCAAAAGCGTGTTTTAACATTTTTCTTCTGCTCAGCCAACGAACATCAGAAAAATATGTCACATCACCATACTCGTCAATAATGTCGTGTACAACATTTTGGAATTGTCTGTAGTTGAGGCAGCGTGATTTAATGAAGTTTACAGTTTTTACGACTACTTTCATCACCTCATCAATATTTGTGGATTTTGCACAAAGATTTTGTTGATGAACGATACAATGGTAATGCATCAAAGGAAGATCTTTCTGCTGTTTGTTCATCAAACCCACGAGCCCTTCATTTTTTCCTACCATGGATGGTGCACCGTCTGTTACAACTGAAGAAAGGTTTGTCAATTCTAAATTATATCGTCTCAGTACTGTCATCAAACACTTATAATCACATTCTTTTGCAGTTCCCTTAATCGGAAAAAGGGCAGCCATCTCTTCAGTGATTTCAAAATTATTATCAGTGCCCGAAATAAATATAGCTAATTGAGTGGTATCGGTTAAATCTGTGCTTTCGTCGAGCGAAATAATATATGAACTTTGATGCACGTTCTTTTAGTGAATTTTCAATGTCTGCCGACAGTAACACCGGACAAACTAACTTTAGAAAAAAGTTCTTTTTAAGACGGGCACAATACTTCTGCGGCGGCCTCCATACATTCCTTGATAAATTCACCATCAGTAAAAGGTTTTGATTTCAAAGCTATTTTTCGCATATAATGTAGCTAACCTTCACGCTTGCTTCATTTTCAGTGGTCTGCTTTTAAAAACTATCTTGCTGTAGTTGAAGCTGACTTTTTAGAGCTGTCACTTTATCTTGCCGTAATTGTCCTTTGAAAGTCTCAAACTTTGTGGCATTTTTTGTATCTAATGTCTTTTTAAGTTGTATTCTTTCAAGGCTGAAAGGGATTCTTGACACACCAAACAGACGGGTTTTTGATTAACAATAACGAACAAGTACAACTCGATCCATTTTTCTTGAAATATGCGCTTTTCTTCACTAATTTTTCGTTTTTTACCCAAAGTAGAGGCCATTTTTAATGTCAAGGTAGAAGAAACGTGTTTAATTCTTCAATCAAAATGTCCACGACAAAACTAAACTTGCGGGACTGCACGCCACAATACAACAACACAAAATACACTATACTCAACTCACTATAATCACTTATCGCATAGGTAGCAGCTTCACTGCTAGTTGGCACTCTTTAGCTTGTATCGCTTCCTTCGCTCTTAGAATTAGAACTGGCCCGGTGCCGACTGCCGTGTAACGCCGGCTTTATATAGGCCGAGCGCGTCAACTTTGAATCTTTCGAAATTTCGAGCAGCTATGAGACTGGACTAGTAGGTCCCTCTCGTAGTGATAATTTCTGGAATTATTAGAAAGATTCAATATAGAGAGAGCAACGCCATCTAGTGGCCTTGTAGGTAGTTGTGATCGCGAGTTCACAGAGTGGATCTATTCTAACTAGTTGGCGCTAGCGTCCTCGGAGTGTCATTCGCGGGCGCGGCCCGATATAATATGTTCTTTACTCTTTAGCCTCTGGGAGTCGCAACAAATATGCGTCCCGGGGGCCGCGGGTTGAAGACCCTTTATTAGGCAGACACAATAAGTAAAGTTCTTTTTAGTGATATGTTCAGAAATTAGGTCTTAATTGGACGCCGACTTCATGAAGTTAAAATTTCTAAGATGGAATATATAAAATATAATTTTTTTACCTGTCAGTGGTTTATATATATATATATATATATATATATATATATATATATATATATATATATATATATATATATATATATATATATATATATATATATATATATATATATATATATATATATATATATATATATATATATATTTTTTGTTTTTGTTGTATGATTAAGCGACATTAAGTTATGGCAATGATTTGTCACGCGGTAGTTTACCATGTCGGTGGTGTGGATGGAATACCAAAGATGAATATGAATGCGCCTGAAGGTTCGCCTTGGAAGATTCAAAGCTCAGTCTAGACAACAGTGGCGGATCTAGGATGATCTAGGGGGGCTTAAAAGTGATGATTTGTATTTAAATCGATTTTGCTGAAATGTTAAAACTTTCATGATGTGGTAGTTTGCTATGGTGTGTAGATGGGCAACGAATGACAATGTGCCCCAAAACGGTCGCTTTGGAAGACGCAAACAAAATTTCGACTATATCGGTAACATACTTCATCGTGTGGATCGAAAAACGTTTGCGCTTTTATTTTAAACATAGGCACTGGCCAACGCGCACTGCACAGTGTAAATACACTAATTCCAAATCGTAATGATATTTCGTTGTACCGCCCTCAAAGCCGTCTTTTTTATTTAAATACATTTACTGCAAAGACATAATAACAGGCGTTATGTCTATATCTTACAGTAAATCTTGCATCTCTACTTAAATTAGGATAGGTACTTTAAATAGCATTTGTTTTGTGCTGCAGTGGAAATCCTAAATTCCCATGTCAATCTTTATCATACCCTGCTGGTTGTTAGACTAATCATCTGCCTTTTCTAAGGGGTGTGAAGTAAATAAAACAAGTATAAACATTGTAATGTAGTCCACAGTATAATAAATACTGGTATACTTCAGAATTACATTATAAATATACAATGTGTATCGGTATATTTTTATTTTTGTGGTTTTAAAATATTTTCTGAAAATAACAATTTCCCACAAAGCAATAATTGTTCAAACACTAACTTTTTATAATAAAACATTATCATTTACGAGTCACAGATATTTACGAACAAGAATGGTTGTATTTTTTTTTGGAAAAATACAGGAGCGCACTTACAAAGAGATCCCAGTATATAAAGTTAAACACCGAATGATAAAAATACACATATAGCGATCCTGCTTCTTTCCTGTACATAATAAAATATGTTCTGATATTATTTGATCAAAAAGTTTTTAATTCTACGACTGAATCAAATAGCATACAAATATTAAATAAGTATGCTTATTATATGTTATATTGCATCATATAATTTTTATCTCGGAATTTATTTTATTATATTTCCAACGTTTGCAGGTTGGGACGATTCTCTAGTAAAGAAATGTTTAAATTCAGGACGGCTGAAGAATCGAAAAGATATGACCAATAAAAAACTTTTGTCATTACATTAGCTAGGTATTTATAATGGGATGACTAGGTTTTTGTTAAATTTATTATTTATATTGTAACATGTAAAAATTGGACTTTTTCTAAATAACATTTTTAGTTCCGGAAAACAAACTAGATTTTTTTAAAATGTATGTTTTAGAATATGGGCTATTCCTATACATAGAGATATATTATGAAGCGTCTTTTGAAAACAAAACTTTTTGACCTGCATATATATAATATATAATAAATATTGGCGCTAAAAGGCATTTATAGTCACATTTTTAATATGAAATATACATTACACAAAAATCACTTATTCAAAAACGCAATTTTAGTGTAATTCCTTTTGTTTAACATATTGTCAAAAAGTGAATACATAATAATTTAAATCTGTACATTTTATTTTGGATATATATTATATAAACGTAAACGTTGCAAAATTTGTTGACAATTGAAAAATACCTTTTTTGATATTATTTTGATATTTTGGATATGAAAGAGTACATATATTTTGGTCCCAGTTATGTCTGTATCTAGCGGCGCACAGTGGATTTGTATTTTTGTTACTCGAAGGTATGGCATATTTAAAAATGAGTTATTGAATAGCTAATTAATCAAATTCTTAATAAAACGGGGTATAAAATTCCAGCTACATTTCGCGTACCTCTACATTTTTCAGTCTTTGAAAATTTTCTCTACCAATCACATATTTTTTTCAATATTTTTAATAAAATGTTTCTACCTTTCCCTAATCAAAGTTAACAACATACCTAGATTAGACAAAAATATGCTTTTAATTAAATTTGTTTTTAATTGGCGCACCAATTAACAGGTACAAAAATATAAAATGAGAGGGCTACATAATTGAAAAGACACTTGGTGAAAAGGTTGTGCTTGAATTTTGTTAATTATTTCTAAAATAATTTTCTAAAAATTCAAAATGTCCCTACTTATTTCTACTTGAATGTTCAGTTTAGTCATAAACGAATAGAACAAGTTTGTAATTGTTGCACAAATGGCGACATACGGGAAAATATTCTGTTACTTATGTAAGCATATCTCCTAATGAAGAATTTATGACTGAATATTTATATAATTTTAGAAAAAAAAAATGAGAAGGTAACTTAATAATTGTAAATTGCTAATTAAGGTGGTAACGTGGGCACTTGGTACTTGACGAGGTTATTGTTTTGTTTTATAGACATATATTTAATAAAATGTACCTGTCACATATCTTACATCCAAGAAAGTTGGCAATTTAATGATTTTTATAATAATAATTATTTTATTAGGATGCCATTTAAAAAAAATGTGTCGCGATCAATTCATTTAAAGTCTAATTATTAGGTTTAAGGGGTTGAATATTGTCTCAAGTAAGAAAAGACAGTTTTCGGACATTACGCAGAAGATCCCTTTCTAAATGTTTATAATAAGGTCCTCAAGTCAAGCAAAAAATTATCCTCATATTTAAATAAGATGAGCTACAATAGTAAAGACTAATTTTAATGTATATCGCTCAAGATTTGGTATTGAACTAAGCCAAAAAACAAACAATATAATATGTTAACCATTATACTTTTCGAAATATGCCATGTGTGAATTCCAACCGGTTTATTTCAGTTTGAACCTGTATAATGCGACCACAATGATGAAGAGGTAAAGAGAAACCCTAAATGTAAGCGCTACGATACTATTACATACTAAAAGTATTCCTAAACACTACAATTAGTTAAGTGCCGCCACCATATTAGTGTTCCATGTACAAAAAACTCTAGTGGGTATTAAACCTAACCTTGTACTGTAAGTGTCAAAAGTATGACGTATAGATACTACCGGCTATTTAAGTATACACTTTGTATATGAACTTTCTAAAAGAAAATATCAAAAAATTAAAAGTCCCTTTTGTAGGGCGTGAAACAATGTGTGGCAATTGCTTTATCTATAAAGTGATAAATATTTCAAACCTTCGCTCACGTGCGATTTAAAACATGTATTTGATAATATTATTTAGAGATAAATCGGAATAAACTGTTTAAAGCGGGACAGGTATTTTCGTACCGCGTAAGCATAGGTATATTAATTTGGCTATTTTATTTAGTTTAATCCTAAGTAGCATAGAGGTGAAATATGGATAATATAAACTTTATTTTCAGCAAACACGATATGTTAGTCGTGAACATTTTCAAGTACAATTTGAAAAAATAATTAAAAACAAGTGGTAAACACGTTTAGATGTGTATATATCGCAAATGAAAATCGACCATTTACAGCCTTACACCATTTGACAAAACTGTCGTCATAACTAAGTGTGATTTAGAACATTGTCACAAAGCTAATTTAGATGCACTGAATATATATAAGTGCCTCTGGGAAAAGAAAAGCTGTTGAAGATATTGTCGAAAAGCAACATGTAAGTTAAATGTGGAAACAAATAAAGGTGAATGTTTTCTTTTTATAAACACAACGTGACTATATTACGTTTTTTTTTCGTTTGAAACCAATGTGCGCATGCTGGTTCATCAAAAAGAATATATCTATCACTACTGTTGGTTTTTTTAATGGGCATTATGTTCCACTTTTTTTAATCGAAAAGAATAAGTGTTATGCAAAGCCATTTAGGTTAATAGAAAACTAGTGTTTAAAACATAATGTTTATATTAAACATTAACAAAACAAAATTGTAGATTTCGATGGGGCATTCATAATGGGGTGAGTGAAGTTTGGCCCCATGCTCAAATAATATAGGATGCAGATTCCACCTTAGTCAGTCATGGCATAGGAAATTTAAGGAATTAAATTCTGTTGGACAGTGGCTGCGTACTACCTTCACATTAACTCATGCATATACTCATAGACCTAGTAAAGGTGGGCGATAGTTTTGCACTAGATTTGTTTAGTATAATGCCAAATGATGAAAGACAAGATATTCGGACTATTTTCTCGTACAATTTGGTTCGAAGTAACAGCAACACTTAACACGCACTACAAATGCATGCGAATCTTTCCATAGATAGTTTAATGATTTCATGTATAAAGCGCGTCCAAATATTCTTGTATAGAGAAACTCAACGAGTTTCAGATTGATATGTAATTAAAAATACAGAGCATTAATTCAAAAGCTAAGATTTATAATTATAGAGTAAAAAAATCAACACTCAGTTTATTGCAAGTACCATTCAACGGTACCGAAACAAAAAAATAAGCAGGTTGCGTTTGTTTAAATATATTTTTGTTTATGTAACTGCCTTATGTAGTTGAATAGTTCATTTGTACATTTTTCATATTGTTATCTGCCATTTTACTAATATACGCATGTATAGATATTGTAACATGAATATGTAAAAAAATTACTTTATTATTTATGTACGGGATACATACCCCGTACGAAAATACCAGCACCCGTTTAGAGGTTTGAGAATTGTATAGGGCAAGCATTTCTTAACTTCTTTCAAGGACTCTAAGGATTAATTCCCATGATACTTAAAGAAGAAAGAAGGCAGTTTCTAATAAAACGTATATACCATAAACCATGAATATGCAGTTTGAACATGAAGAAAAATATTTTCATAATTACATACCTATGCATAATAATGAAGTCCAAATGTAAACCAGGCAATGTAAAGAATCGCCTAAACTTCCATAATTGTATATTCATCTCTTCTAACCTTATAGGTATCCGACTGATGCTGTTTGAAATATTGTTTCGCTATTGTAAAAATTTTGGCATGGATTGCCCTGTTAGTAACAAACATTCAACTTCACTACTTTAGACGAACAATAAAGACTCTACAGAGAATGCAACACAACAACATAAAATTCACATTCGCTTGTTGCTTTATTTAAAAAATGTCACTCTTCATCAAAGTGGTTAAATGTGGGAATTGTGTGTGGATACTATTGTTAAATATGGTTACTGTAAACAAAATTTGGATTTACATATTTTTCTTTTACAGGGTTGGGATCTGCAATACGGGCAAATGGTGTATTGCCTTTGATGAAAGTTATGGAATGTCTAAATTTGTTAGTTTATAGGCTTTTTTTCTATTATTAACTTCTTCCAGAAACTATTATAAGTTCAAATATAATATGTAATAGTTTGAAATATGTAAACGCTTTTATAAAGTTGTTCGTTTGTATAAAAATATTTACATCTACATTTAAAAATATTAGTATCAAATAATTATTTTGTCACTTTATACATAATTTTATCCCATATTACTCTGGAAAATAAATACATATTTATCAGATCCCAAGCTTGCCAAAAGAAAGCCTAAAATCGAAATATGATTTTAAAACATTAACGAGTTTCTCTTGTAATTCAGCAGGCACACAAATATGGAAATATTTAGAGTGCACTAAAAAGTACTATTTACACGATATTAAAGCAAAACCTAAATATTAAATCACCTACTCTAGGAAATTAAAATTATTTAACAAATATATTGTTATATAAAAATCATTAAAATTATGTGTATGTAAAAAAATATGTAGGACAACTATAAAAGTCTTATTTGTGAAAAACTATTGTGGAATGATAAACTTAAGCATCTAACAAAAAGACCTTGGTCCATTATGCTTTTAAATGAAAATACTGACACTTTAGGGTGCAAAGATCAACCTAAGGATAGAAAACCTAACTATTTATATCTGCATAGCTCATTTTAATAAAACTTCAGACATCGTTTTATACAGTTTTACTACATTATGTTATTTCATTATTACAAGTGAAGTAATGTAGAAAAACTTTTAAAACATTTTCTAATAGATACAAAATATATCCTACAAACTATTTTATTTTCAAATCAACATATAAAATTGTCTTTAAATAGTTTAAAATCAATCGCGGATTTTAAAGCACTACGCGAACATATAATCTATAGATAACCAGTATTAATAAAATGACCTATACTGAACAATCTCAAATCCCTTTTGTAAAAAGGCATAATAATATAACATTTACAGTTTTTTAAAATAAAAACTTTTATAAATTATATTCCTAATAGAACACATGGATTGTTATAAACACATTTTCGAGGAAATATATAATTTTAAGATTTTCAATAAGTAGATTAGTTTAAAATATTTTATACGCGTATACATTTTAAGGTTACGTTTACACTGTTAGATTTCCATTTGTTTGGACCGCGTTTTAGCTCACAGGCCAAAGAAATCATCGTTTATCATGTTTTTTTGAACAAATTATTAAATATAGATGTACGCACCTACTAGGTTATTTTATGTGTTTTCCATCGCATTAAAATTTATGAGTCCGCGGTACATTTATTCCTTGCACATCTGCTCATTAGGTCTAATTTCAAAAGGAGCGCATGTAACCCCAAGAAACCCTGACCCCGAAGACAGCTGCGCATAGTACGTGCACTTATGCTAGAACTAAATTATTATTGTCTAAAAATTGTAAAAAAAATTAATCACCCACAAATAATTTTAGATTTGAGAACTATGATATGAACAGAATAGTATGAAGGCGTAGAAGGGCCACTCTTTTTTTCTGCGTTTATTTTACCATGATAGATAACACGAAATTAAAATGTATTTCCAGTTACACGGGTTATAACGCGAATTTTAAGATAGTTATCGTAAGTTATTTGGTGCCATAATGCTGTTACAGATTTTCCTAAAATCATCCAATATCTATAATCTGGGAAAAACGAGGAAAAATAAAAGTACGGCCCTTCTATGCCTTCATACGAAGGCTGATATTGGCGACTAAAAAGGATGTTTTTCTAAAATTGAAAATATATCTAGTCCGCCGATCTTGCGGGTTCCAACTTCTTGTTCCCCTTAAAAGTTGTTTAATACTATTTCCTCCACTCTTTTTTAACATTTTTATCCTTTCAGCTACCCCTCGTCTTGACAAACCTTCTGTAATTTTTGTCTTTCTCAACTGTACTGTATAAGAACACTATGACAATGTCATTTTTAATATTGACTATATTTACACTACCTCGGAAGTTCAGTGGTAAGAGAGCTCATATACGCTCGGAAGGCGTGGGTTCGAGACGCCTTAGCGTGTACTTTTCTTTGCATGGTCTGGTACCTACCCGAGGGGTCTTTAGTCGTTGGAATAATAAAATAATGACTGTTAGTAGACTTGGGGTCTCAAGAGTATCAAGGCTTCTTACTCAACACATACTACACGACACAACTGAATAGAAGGCAACGGGAAACCAATACGTACAACAAATTCTTTAGTATAATGGTCTAGTGTAGTGCATTCAAGAAATCATATACATCTTGATATAAGATAGGTTTCAAGGCTCTCACTGGCCGTCGCCAAAGACCGAATACGGGTAGTTACGGCACATTAAGCAGAAGATATGTATATGTTAAAGTAGGAAAGTAATTTCTTTGACTTGGTAGTGTCCAGATTTTAACCGCTGCAACTGTACATAAGAAATTATAGTTCCCTAACAAATTATTATTTTCCTAAATTTACTGACGATGTGTTTTACGATATTAGTACAACTGGGTAATTTAAAAAGCTTTTTTTTGTTTGACTATGTTCGAGTTGGCGAATGACTTAGAGATAAATTAATGTTAGGGTTAACAGTTTTACGTTCCAAGACGAGGATAATTTCACTACATTAAAAACCGATGGAATATATACATATTAGGGCTGCTGCTACAGTTACATTTTGCACTCTGTAGTTATATATTTTATTTGCTCAAAAGGCAGTTTATGAGAGCATTTTTTCAATCAATAAAAGCGCACTAGCGGAGGACATTGTCGCTGATGGGTGTGGAATTGGTTAAAAGCATAGTAACCAGGAACCATGCGGCTAAAGGATAAAACTGGCAATTTCAAATTTCGTTGACAAAATGAAATATTTGGCTTTAATAGTGATTTATAACATAGCTCAGAAGAAATAATATTTTACAACGCAAAATTTTTCAGTAATGGACAAAACAGTAAATAACAATAATAAACTTTCTGATGCATTTTGTTACCACTAAATGATATATAAAACAAAATATTTTCTATCTTTTTACCTTTTTATTCTCGAAAATAGGTATCTAGATGAATGTCAAAACATTACAAAAATTAATTCTAAGCGTCAGTAAATAACACAAGTATTAGACATATAAACGATGATTTCATTAGCCTCCAGACTATTTATAAAAACAAAAAAGTGCTAAACAGTGGTGTCTTTATAACAAATTATCACAATTACAATAAAAATAAAACGAAAACAGTTCATAACACTAGGTATAAAAAATTGCACAAAGTAGTGACACACTTGCCTTTATCGTTTTATATTTGCAATTTAGTACACTGTATACTACAAGCCAAAACAATTTCGAGTGTGTCCGATTCAAAAACGATGCTGTCCTTATTGTCTGAAACGATTTAAATGTATAGGGCGTTGATAAATGCGGTCCATGAGGTTTACAAAATTTACCTTTTCCGACAAGAATCTTGTTCGAATCAATAATTATTATGATTTAAGGTATGCAAGTTTCCAAAAATACGCTTTCAACAAAACTTCTTAACCATGCCTCCAAAGAATTACACCATCAGTATTTATTTAGAAAAAAATGTACGTTATGAACTGGACAAAAACATTTGTGTGACATAAGATATAATGTGAAATTAAAAATTAAAGTAAAATGCGACCTTCAATCATTCTTGTTGCCGACCAATATCTTCTTGTATTTTTGAAATGTTAACAAATTCTTTTTCCTTGGATCACAAGTAGCTGATACAGTGGTAGGATGATCATTATTGGCAGAAACGAAACTTGTTAACACGAACAATCCTAACGTCAACTGTTCTAATCAGTCAAGAATTAGGTATTAAATTTTTTGGATAATCTTAATTGGTTATCTTTTAAAATTAAAGTAAACATTATTTGCTTTTCAAGTAATACTGCAATTGACTCCGCCGAATTTGGCATAATCAATCACACGAGAAATTGTTGTAGTGTTTAAGTAAATTGTAAATAATATATCTGAATATTAACCAAAGAAAATAGCCGCATTTTGTAAAGAACAAAATAAGAAAAAATAAAATGCTAAAATAGTGAATCCTAACGTTAGAAGAAATCTAGATACGTAACTTTCGATATTACATAATAATGTTTTTAACACTCCCTCTTTTTTAATTGTAATTTTTTTATTAATAGGTCACAGTGTATATTTTGTAACAAAGTGTAGTAACAAAATTATAATAAGAGACAATTTGGAACTAGCAAGATATTCAATACTAGTAAATAAGAGCAGATACTGATTTTTTACAAATTTAAGGCACAACGTGTCAAGTAAAAAGAAAACAATTAGAAAAATCACTTTACCCGGGTGATCAGATAAGGAAATGAAGACTGTGTTTTCAATAGTAACTGTATTTAAGAAACACCCCATACGTTTTAAATATCAATTTAACCACAATAGAGATTGCATATACTCCAAACAAATATCCTTTAATTAAAAACATAAAAGTATAGTTCTTGATGTTCAGACACACTCAGCGCAAGCGTAAAAGTGAAACACACAAACATTTAAAACAGTGTTTTTATAAAATCTTACAACTACGAATGTGAAATCGAATGACTTCAAAAATTTTAAGACGAATACACTTTCTTTTGAGAACTAATGTATTCCGTGACCAACCGAGGCTTCTTAAAAACCCGTTGATCACATAATTTAATATGTGTGTTTATCTGTTTTTATTATATTTGTAATAAATATCTCAATGCTAATCTTGTGAATAAAAAATCTGGCACATATATGGTTGGAATGTTTTTGTTTGACAAGACAATTTGGTTTTTTAAAGTCGTTTTTTTGATTTTCTTTGATGGATACCCTCTTTTTGCGAAATAGGAAAACATTCTTTACAAAAAGCCATGAAGTCTCAGAATAATAATATATCTTGGTTGATGCGACTTTGGACTAGCGAATACATTTTTTAGTGCATTTCCTATTTTTACAAAAAGTTGAACCATCCATATTCCTAAAAACTACTACTTCACAGGTGATCCGACTATTTGAAAACCAAATTAAGCTGGCAAAAGATATGTATGAAAAGCATACCATTTTTATGTACAACATACAGCAAGTATTTGGTCCAACTTAAATATGTGTAAGTTTACTGTTAATCTGGTTTGGTTTGAAGGACGCCATTTAAATTTTTGCAACTAATATATTAAATAGATGGTTGGGGTTTGAATTTTACGCTTATTCTCAGCAACCAACATTTTATTGTTTTAATTAAAAACTTATACATAGTGTTTCTTGGGCTTTAGAAAAAAAAATTATAAAGGTACCTTTGTTCCAATCTAGTGTCTTGGGAAAGTACTTTGCATTCAAAATATAAACCGTGCTGAAAAAAATGTCTGTTTTGATTGTGAACGAAAGAATTAGCAAATCGGTGATGCAACTTTTTAATGCGCTTTCTAGAAAAGAACCATTTCGAAAAGAAAATTCAAAAAATAATATAAAAACAATGCTTAGTTACTGATCTTTTTTTTCTCAAATACTTTTTTGAATGTTATAATAATTTGATTTTTAGTTCTATATTGACTGCAAAAATTTGTTGGCACTCCGAATAACTGTCGGTATCGGTTTGTTTTATGGTTGGTTGTAATCATCTGACGGTTGTTGAACAGGGGGAAAGAAGCATTTTTAAACTCTACCTGGAGTCAATCTTTTATCTCTCAAACAAAATAGCTTCCATTTTTTAAATATATAATATACTTTTAATATATCTTATATACTAGTTAATATTGATGTAAATATATATGTATTATGTATATACCATCTAATTGCACTTCATTGTTATATGAAATAAAAAAATAACAAAACAAAAATATCACTCGGAAAACTGATAAGGATAGTGTTTACCTTGTTTATTAGTTTTCCTATTCAACGTGTTTCAAAAAATTCGCAAATTATGTCTCTATGACTCACCATATTCTGATGGCAGATTTTGGTTTTATGGATGAAATTATTTTGGCCACACTTAAACTAGAGGTTTTGAAAATTTTAAAGTTTATGAAACTCGAAATAAAACTATTTAGTACTAAATATACTTTTATGGCAGAAATACTATCTCTAATGTTTTGCATTAACTGTTGTTACCTTATTATAGAATATTTAGTAGTACTTATGTTTAAAAGATACAAATATAGAACAAACAATATATTTTTTGTATTCATATTCATATGAAACAAAAATAAAAACATTTTAAAACTATAAATAATATATAGAATTATTTATTGTCGTCTAGTGAACTCTTAGCAATTAATAATTTTAATTATATTTGAAAAGGAGAATTAATGATGCTTCTTGTAAAAGCTAAATCAATAATGTATGTGTAAAATATTCATTTTTAATTTAGATTCAAATATTGAATTAGTCACCAAAATCGTTACCCTTTAAAAGTAAACAAAAAATGGACACGTTTCTTATTCTATTCATTCATCTCATAAAATTAGAAAAAAAAGTTTTATTAATAGAAATCCGAGAATACCTACTTTTTATTTGAGGTATGGGGTTTTGAAAAAATATATATTTCTTTATAATATTTTTTAATTTGTCTTAAACAGGGTGCGAAATATTTCAATATATTTATAGGTGTTAATTAAGTTTAAGGGGGACAAGACATCATTCATTTGGTATCTTTTAAATTTAAATAGTCGAGGAGATTTCAGCAAAAGAGTTTTAATTTAAAAAAAAAAAATGTTCGCGAACTTTCTGACTACAAGTATATTGTGAGTTACTGATATTTTGGGAACGGCGCATTAAATATTGAAGTACAGATTATATTTAATATCTTAACAATTTTCTAAATCTCCCAGTGTAAGAATGTGTTTACTATTACAGTTTTAACTAATAAAAGATTAGTTTAAGGTAATAAACTTGCAGAGAAAAAAATAAATAAAAAAAATTAAAAGCTCATGTAATGGATATCAACTGATTATTTGAGATCTTTAAGGGCTTTGAAACATTCACAATTAGATATTTTCTTTTAATAAACGAATACATTTTTGAGAGACCGTTAGTGAGCAATTTCGTATAAAGAATATTTAGTGTTCTCTTAAATGGTAAATAACAAAGCTAATGAAAATACCTCTGCAACATTTATAAGTATTTTTTATAAAAGCAGAATTTTGAAGGAATAATTTTTGGAGCTATCAATATCCATCAACGCTATTCTCAACGATAACGAATTTGGAGGAGAAGGAGAATTACCATAATTTCCTACAAATCTGATGAAACACGCCGAGCATTAAATTTTTAAATTAAAAATATTTCTCATATCAATTAACTACCTGCTAGTTGTTTAAATTTTATATATTTAAGATATTTTTAGAGAAAATATACATCAAAAATTTTGATTAAATCACAGATAGATATAATTTTTCTTCATTCAATCAATCGTGGGACACGTCCCAAAAGGATTTCGATATATCATTTTAATATTAATCATCAAAGCAGGCCATGCATTAAATTACGCGAAGAACATGAAGGTGATTTTTTTATACATTTTGAGGTATACGCGACACGCCAAGACACATAGAGAGTACATTTAATTTTTTTACATATGCCAAAACACCGATTGATTATGAAACACTTAATGAGGGAGGAATAGTCAAACATATTTTTGAAAATATATAGTACACATTTTTTAGCGACTTGAGAAAATATCTTATCATATTTCTAACTGTATAAATTCGTGGAAGCGTTTAAAAATACGAATTTACATGGCAGAAATATGGGTTGGTTATGGACACAGTAGCCAACTATGTAATTACATGTTCGAGCAATAATATTTAAAAATATACAGGAAAATATTTTTACTGTTATGGTAATTTGAGGTAACTATTTGAGTTTGAAAAAAAAAATTGTTTTACAAAATTTAAAAATGATTGCATGAAATCAACCAGAAATTATTATCCTCCAATATTATTTTTTTTGATATGATAATACGCATCTTTTAAGATTCATTATTTTTAATTTAATCCTTGTTGAAATACCGACCTTTAAACATTATTTTATAATGATTAAAAGGAGCTTAAGTATTTTTTAAATCAAAATGACAAAAGGTTTTGTTTTATAAATAAATCATTTTGGAAAATGGTTCCAATTAAATTAACATATTACACAGAATATTACTATAAAATAATTTCTTTTTGAATAAATGTTTTTTAGAACATTTAAATGGTGAACAGATAATTCCTCATGTCGAACATTAAAGCAAACAAAAACATCCTAAAGTACAACAGAGTTGATTCCGATTTTGACTATACATCCTTCAAATATAGACGTTTTACGAGTATATTATTTTAGAGTCAAAAAACACCTAATAAATATAGATAGACAAGTCTGCTTTGATGGTTACCAATTAGCTAATCTACACGAAACAAATATATAAAAAAACAATAAATATCAACAAACACGTCATATCGAGCTCATTTGTTCTAATAAACTTACAACCACGTCGAGGGCGCCCCAGGCGTGGGGCCGATGAACTCGGCGAACTGCTTTTAATAAAAAACACTTTCTCTTATAAAAGGTAGATGTCAGTCTTGTGGTGCGTCGTTATCTGAGGCACTGCTTCCCGCTGTACTCTCTGTCGCTAGTCCTGACCCGTTTCTAAATGAAAAGGAAAAATGTTTATGTTATTCGAACACTAATTACTTGTACCAGGCGATTCCGATGAGCATTTTTTTGTTTAAATAGATCGCATTTTATATTTTGATCAAAACTCAATTTTAACTACTTTTTATAGATAAAATGTACCTACACTCTTTAGATATACCATGTTTGTATTTATGAGGGTCAGCGTTTGAGACGAATATCAATTCCTACATAACTTTTTACAGTACAGCGCTTCAAGTGCCTTATATTCATTAATTGTAACAAAATAGTGATGGGACATTTCAAATTAAAATATTCAGTCATCATGAAATAACTTGTAAGATCTATTTCTGAGACTCTACTACAAAAAATTCCCTATTGAATGTTGCTAAATTCTGCAACTAAGATGTTTAATTTTATATAAAACAATAGTTAGGTTTTCAACCTGTCTTGACTGCAGGTTAGATATGAAATTTTCAGATTATTATACCGTATTTGCACTTGTGTGTGTGTGAAACAAATTAAATACCAATGTATTTTTATTTAAAAAAAAATTTATTTATAAGTAAAAAAATAATATGTTTAGTACAAATTATTTATACAATTGTTACTATGTATATACCATATTTTACATACATATATGCATACAATAAAAATGTACTACCTAATATAGTTTGATATAGTCCTACTTTATAAAAAGTTTCTATTTAAAAAAATTATCAAGTGTTTGTTAATAATTTGATGAGATTCCATTTTACACGCAACTTCTAAGATTTTTTCCCCTAAAACAAAATCTCCAGTTAACATACAAAAGTTTTCAATATCCCTTAACATTTTATATGCTTCCTTAATGTTCTTAACATTGGAAGAAATAATTTCTTCATCATCACTGTCAGATGAAATCTGACCGTTCTCTCTATTTTGAAATTCACTGATGTACTCACGTACACTTATGTTAGGATTTTCCGTGAATAAACTTTCATCAATTTCTGAATATGAAGTTAAGTCGGAAGAGAATACATTGATGTTTCTACATAATTCCGATAATGGCACATCATCTTCATTATCGTAGGCAACGTTTTCCTCTAGAATTTCGTCGAATCCAGCGTTACGGAAGCAGTTAATGATGGTCTTGGATTCAACTTTTTTCCATGCAGCAACAATCCAAATCAAAGCACTTACAACATTTATGGTTTTCTCCAATTATTCGGTAGATTCAGAATACTCCATGAATGACAAAAGTCGCTTAATTAAAAACTTTCTATAGTGGTTTTTAAAATTTTGAATGACGCCAATGGCTGGCAATGTGATGTATTTGGCGGTAAAAAATTATTTTAACATTTTTTAACTCCAGTTTTGGGTGAGATGCAACATTAGACAAAAATAAAAGTACATTTCGGTTTTGCCTTTGCATTTTTCGGTCAAATTTCATCAGCCAATCCGACATTATATCTCTTGTCATCCATGCTTTCTTGTTATAGCACCATTCAAGCGGCAATTTTTCTGCGCTTGATCCTTTAAAACAACAACATTTTTTACTTTTTCCAATCACCAGTGCATTTTATTTTTCTCTATTCATAGCGGAGCAAAGTAAAATAGTGAGTCTCTCCTTGGACGCTGTCCCGCCAGCACACGTTTCGCCTTTTAAAGAAAATGTTTTATTTAGCAAGGCGCGGAAAAAGTGTCCCGTTTGATCGGCGTTATACATGACTCTCGGTGCGTAGTTTTTGATAATTTTACATTATTTCGTCAGCCAATCAGTTACCTGAATCAAGTCTACAGCCGCTGCTTCGCCACAGATGGATTTGAAAGAGATATTATGACGTTGAAAGAACTTCTCCAAACATCCATTTGATCCTTTAAAACCATCAACTTCTAGATTCTTGGCAATTTGTTGTGGTTTTTCCTTTATTATTGTACCGGATATTGGAATGTTTTTGGAGCGTACTTTACAAAACCAGTCGTAGACAATTTGGTCTATGGAAGCACACCCTCAGTTTTCGCAAATTTCTTTTTCTCTTTCATTTTCTCGGTCTCGGCGAATCGCTTGTTAAGATTGCTATTGTTTCTCAAAATATCACTAATTTGAGATTTTCCTACACAGAATTTTTCGGCTAATACTCTAACATTAAGTTTGTTTTTTCCGCGTACTGGATTATTTCAACTTTTTCTTGAAGACTCAAAAACTTTCTTTTGTTTAAGACATATTGATTGCACCAGAGTAACATGAAAACTAAGATATTCTATTGATGAAGACTACATTTTATAAAAAATAAGGTGATCTATTTATTATGCAATTCACCTACAAGCCAGACAGCATAAGCCAGCCTATTTTTAAACTAGTGCTATTAACAATAGGTAGGCGCAGCGCCGCTTATTAGCATAGATCTAAATATTGCCCATAATGTGCAATAAAAATACCGGTATTAAATGAGGGTTTTTGAAAAATTATCTGAACATCTGTCCGTTCTGAGGAGGTAAATTTTATTTAAATATTCCAAATTTTACTGTCCGTGTCTGTTGTTGAGAGTGTCCGTTGTCAAGAGGGTTTAATACCCAGGAATACATATACTGACGGTCGGTGACTTCAAAATTATCCATTCAGTAGAGGTGTCCATTGTTCGGAGGTGTCCGTTGGCCGATTTCGATGAATCAAACGCCAAATTGTAGAGGACGTTTCTCTGGTGGTCCCATAGGTTTTGATTTGAAATCCGTTCACCCGTTTTTTTGTAACAATACTATTAGAAAAACACAGGTATAAGGGCGATAAAGGCAGCGAGTTTTATAATTAAATTTACATTTTTTAAATACCTTTTTCAAATTAAAGCATTGTGTAATAGATATACAACCCCATTTGCTAAAATGTATCTCTTTTGTTATCCCGTTATGTAATTTTATGTATACAGGGTGACCATGAAAATGTTCAACCTCAAAATTTTATATTTTACTTGACATTTTCAAAAAAATCAGCCTTTGGTATGAATAAAACGTTATTAACCGACTACCCCTTTATAATTTTTAAATGACTTCAAAAAAGGAGGAGGTTATCAGTTTGACTCTATGTATTTTTTTTTTATGTTTGTACATCGATGGTTTGACCAATTTGGATAAAATTTGCAGGGGACATTCAGGATATTACCGGAGTGGTCCCATAGTAAAAATATTAAAATAATGTTAAAAATGGCGGAATGGCGGATATTTAGTTGTTATTTTTGTTTTTACATCGATTACTGCGCGATGGTTTGACCAGTTTAGATTAAATTTTCAGGGTATATTCAGAATATTGCCAGAGTGGTCCCATAGCAAGAATATTAACAAAATGTTAAGAATTGATATATTCCAAGAAGTTCTTTAATATTCTACTCTTGCGTCTCGATTCTACGCGTTCACCATTATATCAGGAAAATTATGCTGTGGCCCATTTGTTAAGCCTGATTTTTACAATAAAACTCGTTTAGATCAAAAATAAAAAAGGTGAAATAATAATTTCTATAAAAAAATTAAACCGACTTCAAAAAATGCACTATAAAATGAAAAAATATTATTTTATTCCACCTAGAAAATTTTACTCCGTGAAGTCGGCCTTAAACTTATTCTTAATTAATTATTAACAAAAATATAATCATGTATTTAGTCAATTCGGTGTTTTGATGTCCTCGCGTATAAGGTCTAACTGTATATTACTTTGGCGCCGACTTCACGGAGTAAAATTTTCAAGGTGGAATAAAATATTTTATTATATTATTTCACTTTTTAGTGAATTTTTTGAAGTCGGCTTAATTTTTTTATAAAAATTTAAGCAATTTTCTAAATAGATTTTACGGACCAAAATGTTATAAAAAAATCAAGTAGTGATTATAAATTGTAGTAAATAAAAATGATTAAATAAAATAGTGCCAATGTCTACAGTTAACGAAAACTTTGCTATGATTAGACTACTTTTTTTGCCAAGTCCATCATACATCATACTTAGGTGTTTTACAATTAATTCGATTCTTCCACTGTCATGTCGTGTGCTTTGGAAGCCACATCTCCCTCTCATTGATCTTTTATTTTGGGTTTGTGTGAAATATGTAGCGTTTTGTTCAAAACCGAAGCAATTAACAAATTCGCAGAACACTTATGCTTCCAAAAAATTAGATCAGATTAAGATTCTAAACTCACTAAACTCTTACAATTTAACTAAACCAAGCAAGTATTTTTGTAGCTCTAACCTGATAAAAATTAGTGTATCCATTTCTTCAATTTGGAATCTGCTCATAGGATTTTTCTCATTTTTATGTGGGTATTCTCTTAACAATAATATTTTTGCACCGATATATCACGACACAGATTTTAATACAAATAGGAAATTATTAGCAGTGAGGTTTGCATATTATATTTTGTCCGAGTTCAAGGCATAATTTTCTTGATTTTTACTGTAATTTATTTGCATTTGTGCAAAATTGAATAAGTTTCTCACATGTGTTTCTGTTGATAAACTTCATAAATTTGAATATTCAAAGCAATTGTTTTTAACTGCGTTTTTTTATATTTGCATAAATTAGTTCTCTGTAGTTGTTATATAACTATATACACTGCTTACAGTTTGGATTTTTAAATTTTGGTTCATTTTACTGTGATTTTTTTATTTCCATAAATATCTCCCTCATTTTCTATAGGTGTTATATAACTACTACATACACTACTCACAATTTGAAGATTAAAATTTTCATTTATTTAACTGTAATTTTCTTTACATAATTATATGTTTTTACATATATTTCTCCCTCTTTTTTATAGTTGTTATATAACTACATACACTGTTCGACGTTTAAAAGTTGTTTCAAACTAATGTGTTCGAACTTTAACGTTATTATGGCAAATATTAAAAAAAACTGCGTTTGTAGAGAGCTTGCTCCTGATCAGCTATACTGCGTTAACTCAATTTCTCAAAAGGCCATCAAAGAGCCGTTCTTTCGCTTCCGTTATAAAGCTATAAAAATCTTAAGGTTATTTTGACTGAATCTGAAAAAATCACAGATGGATTCTTGTTAATGCTTTCTGTTGCTGAAAACCCAAATATAATGGAATGCAGGGTGTTTAAGAAGATGCCTTTCCAGATTCGACCAATATTTCTACGAATTTAACTTAGTTAAACTCGGTGGTTAAATTGCCTAAAATTACTCTACCACATTTTGATGGTGCTTATAAAAATTGGCCGTCGTTTAAAGGTTTATTTCTCTTTAGTTCATTGTAATAATTTAATATCTGAAAAAGTGAATCTCATTATTTGGTTTCATTTTGCAGAAGGGACCTTGACACTTATTAGGGATATATCTTTAACTAAAGATAATTATTCGATAGCTTATCACACACTCAAAGATCGTTTTCAGATTCCACCCTTACTCACTTGCACTTATTGGTCTTATATTGTGAATGCATTCACATTTTGAAGGTCCACCTTCAAGCCACTTTCAAAGAGAGAATCATACTAGTCGGTTTTTGTTAACGTCTGATGGGGAGCATAAAACAAAAAGTTCTCTTAAATGTAACTTCTGTAGTTCGTCCCATCTGATATGTAAATGTCCTTCCTTTTTGAAAAAATCTCCTATCGGAATTGCTAATACTAAAAAATGGTGTTTTAATTGCTTCCATTCACCTCATCATATTAATCAATATCAGTCTCATCCCTGGACGTTTCTCTACAACTGCGAAAAGGCACTTCTCAATCTTTCAACGTTATGAATTAATCTGAGAATGTGCCCAATTCTGAGCCTACTGTTATTTACAATAATATTAATAATTCCGACGGTTCTAACACAGTTTGCTACTGTGATCTGGTGGAAATACTCGATTGTCCAGGTCATTTCCACCCAATTCGAATTTTAATCCACATTTGCAGTCAAGTAAATATTATAAGCTCACAGTGTGTTCAACGATTAGGTTTAAAACAGTTCAAAACCTCTGCTTGCCTACTTAGTTAAGGCAAATCAGCCAATGCAACGTCTGGTTTAGTTAGTTGTACGATCCGTCCTCGGAATAGTCACGACCCTTGGTGTTGATCTCTTTCCGACAATTTATGCAATGGAAAAATTCGCGATGATAAAATTTTAACTATTTCATTGCTTGTATCTCTAAGTGGTTCTCTTGACGTGACGTTAAAACAATTTTGGGAACTTAAGGAAGTACCTTCTGTTCATCTTTCTTCTCCAGATAAGTCTATTTGTGAGAATATATAGAGAGATAAAGAGGGTGATCCTATATTTAATTCGTATGCTAAGGCTTTACGGCATTTTTACTCTTCAGAACGACGATTATTTCGTGATTCAAATTTGTATGAATCATATTAATCATGTTTAATAGTGGTACCCATTACCACACGGTTGTTAAATTGCTTTATTTTGTGCGATTCTATAGCACAAATCTACAGGTGTACAAAAATATTGCATGCAACAGGGGAAAATCTCGTCTTCTACATTTTTTTACATCTTCACAAAAAATTGTGATATGAAATTTGGTCAAAAAATAGCCAACAGTACAAAATGTAAATAATGACATACGAAAAATGCAAAATAACAAAATGTTTAAAGTGAAATAATGAAATGACTCAATAATCCGTATACCTTTCGGGTAGGAGTTCGCGGAATCGCACCAGCATTTCTGGCTTGAGATTTTCGGGCTTTGCCAGATCCTGTTTCAAATAGATCCTCGGATGTTTTCGTTCAGGCTCGGCACCATCATCGTCTCGACCTCGTTTTCGGTCTGGCGTTGAAGTTGAATCGGTCGAATCGTTTGAGAGATCGACCGAGTGGGCCGCTACATCCGAGTTGGCATCTTTGTTGGAATGTGGCGATGACCTGTGTTTCGAATCATCTTGGATGTTAGAGTTGCTTCCACCTGACAATCGCAAGGCAATACATCAATAAATATCTCACAGAAATGTTTTATCTATTATAAAAACACCGGGAAATCATGTTTGTTAAAATTTCTAGGGACACAGAAAGATAGCTGTGCAACTAATGCTATTTCCGTTAGAATACAGGTACATTTACATTTAGTTGAAAATATATATTCCTTGAGACTTACCTGTCGAGAAATTCAACGGACTAGAACTTTTTCTGTAAGATTCATCCCCTGAACTGCTCGCGTCTGTCAAATTCGGTTTGGACAGCGGTGTCAATCTGCTGTTCCTGCACAGCTGATCTAACAACGCTTTATTCGACATATTTTCGGGCGCTAAATGTTTTTCTTCTTTTGGCGATTTATCGTCTGATATGGGCACGCCCGATTCCAAACTGGATCTTATGATTCCATCCAGAAATGACCTGCAATTGTTTAAGTAAATATTGCATTTGAATCTTTGAGATATTTAAACTTTTTGAACATTTCAATAAGTGAATTTATTATACTACCACTAAGGAAATGTTGCTATTGATTGTAACATTAAAAAGTCATATTTTGTATATCGCTGTAGCTTACCCATTGGGTCCGGATCCATCAAGCAGCGACTCGGCCATCTGTCTCGCACTCTTTGCCAACGTAGTCACACCACCTTGTGGTGATGGCGTTCCTATCGTTCTTTCCCGTTCCTCTTGCAACTTCTGCATCATTTGTGAGGCAAAGAAGTCGCTAGGCGACAAAAACGGCGCCGCTTGGTTCCTAGCTGCAGCTGCGGCTGCCGCATACTCCATAGGGTTCGGCGGGAAGCCGGGATGGGGCCAGAAGGGAAAGGGAGGGGGATAAGTTCCGGCAGCTAAACCTGCCGCAGCAGCTGGACTAAGCCCCGCAGGTGCTTCAAACAAGGGCAGCTTGATACCGTTCGGTGACGCCGCAGGGAATTTTTGTTGGGGCGGTTTGATCATGTTCTGCTGCTGTTGTTGCTGTTTAAGTTTTTCCTGAAATATACAATTGTTGTTTTAAGTTTCCAGTTTAATTTTTGTTACAATTTCAGATTCCAATCTAAAAAACAATTTAAACTTTATTATTTTCCTATGTTAACATACGGAAAAGTAAAATTAGTAATTTAGTTTTTATTATTTTTGGAACTAATGATGTCCGAATTTCAGGATTAATCACGACTAATCTAAACACCCTAAGATAAGAAATTCTTCTGGGATTGACCCCTTTTAAAAATGTAATTATTTCGATTAAAAAATATTTAGAGTATATTTACCTGTGCTATTTTGAGGTCGTTTTGTTTTAGACTAGCTATTTTCTCATCTACTGGGTTCGGTTTCGGGTCTCTTTTTCTGGGTCGCATTAAATGCCGTTCCTTAACTTTATATTCTAATGTAGAGTGGGGGACACCATAGTAGCTACCGGCTCGGTGTACAGACATTTCCCCTCTTTGCACAGCCCTGACTGCTTCTACCAAGCTATCTCGGTCGTAGTTTCGGTATTTGCCACGTTTTGGTCGAGTTCCTGAAATATTTAAGAATTCAGATTCTATCGGATCATGTTCATCGAAGGTTTTCAAATTCTTATCAGTGCCCAAATATAAGCATATATGCCAATATTTTTTGGGATTAAAACGATATATCTGAGTGTTGCTTTTTATGAAAAATATACAGGGTGTAATTTTTTCTGGATTGCCACCAATTTAACTTTCCCGACCCTTTCATTGCGACATCCCTGTACGTTTTTCCAAAAAGTCAAATTCCTTGTTCTAAACGATAACGTTTTGGTCTCTTCGATATTTTGCACTATTTAGAAGTTATTTAGCAAAATGTCCATTTATGCGTAATTTATTTGTAGGTAATGTATGTGCCATGGACATGGAAAAATGGTAAAGTTTGCTAAAGCGTTATAACCTTGAAATTAGGGACGAATAAACGGCTATTTCGCTAATAAATTTCTAAGAAATGGCTAGGGACATCGTAATGTTAAAATAACACTATGTAGATTTTTCTACAATTTATTTACACCCTTTATTTTCCTTAGTCATAGTATTAAAAAGTGAAAAAAAAAAAACCATCAAGTCTCGTTCTAAGTTAAGTTTAAAAAAATATATTTTTTTTTTGATAGGTCTGCCCTATCAGGTAAACGTCTAGACTTTTTTTAATAAAACTTGACCGAGACCGAAACTTTTTCTTACTATCTAATAAACAGGCCTCCCTGAGGAAAGTAAATGACTTACTAAAATTAGTAGTAAAAAATAGTATATCGTGTATCAAATTTAATTTAAAAGTTTCTAAAATGCATGACGCACGTCAAAAAACTAAACATATATTTATATCTTTTCATTTCAACTCGAAAACGAAGTGTTTGCAAACTCCTGTTTATATGAAGTTGTTTTCTTATTTTTATGACATAAATCTTCTCCCTGACTTTTGTACATGAATTATTTTAAATTTCTATAAAGGAAAATTAAGATAGTAATTTACATAAAAGATTTGGGAGTAAATAACGTGTTTTCAGAAAATCACAAATCATCCACGTTTTGGAAACCCTATGGATAAAAAAAACATCTTACCTTTACCTCCTGTTGGCTGCCCTCCCTGATTATGTGGCTTCACCTGTTGAGGCTGATGATGTTGTTGCTGAAACTGTCGACTGGCCTCTTGTTGAGATTTGATCACGGAAGGCAGCCCACCCAAAGGTGGCGTAAAACCACCTCTTTTGAACTCCAAATCCATACCCATAGGCCTCCTGATTGGCGGCTCTAAACCCTGTTGAAATTTTTGCGTAATGGTCTGCGTTATAACATCTTTAATGAGCAGCCCTTTGCCAGAGAGGATTGGTGGCGAGTTAGACTCGCTGGTGACTGGTGGCGACACCAGGCGGCTGGACGAGTCGAGTGAGTTGCTCCTACTGAAGATATCGCAACCGTTTTTGCTCGTCACGGATGTCGTCGGCCTGAAGGACGGAATTTTAAGTATCACATTCGAGGGGGACTCTGCCGGTTCAGGTTCGACTTCGGATGGCCTTTCAACCTGCATAAATAAGTGACAATTATTTCTACCATAAAAATGAAAATTGTTGTTTTAAAAAAAAAGTGAAAATATAACAGAAAGAAAATTTAGAATATTCCGTATACTTGTTTTTCTAAAAGAAAATTTTTTATTCAGACCCCTAAATATTGAAAATGGAAGAAATATGCACCATTTTTAGAAAATTGACATAAAAACAAAATGATTTCAATGTGACTGCCTATTAAAATAACTCACTCTGTTAACTTTATGTACTCTGTATGTATTCTACATTTTTCATGAACAGAACAAATATTAATATGGAATATTTAAAGCAGTCTGATTTTTTAAAACCTACCTATGCTTTCGTTTCTTACCTTGGTGATGACCGAATTTGATGGACTGGGCCTGTGGAGCCTCTCGTTATCACCGTTGTTGTTCTGCATCTTAAGGTGCTCCTCTACGATCAGTCTCTTTGCTAATTCCGGAATTATGTGGTTTAATACTGATCCATCCGGCGGTTTTTGATTAGCTAGGATATTCTGAGACGCAATAAGGGCCTGTAAATAGACCTATTATAACGGGTTTATTTAGTAACCAGTTCAAACATCTATTGGAGTTTCCCAGCACCAATATTGTAGAATTTTAAATAAACTTAACGATAAGGCTTTAAAAATATTTTTTTTTTTTTGAATAGTTATAACAGGTTTAATAATTTTATTTCAGTTTCAATTGTGGGATAAAAAAACCTTTTAAAATACTTAACTGATCGACCTAACTAAAAAATGACATTATATTTTGGTTAGTGATGTTTAGGCTTAGAAGATGTCCAAATAAAGGGGTGGTTAAAAACTAAATTTAGAAGTACTTCTTCATCGTTATTGCAAAAACTAACATTACTTATGAGAATGAAAGTGTAAGCTATATATGGGTAGGAAGTCCTATAAACCATCCAATGTTTGATAGTCCTATACAAATCTGATTTCTGACCGGATGGTCAACGTATATTATTTATTATCTTTGAAAGCTCATAATGCTGAGAAATACAGAGATAAAGCAGAAGTTCACAGTCATAGAAATTGCCCCGCAATATTTAAAATATGCACCTAGTTGAAAAACAAGCTTAGTATCAAGTTTTAATAAACTTATTTTGGCATATAAGAAAATCACGCAGTTCGCTTGTTTTATTATTATAACGGACATCTTTGTTGCGTATTCCGATTGGAGACCTTATAACTTGCAAACTGATTTTCTTAAATTTAAAAAAAAAACTACTGAGCCTGTTCTTTTCTTGTAGCCTTCAAATGGAAAGGTCGTTAAAAAAATCGGAAACTGCCTTCGTAAGGAATTTCATCACATACACATAACACAGCATGTATACACATCTAGTAGGGTGATTTTTTTTACGACAATGTCGTCAATAACTTCTTCCTACGAAAGAAGTATAAAAATATCATGTTTCTTATACCGCTTATCAAATGACAAATTTTTTGTTTAAACTCAGCAGAATACATTGAATTTGGGTAAAGTCGGTATAGAAAAAGAAAAAATGTACGGAACCTACAAGATTTTGCATGAACACTCCACATGTAACCTTGACTTCTTTCATAGGAACAATAATCCTCATCTGCATGGTTACTCCTTTAAACTATCAACCGAGCGCAGTTATAGATTGTCTAGAATGTCCAGCTATGGAAAGGTCTTTATGAGGTGGTGACGGCCCCTACTATTACTATAATCCATAACAAGCTAGACAACTTTCTGAAGAACAATTAACTAAATGTACAAGGTGATTGAACTGTGAAGATGAAATATATGTGAGTGCACAAATAACAGTTTATCGGTTTTTCCGCCTACTGATCTAAACTTTAAAATAATAATAATAAAAATAATTTATAGAAAAGCATTAATTATCCTGAACAGCTCCAGAATATTTTTGTTGTTAAAATTGGTCAGGATAGCGGTCAGGGTAAATATTTTTATATCTAGTCTAACTAGGGCTTTAACTCATTATCACTTGCAGGAAACCTTATAGAGAAAATACCCCGAAACAACTTAAAAAGTTTCTAAAATATCCAGTCAAGACGATAGCAATAATTTTTGGCAATGTTGGGGAGAAAACTGCGATTTGCAGTAGGAATTCTGGCTGAATTCTATCAGCTAAGAAAACACCTTCATAGTATGAAGGTGTAATTATCTGTTATCAGGGAATTAATTCTAATAACACCTAATAAACTATATGAATAAATTAAAAGTATTTCCTACTTAGGTTTAGTAGCTGTTAGAACAAAATAGGAGCCTGGTCAATTTTAGAATTGTTGAGAAGTTAATGTTCAAATTAAAAGAACTGTTAGTAAATAAAAATTGAGGATTTCTTACATTTCGTACCTGGAGGTATTGTATAACCTCACTCTGGTCTAAAGGTGATGATCCAGCCTCCTGGCTCTCCTTCGCCTTCTGGAGAAAGAGTTTAATAGCCTCAGGAGGGTGCTCCATGCCGGAAAATCGGAGGATATCAGCCATTGAAAGCAAGGGAGCCTGAAATAAGAACATGTAAGGAAATATGCATTCGAAATATCTGAGTTTTAATTGTAAATCAAAAATCTATAAGAAAAAGTTTTTGTAGGATTTTTAATGTAGTGCTAATACTATAAAATTGCGAAGACGTACTACCTGCAACGCCTTTTCAACCTCCTTCTCTTCCTCTGCCCCGGACAACTCCTTTTCATCGTCCAACACCTCGTCCTCTTCCAGTTTAAGGGGAGTGGAACTGTTTAGTTGAGACTCCCTCTCCCTCTCGATGGCCAGTTTATACACTTTGTTCCTCAGCGTCGATCGGGGAATACCATAGATAACAGCAGCTCTTCTTGTGCCCAGTTTACCTGACTGGATGTCCTTAAGCGCAGCCTGGAGTTCTTCTTCCGTGTAGGTCCGTCGACCTGCCACCGCGGACATCCTCGGCTTGGCTCTAAAATCAGAACTGAAATTACAAACCAGCGTGAGTATGATTGGTTAATTCCAGCCCCAAATGAGTTATATTTAGTAATGTGGTGAGTTGAAAACATACACATTAAATCAAATTTAAAATAACATAGTTATTGATCACCTGGAAAAGTAAAGAAATTCCTAAAAATGTATTATAAAGTAATTAGTGAGATAAACAGGACACATATTATTTGGTTGTTTTAAACTAAATTGGATGTCCATAGTTCTGGATAAAATATTAATGTTTGTTTTTTTTTATCCCAGAGAAATCAAATACATAGCTGATCTGTATGAAGCATAAGTTGCTCACTACAAAAACCTTTAAATAAGACTCGATAACAAATAAATGTGTAAAACAATTAAGCATTTGGATATACGAGCGAACCATAGGCTCGGTTTATGAGAAAAGAAAGAACAAATGACCGAGACGAACGTTCTGAACTGAAAATGAGTTCCTCGCGAGTACTTGTTAGCGATCTAGAAGCAAAAGCAAACTCTAAAAACAAGGCAATTTTGTTTTCAACAAGGACAATTGGATGATTTCTGGCTTTGTGATCATATCTTCTGCTGTGAATGGGATGTAGGTGCACCTTTGCAAATATCTCTAACAATTAGGAAACTACTATGAACACTATTCCTAAAAAATACTGAATGATCGTGCATCTTCAGGACAAGGGAGAGAAAGCAACTACTCTTGGCGAACACCAACCAGATCAAAAAATTGCCAAGCCAAGCAACTCACTTTAAGATTACAGAAGATAAATCTAAAGCATTAAAAATGAATTGCGTATTTTTTAGAGCAGTCACAAGTTCTCGCTATACACGCTAAGGTGAAGAAAATTAATATTTTTTAAAGTAAAGGTATCTAGCTACATTTTTTTTTAGACGGAGATGCAGGTGATGGAGCTAGGCTATCACAGACTAGAGTTTGGACTCTGAGAACCCGTATATGAAACGTCTTTCATGATTTTTGTGTATTTCTAATTATTCTTCCATACAAAAAAATCTTGATCAACAAACAAAAATTTTGTATGCTTTAAAGCGTGGAACACAATGCAACTTACGGCAGTCGTTTACGTCCATTTACGTCAAACTTTATTTTTTAACCGATTTCAAAAAGGAGGTAATCAATTCGATCCTATGTATTTTTTTTAAGTATATACATCGATTACTCCGCTATCGTTTTACCAATTTTGATGAAATTTTTAGGGAATATTCAGGATGTTACCGGAGTGGTCCCGTAGCAAGCATATTGAAAAAATGTTAAAAATGACGGAATGAGGCCGGGCCATAACGCCATTTTCAGCTGTTTTCTTAATGTTATATTGAATATTATATGCGTTCACCATCCTGTCAGGAAGAAAAAGCGTGTAATGTTATCATTGTATAGACATGCTATTATACAATGTTGTTATATAATATTCAGTGGACCCAGTTAAACTTGACTTTTACAGTAAAACTTGTATAAATATAACTAAAAAAGATGAAAATTAAAAAGACGTCAAAACAGTCAGTACATAAATATATTTTTGTTATTAAGTAATTAAGAATAAATTTGGCGCTGACTTCACTGAGTAAAATGTTCGAGGTGCACTTTATAATAATAAAACCCCCAATTCAATTATTGTATAAAACGCAGAAACACTATTTTGGTTAATAACAAAGGGCGGATTTTTAAGGTGCTGTAAGACATGATTGATACTTGGTCAAAAGTAGAAATCCATACAAATGTTGTCTCTTATTCGATGTACCGTGAAACAATAAACCAGCCGATATTTAATAATTAGTTGGAGCTATACAAAATTTAAATAAATAATTTATTCTGTAATCATAAGTAGGACAATGAAGTTAAATTCACAGAACTAGACTGAAAACCATTTTTTAATATTTTTTTAACTTCATCGGTATCTAAAATTTGACTGAATTCAGACAAGTTAGTTTATGCACAGGAATATGCAAACAGAAGTGAACAATTTTAATAACGTCTTTCTTTATAAAAATGAAAAAAAAAAAATGTTGAATGTGAAAGTTTTGTAGATTTTTATGGATCATTCATAAATATTATCAGCGAAACAACCGTGGATCGAATAAAAAAGGTATAGTATAAAATATTGATTTTCTGTCATTTTGTAATTGGGCGGTATAGTTTTTATCATATTATTGGATTCTACGAAAAATTCTAGACTTATTTTGTGTAACATACAGTCGTTTTTGAAATAGTTGAATTTTAAATATATTTCAAATAGATAGGGGTGTCCAGCTTGCAAACAAGATATCTGGTACCATTTTTCATTTTACTTATGGAACAATTCAAACATTAAAGCATTTTAAGTATATACCACACAAAAGTACCTAGGCCAGTTCAGGCACGAATCAAAATTTCTCAACTGCAGGAATGTTCAATAGTCGAACTGCTCATATTTGGTCAAATGAAATTTCCTTTTCCGTCGAAGAGATTGCTTTTCAAGATCGTAATTCAATCAGCGTTTGGTGGGAAATATTACACAATAAAATTCTAGGACCATGGTTTTTACGCGAGCATTAACTGGGATGCGTACCTTTTTTTTAGATTAAGATTAATCAGAATGAAATCGAAGATATGCTCGACGAACTGCCTCTTAAACTACTTAGATGTGATATTAGCAATTTCTTGATCCATCAGTATAACCGATGAATCGGTAGACCTTACATTATCCTGCAAATAACCCAGACCTCACACCTTTGGATATTCCTTGAAAAATGTATACAGAAATCAGAATGAAAATATTGAAGGAATTCAAAAGAAGGTGAAGAATGAAATAATAAAAATGTACGAAAATGCTTAAAGTCTTATAAACACGCTTCAGATGATCATAAAAAGTGCGAAAAATTACGTGGCTAAAACGTTGAAAATTTCTTTTTTTCTAATTCATTTGTTAGTGGTTATAATCAGTTGTTCATAATCAGTAAACTAATTTTTATTGTTTAATCCATTTTTTATATTATATCTTTTTTATTCGATGCTCAGTTGTTTCGCTGATCATATTTATGATTGATCGATAAAAACCCACAAAACTCTCATATTTAACAGTTTTTTTTTTCGTTCTCTATAAAGAAAGAACTTATAACGACTATTTACTTTTACTTCGATATCTCTGTACAAAAATTTAACCAAAACTGCTACAATATTGAAGTATACATAACAATTTACGATACAGGTTACAAAAAGTATGCATTGTTATAGACAACAGAATATTTCAAGAACGTTGTATTCCAATCGTGAAATTGTTGGTTAGGAATTAATGGCGGCCGATAATATTTCTCGCAAAGGCAAAATTCGCAAAGTGGGACAAGGTCAGCCGTTGCCTTATTATCTCAGTTCTTGTTGCGAGTAACTTTACCGCTGCACACAATTACATATGATAAAGTTAAATTTTGTTTAGATCTTTTAATATCCGCCGAAAATCTCGCTAAAGGGAAATAAATTCTGATGGTTTTAGGGTGAGATAGATGGTTTCATCAACAATAATTAATTAGTTAAATGTGATTTTTTTGTTTAAAATCTATTGCTAACGAAGTTTTTTTGATACGTTTGAAAGATAATAACGATACAAAATGTCTTTCACGGGGAACGGGTTGCTCATTACATCCACATCACTCATGCCACATTAAACCCTTAGTACATACTCTCTGGAAACATTGCTCATCCTGTGACATCAACCACTGTACTTTAACGAAATACGTCAGGATGTCGTCTAGGAGAACTTTTAAATTGGAGGTAGGCTAGCGCTCAGAATAGATTCTCGTGATATGACTGCAGCAGGACAATCACAATATCCAAGAGTGAACGTGTCTAGTATTTCTCCGGCGATACTTCCTCATCTTTTTCTCTACAAAGATCTCATTTGCCTGTCCAGGTTTCTCCTCGACTCTGTTTTCTCTGAAGTGCGAGCGGTCTGACTTGCCTGGGATCTGTCAAAGACAAACTTGGGAGGAAATTCTACAGACACGCATTGGTAGAGTTTCTTTTTTCAAATCCTGGCAAAATCATTAAAACCAGTTGACTTATCCTGTTAAAAAGACTTAAAATTAATAGCGATTACTCCAAATGATTAGTTGTCTATAAAAACGAAATCTGAAGTATTTGTTTTTTCTCACAAGAACGCCTCAAAACCAAGCGTCCTTTTAAACGGGATTAGTTACGTTAATTCCAGCATTTCATGTAGAAAACGTAGCCCGCTCTTTGACTCACTTGGCCATTACGCAGCACGACAACTGAGTTTGAGGATGCAATTTCTTGTTCACATAAGATATTTATTGAACGTATGTCCCCTTCCCCTTATTGTCAGAGATTTGAATGAATAAATCAGATTTTTGTTAATTTTCTCGTTATTTGTATGTTAAATCCAGCCTGTATGCCTAATTTCAGCTTTCTAGGTCCACGGGAAGTACTCTATGCTCCATCCCACTCCCACTTTGAGCAGTTGGAGAGTGAAAATCACAGATTTTTTGTTCCTTGTACTTTAAACCCAGCTAGGAACATTCTAAGGAAGGAAGTATTCTAAACTTTCATTGATGATCATCAGTGAGTAAGTTACTGGCGGATTCAATTTAAATGTGCTACATTCTATAAGCTCGGTAACTACACTATATCCTAAAAATTTGAGATCTGAAATATTATCCAGCACGAAGTTACGAGGGTATAATAAAAAACACTGAAAAACAAGCTCGTCTTCGCTAGGCATGGGTGTTTTGTACAGGTACACAAATTTTTTTTAAGGGTAGGGGGACAAAAAATAAAAAATACAACGCCATTGACCAAATATAAAAAATAAATTAGCTGTTTGTTCTGCTATCTTGGAATATTACCAGGTTATCCCCATATGACCCTTAAATTTGAAGTCAATCCGTTAAGTAGCTTTTTAGCGACGCCGCGAACTGACTGAACTGAATTGAGAAAACATGTTCAGCACCTTTTTACCAGGGAACTAAGAATGTTTTGCATATGTGTTCTATATGCTTTTATAGATTAAACCGGCAAAATAATTTGCGACATGGAACTTCAGACAGAAATGAAATATGGCGATAAGAAAATGTGTTTTGAGATGTTCCAAGTTACCATGGCATCCGAACTTTAGCGGCCATCATTTCTATATCTTTTAGTAGTTAATTGGCATTTTCGAAACGTTCTATATAACATCTTGCACAAATTAGTTTTTTAGTTGAAATCTTAAAAACTATTTTCAACTCCTAAAAATTAAATACTGCAAAAGCGTAAAGCGTTATTTTAAATATAACTTAACACATAATAAAATTGGCCAGTTCAATTATACTAGGGCCGGATTAACGAATTATGGGACCTGGGGTTTTAAGTATTTAAAGGCCCCTGAACGTGTTTTGCGAGGCGTCTTTTGTAAATAAATGATGAGACTAAAAAATACCACAAATAATGACTTCAAAAACTGATAAGCTACTATTCCCCGTTTTGTCCATACCTTGCTGGGTTCCCGCCGCATGTGGGTTCTACAGCAATTCAATGCTACATCTTCGCAAAACCTCGCCCCAGTTCTGTGCTGAGTCTTCTATTTGCGACAGAGCCTGCGGCTATAGCCCCCATAGCCCCACGATTAATCCAAAACTGAATGATACAAACCATCGAGATTTGTTCTCTTTTATTAAGTTTTCGAAAAAAAAAGATGATAACGGAATGTTTTATATATTACAATATACCTTAATATTACTCAAATGCTTTTTACATTACAGTTTATTTTATGAATTTTAATTACAGGTTCATTTAATTACCCCTGTACCTAATGATTTAATTTAAATGTATACAGCAGTAATCCCACACTATTTCAGCATTTGTAAACAATATTATGATAAACCCTGAATAATGTTTTTTTGTTAAGAATACTATTTCAATATTTTAATTTTTATTAAAAATGCATATATTAAAATAAATAATTAAAGTATAGCAATTTTCAGTTAATTCAGAAAATCACAGAATCATTAATATTTTATTATATTACAAACTGTGATTGACGCTATATATTCTGTAATTTTTCCTTATATACGGTTCTTTAATATCTATAAGATTCGTTTAATGATTTAAATACAATAATTTTAAGTGATTATATGCCTAAATCTATTAGGGCGAACCTTGAACTTCGATACCCTGCATGTAAAACACGCACGTTGCGTTTGACCAGGGTATGCCAGTATTAATTTTTGATCAAAATATTATGAAGTTTAATACCAAAAAATCAGCGAATTACATGCAGACCCATTTTCCAGAAGAATCGTGCAGGATCGTTAGAAAAACTTCTAAGGTACCTACACGATGTCGACGGAATAGTATTTAATTTTAGAAGTTTTAATAATGGGATAATAAAAATAATGGGAAAATAAATCCTCTAAAGATATATTTTTATGACACTGATTATTTAAAACATACATTTTATAAAGAATCCTATGGTTGCTCTTATTTTTTATCTTCTATATATATATATATATATATATATATATATATATATATATAATTTGTTTCTTAAACCTTTTATTTATAATTACTTCGAAAATATTTCTTGGGTCTAGGTTTATGCATTGAAACAATAGTGGTTATATTTCGCTCGACGTTTCGCTTTTGATTAAAAGCATTTTCAAGAGCATTTATTTTAGCTAAAAAGAGAAAAAAAAAACAATATCAGGTCGATACAAACTGGTTTGTTAAAATTGCCGTTTTGTCAATTATAAAAACATTGATAAAGTAAAATTCTTCATTAATCCTAAAACATTTAGCAGCAGAACACTTTTCCAAAATGACTTTCACAATTTTACACATTAAAAAATATTAAAAAACTTATTTACATTATTGACGAAAAAAAACAAAAACATTTGTACAATTTGGTTTAAAGCCGTTAATTAAAAATAGGTAACCTACTTTGGAAAACAAAGCTTCATGCCTTAAATATAATAGAGTTAAAAATGAAGCTTTGTTTTCCAAGGTAGGTTACCTATTTTTAATTAACGGCTTTAAACCAAATTGTACAAATGTTTTTGTTTTTTTTCGTCAATAATGTAAATAAGTTTTTTAATATTTTTTAATGTGTAAAATTGTGAAAGTCATTTTGGAAAAGTGTTCTGCTGCTAAATGTTTTAGGATTAATGAAGAATTTTACTTTATCAATGTTTTTATAATTGACAAAACGGCAATTTTAACAAACCAGTTTGTATCGACCTGATATTGTTTTTTTTTTTTCTCTTTTTAGCTAAAATAAATGCTCTTGAAAATGCTTTTAATCAAAAGCGAAACGTCGAGCGAAATATAACCACTATTGTTTCAATGCATAAACCTAGACCCAAGAAATATTTTCGAAGTAATTATATATATATATATATATATATATATATATATATATATATATATATATATCTGGTTATTTATTAGATATAAAACATATCTGCTTTTTAAGCTGTGATTTTTTTGCGAATATTTTCGTTTTTGGATAAACTTAAAAATAAAATTATATGTTACATCGAAGACCGATTATACCTCGAAAAGACAGTCCATCATCAATTAGCCAAATCAAACCGACCTATAAACGAATTTAACCAGCCGATGGGATGCAGTGCCTCTGACGAAATATAATACGAAGTTGGGATCCATTTAGGGGGTCTTTTATTTTACATTGGATGGATCAACTGTTCGCAGTATTATATGTTTTTGGTGACACTTAAAAAAATCTTGCTCCTTATATTGGTATTTCTATTTACTGTTTTACTTCTATTTTGATATTTTTTTATATAAACATGAATCATAAACCTTCATTTGAAAATCTGTGTTTTTTCAAATTTTACCAATTTCTCAAATTAAGTCAAAATTAATCTTTCTTAGAAATAAAATACACTCCATATAATAACATTTAATTTTTTTACATATGACAAATGCACCTTTGAAATAATTTATTTATTAAAAAAAATATCAAATTGTTAAATAAAATAATCTCAACAGTTTTACTTCCCTCGTAAAAGAATTGAAATCTCCGAGATTTTTCAGATCCCCACTTTGCAGGTTCCCTTGATGCTGAAAAAGATGGGACCCATACATATTTAAAAAACCAGCCTGAAAAAACTACTTAGATTCGATTTCAAATTTTGTCGCAGAATTAAGTGTGGCCTAGGTAGGAACTGGTAAAATATTGGTATGAATCCAACATAGTGAACAAAAAAATGCACAATAAAAATGTTTGAAAGGATGTATATATGTGTTAATAAATGACTATGTTCGGAATAAATTGGGTCACATGTCACTATTCCTAATAAAAGGAAAGATCCATAGCGAGGGATGTTTCGGATAAAGGAAATTTACCGTTTTTTTTTGATAATCTCCACCGAAAATTTTTAAACTTTATAATACAATTAATAAGCATTACAACACTTTTTCGGAAAAAAATAGCCTGGTTTCAAATACTTCCGCCACTTTTTGCCCAAAATCGACTAGTGTGTGGCACCTGCTTCTAGAATTTAGTTGTGGCCAAATCATGACAAAATCACCCTCCCAGGGTCTCACAGATCTTCGCGTTTTAGGGTATCTTGAACCCATTTTTTGAATGTCCATCGGTCTGTCTGTTCGCGGCATAGCTAAAAAATTATTTACCTGATTAATTTAAAATTTTGGTTAAAAATTAAGGGTAATATGGGGATGGAACCGTAACATTTTGATAAAAATCGACATGGCGGAATAAAATGGTGGTCTAACATAATGTTTAAAAATCAGGGTAAAGAACTACTTACTAAATTGACCTAAAATTTTGAACAAAAGTTAAGTGTGATATAGGGATAAACTGTTAAAATTTTGGGAAGAATCCAAAATGGCGACTAAATAAAATCTTTAAAAACTCATACTGAAAAAACTACTTATACGATTGATTTGAAAATTTTCACAAACATCAATTCTTATTTTACTGATTGTGGTGCGGTTCTTTTTGCTGATGACACTTCTTCGATTTTCAGTGAGAATGTTTAACAAGCGTGCGCAGACCATATGACTGAGTCCTTGGATGCACTGGGCGGTTAGTTTGTGGATAACAACCTTCTCCTCAATGTGTCTAAATCACATATAGTGCATTTCTCAAGATCGAAAACTGATTTTTCTTTAACATATAAAAATACCAACATAAAATCGGCTGAAGAGGTTTCTTTTTTAGGGGTAAGATTAAATCAGTGGTTAAATTGGAAGCCACATGTTAATCAGCTTGCACCAGGGGTCAGTAGGTATGGCTATGCTCTTCGAGTTATTCACGATAATATTGGATGGCAAGCATCTCTTACAGGCATATCATGCATAAGTCCAGTCTCATTTTATCTATGGTTTATTATTTTGGGGAAATTCTTTTGAATCAGATCGAATATTTGTATTACAAAAAAATGCATACGTATTGTATTGGAAGGTATTCCGGGAGACTGGTATACTTACCTTGTACAGCCTCTATATTCCCGAATGTGTTAAGTTTTTAATTAATAACTTTTCCCTTTTCCCCTGATAAGACTCGTCAACATTTTTATGAAACAAGATTTAAAACAAACCTCAGGGCCGAAAAACCTGGTCTGAAATATGCTCCCCCTACCTTTGAGGCAACAGCCATCTAGTAAGGTTTTGCATAAGCTTAAAACATTTTTAAAGGAGAGAGCATGCTACAGTCTGTGAGAATTTTTTGAGGATGTTAATATAAATGAGGCACTGCACTAAATATAAACTTGTTCATTTATAGACTTGTTTTATTATAATTTTATTGTACTTTTAAACTTAATTTAAATGTTGATTGGTTTTACGTTTTATTATAATCTTATTGCCTTAAAGTTTATTTAGCTGTAGGTATTTCTAGTTTTAAGACTCATTGTGACATGATCCATATCCCAATTGGGGTCTTAAAATAAGTATTACCTTGTAATATATTAAAGGATTGAATAATCTACTAACTATTAACTAACTTTTTCCACGTGCCGTATCCCCTCAGCGAACGTTGGCAATCATCATCGCCAGAGTTACTTTGTTCACAGCCGCCCAGAACAATTCAATCGATGTCATACCAAACAAACCACTTCCTTAGATTTTTTAGCATTGAGATGGGCCTTCTGCCCGGTCCTCTTTTTCCCTTAATCTTGCATGATCAGCTGTAATAATGCCTATTTTTTGCCGCGCATAATATGTCCAAAATATAAAAATTTTTTTGCTTAATAGTTCTCAGTACTTCTGTTGACTGAAGGCCTATTCTTCGTAACACCTCTTCGTTTGTAAAATGGTTTTAAGGATGCGGCGGTACACCCATATTTGAAAGGCTTCAATTCTCCCGTAGGTAGCCTGCGTTAGTGCCAAAGATTCAACACCATACAGCAATAAAGTCTTATACAAGGATGAATTGCTAAAATTTTCTTAAGAATCTAATACGGTGGACGAAAATGGCAGTCTAATAAAATGTTTAAAAAATCAGTATTAAAAAAATTATTTATTGGAACTGATTTCAAATTTATTACATAAATCAACTCTGAAATACGAGTGAATTTTGGTACGAATATGGCGGCAGAAAATGGCTGCCTGAATAAGATTTGAAAATTAGTGTAAAAAACTACTACTATTTGATTTTGAAAATTTTGATGAATTGAATCTGATCACGTCACATACTTATAAGAATGAACTGGTAAAATTTTTGTAGGAATTCAGTATAGCGGAACAAAATAGTTGGGAAATAGAATGTTTAAAAAATCAGTCTAAAATCTTCCTTTTCAATTAACTTCAATTTTTCTAAACAAATTAGTGATATAGCGATAAGCTGATAATATTTTGGTACGAATTCAATACGGAGGAACAAAATGGAGGCCTATTAAAACGTTAAAAAACCAATAAAGTAGTAGTATTGTCTGTCTATTTATGTGCGCTTATACGTAGGTACTACAAAACAAATATAGAGAATACACGAAATACCAAGCATTAACCTTATCGAGACAAATTTAATCCCAAATTTAATCTGCTTATCGTCAATATTATTCGAATATTGCATACAGCGTGCACATTAACCTTATCCAATGCACTTTTTGTATTATAGGTTAGTAAACCCGCCATATCATGTGTTATTTGTGAAGTTTTTGACTGATAACGAATTAATAAATTTATTATTCGTTACAGTGATTACAATTTTTTTCGAAGATAAGCCACAGAACGGGTCGTCATATAATAAATGACGCTTCTACTGTTGCTTTTCATGATCGTATCAAAATATTGCTAAATGGAAAGGGTACTAGAACTGATTAAGAGCAATAAAATACTTTGGATTTTTTCTCATGCATTATTTAAACTAGTTAACTGAAAACATTAAAAATATACATTTTAATTACTTTCATTAAGTAAGTTTTATCAGTAAAGATAGAAAGAAAATCTTGAAGTCAAAAGGTTCAAACAATGATCCTTTTTTTTTCAAGAACAAAGGCCGAAAAATTACCCTTAAGCTTGTCGCACGACACAAATCAGAATAAAATCATTTCAATAATTCTATTCAAAAGTATATTACTTCCCTCGTAAAAGAGAAGTATTGTTATCATGAAAAAATCACCCTCCGAGATTTTCAGATCTTTAGGTTTTAGGGTTCCTAGATGCCGAAAAACATGTTTTCTCAATTCCGTCGGTATGTCCGTTTGGCATAGCTAAAAAACTACTTATCCGATTGACTTCAAATTTTGATCAAAAATTAAGGGCCATATGGGGTTGACCTGGTAACATTTTGGTAAAAATCCAATGTGGCAAAACAAAATGGCGGCCTAGTGAAATGTTAAAAACATTATTACTAATACAATATTTATTCAATATATCTCATATTTTGCACAAAAATAAAGTATTATGTAGGAATAAACTGGTACAATTTTGGTACGAATCTCAGATGGTGGAACAAAATGGCGGCTTAATAAAATATTGCAAAATTCAGCCTAAAAACTACTTAACTGATTGATTTCAAATTCTAGGTTATAACTGACTGTGGTATAGACATGAACTAGTAAAAATGAGGTTCTACTTCAAGACGGCGGAACAAAATGGCGGCCAAATAGAATATTTGTAATCGCGAAAAAATCACTTTCTCAGATTTTACATATCTTTACGTTTTAGTGTCCCTAGGTGCCAAAAAGTATATTTCATCAGTTCCGTCAGTCCATCTGCCGGTTTGTCCGTCTGTCTGTCAATTCGCGACATACCTTAAAAACAACTAATTACTTTTAGTAAAAAATTAAGAGTCGTATGGGAATGACCTGGTAACATTTTCGTAAAAATCCAACATTGCAAACGAAAATGGCGGCCTAGTGATATGCTTATCTAATTTATCTCATATTTTGCACAAAAATCAAGTATCATTTAGGAATCAACTTGTAAAATTCTGGTTCGAATCCAAGATGGCGAAACAAAATGGCGGCTTAATAAAATATTTAAAAATTCAACCTGAAAGAACTACTTAATGGATTGATTTCAAATTGTATGCTATAACTAACTGTGGTATAGAGATGAACTAACAAAATTGTGGTACTAACTGAAGATTGCGGAACAAAATGGCGGCTAAATAGAATGTTTGTAATGGTGAAAAAAATCACCCTCTCAGGTTTTATATATCTTCACGTTTTAGCGTCCCTAGGTGCCACAAATAATTGTATCAATTCCGACGGTTTGTCTGTCTGTTTGTCAGTTCGCGATATAACTTAAGGATTATATGGAAATGACCTGGTAATATTTTAATAAAAATCCAATATGCCGGAGCAAGCCTAGGGAAATAGAAAAAAATATTATTTACAAACACTAATTATGAAATTTGCCTTGAATCTTGTACAAAAATCAAGTAATCATATAAGATAGTAAAACCAAATGGCGCCCTAATGAAATATTAAAAAAATGAACCTGAAAAGACCACTTATTAGATTAATTTCAAATTTTGTGCAATCATTAAGAGTGATATAGAGATAAACTGGTAACGTTGTGGTACCAGTTCAAGATGGCGGAACAATTTTTTTTTTAAATCTTATACAATTATTCTATATTAATTGTGATATAGGGATAAACTGGTTCAATTCAAAATGACGTAACAAAAAGGCGATGTGCGTCAATGTAAAAACTACTTATTGAATTTATTACTTTCCTCGTAAAAGGGAAGTATTGTATGTAGTCGTGAAAAAATTACCCTCCGAGATTTTTTAGATCTTTACGTTTCTGGGTCCCTAGACGCCGGAAAACATGTTTTCTCAATTCCTGGTCTACCTGTTTGCGGCACAGCTAAAAAACTACCTACCCGATTGACTTCAAATTTTGATCAAAAATTAAAAATCATATGGAAATGACATCGTCACATTTTGAAAAAAAAACCAATATGGCGAAACAGAATTATTTTTAAAATCTACTTCTCCAGTTTACTTCAAATTTTGCCAAAAATTCAAGTGTTAGTAATTATTTAGAAATAAAATGGCAGCTTAATAAAATATTAATAATTCAGTATGAAAAAGACTACTTAATATATTGATTTCACATTTTGTGCAAGAATTAACTGTGATATAGAGATGAACTTGTAAAATTGTGGGTAAAGCAAATTTACCGATTTTTTTCTTAACTAAACAGTATTACATTTCAGGGTCCCTAGACATAAAAAAACAAAAATTAAGAGTGTTATGGGGATGACATGGTAACATTGGTAAAAATCCACTAAACTGGTAAAATTTGGAACGAATTCAAGATAGCGAAACAAAATGGCAACTTAATAAAATTATTAAAACGTTTAAAGAATCAGACTGAAAAAATACTTACTCCATTGCTTTAAAAATTTGCGCAAAAATTAAGGGTGATATAGATATAAACTGGAATCGAATTCAAGATGATGAAATAAAATGACGGCCAAATAAAATGTTTATAAATTAGCGTAAAGAAACTTTGTTATTCAATTGGTTTAAATTTCGCGGAAAAATAGATGTAGTTAAACTGGTAAAATGTTTGTAGAAATTCAAAATGACGCAAGAATAGCGGCATAATAATATTTTGAAAAAATCAGTGTAAGAAACTACATTTTGAAATGATTTTATATTCCGCCCAAAATGATATAGGTGGAAACTATAACATTGGTGCGAGTCCAATATTGAAGGATAAAAGAGACCCAGTTGCACTTTTTAAAAAACAATAATAAAAAAAAGGATATATTTCCTTTATACCGGAACTTCCCTTGCTATTAATTATTCCTTTTATTAGGAATAGTAAGATATGATACTATTTAGTTTCGCATCTAGTCATTTAGTAGTTACATACATAAATTGTGTTATCTTTCACTTTTCTAGAAAAGAGAAATGATTCTTCGTGAGGGAACTTTAGAGTAATTAAGTAAAAACTAACCGAACTTTTTCCCTGCAAAAACGAAAGAAAACATAATATGCGGAACTAAGTGGGGTTATAATGACTATAACTAAAATATAATTAATATTATATATAATTAATATTAAAATATATTATTCATTTCTTCATGACTGTCGATGTCAGTGGCTACCTATCGATATTATCGGATACCTATCGGCACTTATCGATAACTATACATATATCGATAAAACGCCCATCCCTATTATGTGATACCACCTTGAAGCCACATTATCAATAACTTTGATATAACCGATCTGAGATAATACCTACTCTTTAGAAATGTGGTCAATAAAATTATCTAATTTTATTTTACAACGCTTATATAAAATTATCAAAAAAAAACATGCATTCATTTACACACCGTAGTATATGCTAAGTTAAGTAAAGCGTTCCACAGAGAAATTTTCAGTTCATAACGAATCTATCTCTGCAGTTTTTAAAAATTAATTTTCCAATTTTGAAATTACAAAAATTTTAATTTTTTGGAAAAACTTTTCAGTTGTTTTATTGACGAATTCAATTGACGCTTAGTTTATCTCCTCACTGGATTTTTTTTATATAAGATAACTCCAAGTTCGTTATAACAAACATATTGTTTAAACATTTATGGAAATGGTTTTTTGTGTATTTTACCTTAGAACATCGTGAGGTATGATAAAGAAAATCAATTCAACAAAAACTAATTACATCTTAAGGTAGTTGCATTTCCCAGAACCAACTATTTCAGTAGTCTCACTGTAGTCATTTTGTGTTCATATTATTACACTTACGATCGTAACACTCATTTAGCACCTGTAGTTGTAAATTAGCAATAAAGATATCTAATAAACTAGACTCGTAAAGTAAACAAACTGACGACAGGAATAACGATGTTCGAGGTGTCCTAAGGTGAGATCGGTATCACAGCTGATAATGAAGCTTGCGCAAGTTGATGTCTCATTATCAAGGTTGACAAAATAGTTGTCTGTGTCAAGGTGTAGGGAATAAATTAAACATCAAAAGTAAAAATAAGAGAAACTGGAAGGGTTGTTACGAGACTTATGCAGCCAATACTTCGAACCATTATACGAGACCCAATAAAAGTTTAGAATTCTATTCCCAGATATTGTTACATAACTTTTGTTAGAGCCGTCTTAGTTTTGTGTTTGATATTGTTTCGTGAACACAGGCCAAGGAATGTATCTAAAGTAGATGATTCATGTTGCTGGATTTTAGATCAGACCACCATATTGGTTTCTTGTCCACCCTGACTGTCTTGCAGATTTGCAGGGACTTTTTTCTTCTCACAATGTGTAAACCCTTATATACGGTTTTTGGTAAGGGACCTTGACACCGGCTACTTATTGGTACCGGCACTTGATCATTAGTACCAGCTTTTGAAACCAGTTACTCGAACATGCTCAATAGTTGTGAGTGATAATTATTGTTATTTCTTAATTGGACTTTATAAAAGAATTAGGCTATCCAGAATGCTGTTTAATTTGACAGTTAAAAAAAGGAGAATCATGAATTTCGTGAAAATTCTCTATCGCATAGTTCTATCAAGTTTTTGTTATTATATACGAAGCCAGATTCACTCATAGCAATGCGTATATTCGTTGGGTGCCTGCAGGCTGCAATTTTAGATGTGAAATTTGACAGCATTCTGGACAGCCTAATTCTTAACCTAACTTAAGTTAACCCGAAACTAACCTTTTTAGTCAATAGATCTGTGTTTTACGTTTTTGTTGTTATTTAGCTTACAACTTATTTTTAAAAACAATTATTTGATTTAGTACCTGGGGGCAATTAAGTCTATAAAATCTAGGGGTCTTCTAGTTTGGGCGGTGATTAAGCTGGTGGCGCTCATTTTCATAATTTTTTTGTTCTTGTTTTTCCCCACGCTCTACTCTTTGAATAAATGAGCTAAGGGCCTAGTTTGCATGCTCTGTTGGCCACGAGCTTGTATTCTCGGGGCCTTTTTAGCAAAACTTATATTGCCTTTTAAAGGCCTATTTCTTTAGTTTAAAATGATACGTACTCTATCTAATGGGAATATGTAGCCAATTTAAACAATTTTTGAGTTTTGAAAAGCTTCAGTGTGTCATAATAGTGACAGTGGGTTTGTTATTTTTACGTCAACCAGCTGTATATAATGTTTTCAACATACTTGCATTTATATGCATTGTACTCAGTGTGTCATAATAGTGACAGTGGGTTTGTTATTTTCATGTCAACCAGTTGTATATAATGTTTTCAACTTATATGCATTGTACTCCATAGTAAAAATAAGTGTAGTAGTGTCAAGTAATCTATGAAGATCTAGATCTTTAAAACGGTTATGATGTAGCTTGCTCTAAAACCTTGACGCGAAAAGCAGAATATGATCTTTAAAATGATGTATTACTCAACTTACTGAATATAATTATGTTGGTAACATGTCGATTAAATTTAAGGAGTTAAACATCCCAACAAGCACAAAAGCGATAGAATGGCTATATTTTCTCTATTAAAGATTTCTTACTTTTTGTTTTTGAAAACAAATATGTTTGCTTCCCTCATAAAAAGGAAGTTTATAATCGTAAAAAAATAACCTCCCAGGAAACATGTTTTTTCAGTTCCGGCGGTCTGTTGTCTGCCTGTTCGCGACATAGATAAACCTCTTATCCGATTGACTTGAAATTTTGGTCAAACATTAAGGGTCATATGGGGATGATCTGGTAACATTTTGGCAAAAATCCAATATGGCGGTACCAAATGGAGGCCTAATGAAATGTTAAAAAAATTATTACTAAAAAATTACTTATCCAATTTGTTTCAAATTTTGCACAAAAAAACAAGTATTACATAGCAATGAATGCAAAAGCATTGTGGTATGCATTGAAAATGGCGGAACGAAATGGCAGCCAAATAAAATGTTTGTAATCGTGAAAAAATCACCGTTCCATGATGTTACAGATCTTCACGTTTTGGGGTTCCTATATACCAACAAAAACATGTTCCGCCAATTCCTTCGGTCTGTCTGTCACTTCGTATCATACCTAAAAAAAACAGTTACCAATTGACTTCAAATTTTGGTCGAAAATTAGGGGTCATTTGGGTATGACCAGAACTGGTAAAATTGTGGTACTAATTCGAGATGGCGGAAAAAACGGCAACCAAATAGTGTTTAAAAAATAAATCAAAAAAAAATTCTTATTTAATTCATAAAAATTAGACACTGGTAAGACTTTGGTATGAATTCAACATGACGGAAGAAAATGGCGGTTTTAAAAAATCAGTGTAAAAAACTGCTTATTCATTTTTTTTTAAATTATGCCCAAAAATCAAGTGTGACATAAATAGAAACTAATAAAATATTCGTACGAATTCAATGTGGTGGAAAAAAATGGCTCCTAATAAAAATGTTTGAAAACACATTCTTAATATTTTTTCTTTAGAAACTTGTCATGCACCTTATAAATTTGGTTAAATCAATGTTTGGTTTTACTTCCATTAAACTTTAAATTTTTAATCATGAAATAACGAGACTAAAGCGTTTTTGCAAAAGTAGTTTGCTGAAAATTACATCAAGATATGTCATCCCCTTTTGGCTTGCCTCGTAAGAGAGAAGTAGAAAAAAATTACCCTCCGAGATTTTATCCGATTGGTCTAAAATTTTGATTAAAAAATAAAGGATAATATGGAAATTCATGGTAAAATTATTGTTAAAATTCCAGTATGGCGGAACAACATGGCATCCTAATGAAATGTTTTAAATATCAATTTATCTAAATGACTATTTAAAAATTTCATGTTTTAATTTGCAACTAAAAACAAAACGTTTACAAAAAGTACTAGTTTTAGGCTTGTAAAGGATATGGCTATTTCAATCAAGACTCTCGAAATTATTATTAATCATGAATTGTTAAAATCTACCTGATATTTTTTCTTTCGATCGCCGAAATAACAATCTTTGGTTTCTTGCTTTGTAGTCATACACCTTGACGATCGATGACCCAAAGGGTCGCAGTTCGCAGTGATGCTGAGATTATGAATTATCAGGGTTATCCACCCTATAATATAGGCATAATATAAATATGATATAGTAGGTAGATTAGGTTAAGCATAGAGCTTTGGGAATCAACACGAGAAATATTGTCGTCATGAACAATAAACTAAACGACGTTTTATAGCAGTGTACGGAAGGCGAATAAATCGTATTTTCTCCTTTTTGAGAAATTTGGTGGAAATTATATGTTTATTCTAATGAGGCAATAATGCTCGACGGCATCCAAATAATGCAATTGTGTTCGGTTACTTCGGTTAGGGGTAATTAAGTTCCAAAGTAAATAAAAAATTTTGTACATACCCTACACATATGGACTCTTGTTTTTACATGGCACATCTGGAAATCATTTGGGCCTGAGGCAAACAAAAACTGCTAAATCTGGCAGATTTCGATAAAGTATACACACGTCGCACGCACCGGAATCGAAAAAAGGAATTGTTTTCACAAGGCGCGCTTTCGCAAACATAGACGAGCAAACAATAATAACCGATATATTGCCATAAAAAAGGAATAATAGGCCATATGCGCGTGAAGAGATGGTGACTGACCCTCTAGCAGATAAAAAAATTAATTCTGGATTACTGGCAATCCGAAGCATATAAAAATTCCACTAAGCGATAAGGTTTGCAGTGCATGTAGCTTTTGGGAATTAACGTGGTTTTTATCGGTTTTAAGCAAACTAAAGTAAATAGCAAATATAAAGGGCGACTTTGTACATAATTTCACCCATAATAAAAAAATATATAAACGGGTAGCGGCAGGGTCTGATTAAGAAAGAACATTTTGCATTTTATTGCACGGTTTCTAATACGCGACGTGTCCCAGAAATCGTTTGTTTTCCATGGTCATATGAATTTCAAAATATTTTTATCGTCGATAATTTTTATTTTTGAGCAGTTAATAAGCATGAATTCCATCGAGTAACGACGAAGTTTATTCATCCTTTGAAGAAATTTGATTTTTTCTTCTGTGCATTAATTGCTAAAGTTAAACTAAACGTGTTGTGTATTTTTGTGAAGATTTTAAAGAAAATAATATCTGCAGCTAAAGAAATGCAACAATATGGCGTTACTTACTATGGATTCGATAGCAGATATTAGCCGCAATAGCAATACGAAATTGGGCAGAAATTCTTTATTAATCTATGGCACAAAAATCCTAGATTATACCCGGTTACATTACTACAACATCTTGTACATTTAATGATATTTTAGTAGATTAAAGATTAAAGACGAGCCTAACATGGGTCTCACATGCAACGTTTTTAATATATTGATATTTATCTCTAGGATTTGATGTCAGTTTAAGATCTTGTGATCTTGTATGGGTACAGTTTATCAACTTTTAACCCAAGTTTGATGGTTTTTCTCACTTCCGGCTTAACCGGAAGTGACGCCTATACATTTTTGTAACGAAATGCCTCCAAAATTTTATTTACGTTCTGATAAAGCTTAAAATCGGACAAAAAATGGCGGAGCTATAGACATTTGTTTCATTTTGCTTAGTTGAACAAGCCACACATATTAATGCAATTTTAAGCTCTTAATTTAGGCTTAGTAAATAGGGTAACTAAGCAAAATTACATTTAAAAGAAAAGCTTCTTAAATGTCTTTATTTTTTTACAGTTTGGACCTATTTATTTTTTAAACTAAAATAGCAATAATATGTTTTTATACATTTTTGAAAAGGAAGCCGCCTCTAATGATTTAAATTTTTATTATCGGTCTGAGTATGGACAGTGTAATGAAATAAATTTTTTAAATAATTACGTTATTTATGGTTCACTTCCGAAAATGTTTAAAATAATTACTAAAGCAATTCAGTTTTAACAATAAAGCAATAAAAATATTTTGTTGTTATTTTGTTTTGTTTTTAATAAATGGGTCCAAGCATTAAAAAGTATATTTTATAAATTCTTTTGATAAATATTACTAAAAATATATTTTTTAAAAAGAAAATTTAGGCAGTGTTTGTTTTGAATACAACTTTCCTTCGTTACGCTACTAATCAACTGAATTAGGTACCTAAAATTGCATTAACTTTTGTGGGATGGTCAAAAATGCAAAATCGAGTGAAAAATAAAACAAAAGCCTATAGCTTCCCCATTTTTATCAGATTTGAAAAATCTAAAAAACGACTTTTAGAGAATTTTAAGATTTATGTAAATACAAAATCTGGGGGTTTTTATTTAAAAAATTATAGATGGCGTCACTTCAGGTTAATGGAAGGTATTGCAATTAAAACAAAAATCTGTCCAGCCCCTGGACAGAATCCTGCGGCCGCCTATGACTCCAACATAAATTCTTTGGAAAAGACAATTTCAATAAAATGCTTATCTGAAACAAGACAGTCGGCAGGATATGATTATATAAATAACTGAAAAATAGTTACAACGGTATATGTAATATTGCAATAGAATTTCAAGTAGCGATGGAGAACAACGACAATTTAGCTAAAAACATAGAACTAAACTAATGATACTTAATCTGGGATGATCTCCTAAAGTCAATTGGTATAGGGAATAAACCCCTCCAGGAACCAGATATCATGAGCTAATAAGCTATTTACTGTCCTGTAGAGGTGACAGTAAATTGAAGGGGTTTTTAATATATGTTAAAATAATTTTCAGCACAAGTAATTTTTAGATAGGTGTATTATTCATGGCTTGTAAAACGATACGGCAGTTTCCTTAATTTTGTCGTAGATCTTTCATCCTTCGAAGGCTTTAGCACATTGCCTACTATGCCTAACGATGAGTATTGTGATTAGCGCTAAATTAGTGTACCAAAATCTTAAAACTGTTTGACGAGATATTCTGTATTCACATAATTTCTTAAAACTTCAGATATTGAAATTTAAATACTACTTTTCTCTACCACTTGTTTTGAGACAATATGGCCTGCAATATGATTGATTGCTTTTAAACTAGCTCTTTATGTAAATGCATTAATAATGTTTATCTTAATATCTGTTAAAAAATAGAAATTGGAATATAATTTCCCCGCAATAAAAATCTGAGATTCCTTTTAAACAAATGAATCTAGTTGCTGTTCGATTTGACGGGAGCCGAATTTTAAACATTATACATTTTTTTCAAAAACTGAATTTTATAGTGCGACCACGTGCAAAGTCAAATAAAACCACCTTAAGTTAAAAAGTGACCTATTAAAAAACCTTGAAACTTGTGTATGTATGTTTACTTCATTACTCATTTTGAAAGAACCTTGAAATATTTTCTAAACATATCTTATCGGGCAAATTTACAGAAGCTTGCGTTTAATTTCGTTAAAACAAAGGTTTACGACTTCCCACTATGCGGTTTTTTTTTGTTAAACCAGCGGTATTGTCCTAATTTATTTGTAAGTTTTTTAAGTATTTAATAATATTAGATAGATAAAAAATATTTACTATATTTTTTAAAAATTTTAAGAGCAGACGTATGTCACTTGCCAGATTTTGACATATACAACTATTTTAATTTTAATTTTAAATTTTTGATCTAGAGGACGGTGAATTATCATAATTTATAGAATTTTCCCTTTTTTACTCACTTTTATTTTTTTACATCGTTTTAAATGTGAAATCAAAATATTTTCCTAGATTACTCAATTTTCTAAATGGTAAGAGGGTGGCTCGTTAGGTTAGTCGAAAAGAACATTCCCTTATGAAGAATTTGATATTCCACTTTAATATGTGGTCTCAAAATAATTAGGTCAATAATGTTAAAACATACATTTGGTTACAAATCGCTAATATTGGCATTTAATATCTAGTCATCCATGATATTTTCTAGTAATTACGATGGTTTATTCAAATAATGAAAAGACTTATATGAGTTTAATTTATGGGGAACCTTAATGCGACTTTTGGTGACCAGTTGTTTGCAACTCATGGTCCAATACGGTGGCCTGCAAGGTCGCCTGACCTCTCGCCCTTAGACTACTTTTTAAGGGGTTATATTAAAGGTTAAGTTTATAAAACACCTGTACGAGATTTAGAGGAACTTGAACATCGTATTAGACGTACATGCCGTCACTCCTGAAATGATTCAAGACGTTTTACAAAATGCAATTAAAAGTCGAGAAAATGTATAAGGGAAGGAGGCGATCATTTTGAGCAAACTCCTAGACGTGTATAGGAAACCAGTGTTTTGTATTATATTTTATACTTATTTGCTTTAGTTAACTATTATAGTGTATTATTAATAAATAATTTTCTTACAATTTAAAGCAAAAGTTTTGTTTATAATTTAAACATTAACTTTTGAATGTAATGCAGGAAAACAAAACCACCAGTCATCCCGTGAACATTACAACAGAACATGTCATATTTACGGATTAAATATTTTATTTTAATATTCACGGGATGAGTGTTGCCTTTGTTTTGACAGAAAAATATAACGCTTATATTTTTCTGTGGTTTTGCTTTTGAATAGATATACTTTAGTAGAATAGCTTTTGGCCTATGACTTATGACTAATGAGTTTAAATTAAAAATTTTAGTAGTTTCTGTTATTTGGTTACCAATTGTTTAGGAAGTACAACTATTAAGTGTGTGATTTAAAATTACTAGTAACAATATAATAAAAATATGATAAAATGAGAAAGATCGCTTAAAAAATAAAAATGTTTAATTTTCTTCAGACTTCGACGCGATATTTGTTTTTATTATATTTTAAATATCTAAGATAAACTTATAATTTTTATCACACCTATTGATTTTGGATATTGATATTATAGTTAACATTACCACTTTAACGTACGTTTTGTGTTTTATTAAAGGCACTATGTTTTAGTTTCACGGATCACTAGATAATGGGTGTCAGTAATGCTAATATATTTTTAGTTACATTTTAACGTTATTGACCTAATTATTTTAAGACAACAAAGTGGGATATCAAATTCTTCGTAAGGGAATGTTTTTTTCGACTGACCTAACGAGTCACCCTCTTACCATTTAAAAAAATTGGGTGATCCAGGAAAATATTTTTATTTCATATTTAAATCGATGTAAAACAATTAAAATGAGCAAAAAAGGGAAAATTATATTTTTCTTAGACTACATGAGCACGAATTAATCGATTTTGATAATTCACGGTCTTCTAGATCAAAAATTTAAAATGAAAATTAAAATAGTTTATTATGTCAAAATGTGACAAATGACACTTGTCTGTTCGTAGAAAGTTTTATAAAATGTAAATAATCAAAAATATATAGGGTGTAATATTTAAAAATTAAAAGTAAGTAGCAAAAACTACGAAACTAAGCAAGATATGGCAACACTGTAACAGTGCAAAATTTTGTCCTATTTGAACTCACAAAATTTCATTTCATATCCTAAAAAAGAAAAAAAGGGTGAGACAATTTTTTGTGGCACCCGGTATCCCGGTATATATATATATATATATATATATATATATATATATATATATATATATATATATATATATAAACAAATAGAAAACCCACCGACTGACTAAATGATTACCATATCTCCACAGACTAAAGTTTCAATTTGGCATAAACCTTTCTTTGTGATGTATGTTCGAGACAAGGCAAGAAAGGATTCTTTGAAACTCGTCCCTTAAGAGGGTGAAATCTGTTTTTATTTTTTTTAGTATTCTTTAAGTACCTAAATAAGATTTTAATTTTCTTGCAAATGACTTCCAAGAATAAATCTGTAAAAATTTATTTCTGGATTTAAAAAAGAGTAAAATATGTTTTCACGTTTGTTAAAATATCTTTTTTGTTCCACATCAAATTTAGATTGTATTACTTTTTTAAAGCCGGAAAACAAAATTGATTTCTAGAAAACCTATACAATTGAAGCGTGGAATACATCTAGAGAATAGTGCCAGCACGTAGAGCAAAATCTGAAAGGACTTAATTTCTAACCCTTTGGCATTGAGCAAGTTATGAAGCATATCAGTATTAAAATATTCTGAATCGTATGTGAATGCTACCTTATATTTATTTTTCAGGCATGAGACGGCCATCAGCGCCGGTGAATAAAAGTATTCCTAGCCGTAACAATAAATAAGATTTAAGGGCAAACTCTATCCATGGCTATATTATTTATTTTTATATTGCCAGTTCTAGAGAGTTCGTGAATGAAATTTTGGTTTTGGTTACCAAAAAAGCAGAGTAAAAACTTAATTTATAAAAAAGCATTACTTTGGATTATTTCAACGTTTACTTACCTCGGGATCATTTAGTACTTATATAAAACATGTAACTGTAAATAAAATTTTCTTGCAAAATATTAAATTTAAATCATATTATAAGTGTTGCAGGCATTCAGATTAGCTTAAAAAAAAAGGAAAATGAATTTGAACTATTACTACTCATATATTTTTTAATGGAATGACTTTTAATGCACTTACCAATATAAATTAAGAACAAGGTAGGTTATGAATTATTTCCTAAAAATAAATTCGTGTTGTCCTACAACTGTAATACATACTTTGTGGCAATAATTTGCCAAGCCAACGACATCTCGAATTTCGATTCAGTGCGAAGTAGGGGCCCCAGTAACTTGGTTTGCAAAGGCGCCGCTAGGGTAGGGGGCCAGAATGTTCATAATCTACAGGAGCTCAGTGTGCTTTAGTAAATTAAGAATAGTGCATATTACTCAGAAGCCAGAGGGACGGCGGCCTCCCTTTATGTTCTGTAACGGCGCAGTGGTTTGAATTGTCTAATTTAGATTTTGCAATCTACTCCAGGCGGTAGGTAGTTTCAAATGGAAAAATTAAACAGTCATTTTTTAAATAGTTAAATGTGTGAGTCACGAAAAACATTAAAAATTCTACCACCTCCGATGAATGTGAAATACTCTAAAAATGCAAATTACAAGAAGCTGGTTTTAGGCAACAACTCGTTTCTTCTTTGTCATACGACAAATAAACTCACATATAAAATAAAAGCTCATACATTTCTCTACAAAAAAGGTACTATACACTTTTTACGTAGCACCGGCAGTATTGCTGTAGCAGCCACTTGCCACTTTAATTTGACTGATGCGCGATTTTAATTATAGTTTTACTGTTCTTATTGTCAAAAACTATACAAAATAACCCCTTGATCTTTTCGTGTTTTTAATCCATTTTACCAAGCGTGCCAACATTTAAAGTTGAATTTCCTAATCGGGTAGATTGCTCCTCAATGTAATCAAAAATGTTTTATTTTAATCAAAAATGATTCATTTCAGGAAATCAGAAAGTTAACAAATCAAGTATATGTTCATACTGGCATAAGTTTCTAAAACTTTATTTCTTTAAGCACCCTGTAGTATCAAGTACAATAGAACAAAAATGTGTTGTCTTAACCTAACTAGTCTCTAAGGCTTTGGTTGCTTTAGAGTAGGAAGATATGCATTTTTATCAAATATGTTTTTTTTAACAAAAAAAAAACCGACTAGGTACTTTTCAAAAAAAAAGTTTCAGATTTTAATTTTTTTAATTTTAATTTTAATTTTTTTTAATTTAATTTAATTTAATTTTCAGAACAAAAATGTGTTGTCTTAACCTAACTAGTCTTTTTTTATTTTAATTTAATTTAATTTTCAGAACAAAAATGTGTTGTCTTAACCTAACTAGTCTCTAAGGCTTTTTTTTTTAACAAAAAAAAAACCGACTAGGTACTTTTCAAAAAAAAAGTTTCCTATTTTAAAAATTGAAAGACATCGAGGGTTACCAGTCTAATTAACGACGTGGCAACCAGTTACTGTAAAAAACAGAAGCTACCTCAAAGTATTATTGGTTTTTTAGATAGGACCCCGCGACTTACCCTGTATATTTAAAACCGATTTAAGTACATAATTATTATGGAATTATTCCGTAGATTTGCAAAAAACCTTCTAAGTAAAGCCAACTGAAAGTTAGATAGATGCATAATTATTAATAACCATAAAGCTTTTATTTAGATACCTATAAAATATATAAAACAACTTTCTGGATTATCGATATTTTGTTGACTGCAACGTTCAACCTACAGTATATGTATAAAACCCAATACAGTCTATACAGTATTTGAAAAAGAAAAACTATTAATTTAGTAAGACTTTCATGTTTAACTAATTGGGTATTTTACACATAGAGGCCGTGTAGTTACGCCACTACAGAGAATCACATTATAGCACTTAGATAAAAGGCGTAATAAAGAACGTGACAAATAATAAACAAAGCTCTATCAACAAGTGGCAAAGTACTATGAAATAAACCATTGTGTTAAAATTAGACATCTCCTTTGCCTTGACGAAAAAAAAAACATCGCCAAGTTAAATGAACTCGAATGAGCACTTTTAATCTAAAACGGGTCAATAACAAGCTATGAAAACATGTTAAAATGTAAAAAAATGTCTTCGTTCTTTAGAATGATCCTTAATTTATCGGTCAAAAACTTTCCTTATCAGTGTACTTTATTTGTAAGACTCTTTAGTCAATTTATTTGCTTTCTTGGAATGTTCGTTTTTTTATGTCTGAAGTGCATAAAAACGATGCCACAAAGTCGTCTGTTATTTGTGTAGCGGCAAAATGTGTAAAAACGCAACGGATGTTCAATTGATAATTTGGATTTATATAAAGCTTTCTTGGAATAATGCCAACAATACTTCAGTAACCATGGATCTAAATGTTTGTTTACTGATTGTATTTAGAGTACATCAATTGAACTTACTTGAAAACCTTACCCTGTATATTTTATTATATTTTTTATTAATTCTACGATGAATTCTAAGAATATGAATCATTTTTCCTACAATTAAAAAATATTAAGGATATATATATATATATATATATATATATATATATATATATATATATATATATATATATATATATAGGATAAAAAGGGTTCTAATTAAAAAATTGCACTTGATCCACGCCTATGATTTTTGAGGCGCAGCGTATAGGGTGTCCCAGAATGAATGGGCCATAGTGTAACTGGAAATACTAGGGTGCGAAATATACTGAGTTAAGAATGTTTTAATAAAATGTTGCTTGTTTTGAATATACAAGGTGTTGTATAAGTTGCTTTTGTTTAAATACGTCATAATTTGAGAACGGTTTAATGTTTTCAAATGAAAATTAGCATACCCATGTTTTCGAGGCCGAGAATTTCGTTACCGTTTTCCGATTTCCCCCAGGGAGGCGCTAATTATAGGCACGTAGATGTCTAAAGGGCTTTGGCTTTTTATCTCCCATATTTTGGCTTTCTTGACCACCAATTAATAAAAAAGGAATATTTCACTGAAGTCGCTATCATTTTCAAGATATTTGCAATTGAATGAAATATTTCCATAATACATTAACTACTATAAACTCGTTTTATAATAAAGCATATCACGCTTATTAACACAACAAACCAAAACCTCAGTTTTAAGTAAGTGCTGGAAATGACCTCCTTTCTCCTGGATGCATTTCTCAAATATTTTTTAAACAACGTCTGAAGAAAATATCTTCGTTATTTCTAATGACATTAGCGGCACCTTAAATTATTTCTAAGAATTCAAGGGGATTAATATCACGGATGGGAGGTGGCCAAGGAAATGCACTTCCACGACTGATCCAGTGATGCGGAAGATGGTCTCTAACCACCCTAAGAAAATGGGCTAACGCCCTATCCTACAATCTTCATGAACTAAATATTTTTTCTAATATTAAGTGGAATAGTATGTAATAAGTAAAGGAAGACGATTTAAAAAAAATATTAAATTGCAGAATTCCATTTTTCAAAAAGTATTTTTTATGGAATTAGTTTACAAGTTCTTTGTTCTCTAAACCAATTTTACGAGTTTCGATTTTATTTTCTTCAAAATTCTAATTTGGTAAAAATTATTATAACTATCAGAATTATTTTGCCTTTTAAATTTTAATTGTCATCACTCATCAGTATCGAAGTCGTTTGGAGAAAGTAACAAAATAGACAAATTTTCGCATTATATTAAACACGTTTTTTATAAAAAATGAGTTTTATTTTGGTATTTGAATTCAGCAGCATTTATTTTAAAACATAGACACAACAAATTTTCCTTCACTGTATATAAGATTACTAGATTTCTCTGGACAAAAAAAGAGGACAAGAATGTCTGAGACAGGTCTGAAAAAAAGGTCATGTCGTTTGTATTATGGTCATTTTCTTAGTAATTTTTATATATGATAGAAAAAGAAACGATAATTATATATATTTTTTATGTAATTGCTCAAAAAGAGAATAATTCGCACAGACACGTGCTTAAAAAGAGGACATGTCCAGTGAAAAGAAGTAACCCTACATCACTGCCACATTACTCTATAATTTAAGTTCTGAATACAATTCATAATATGTGTATAACAAGGTAAATTAATCAAAAGAGTCATACACATACAAATAATCATACACATACAACAAACGGTAAGTTTTTAGTAACCAGTTTGTTTTATAATTAATATGCTACATGACTTTCAAAAACAGAAACGATATATAAAGTTACTCTTGACAGAGTATTAAAGAATCTGAAACAGAGTCCCAATATTTTCCTGAAATAAGAATCAGTGAAGAGATAATATTAATAATATACGCAGTTTGGATCATTTCATGCAACAATCTTAAGGGCGGTTTTACATTTGGAAAACTCAGATCAATATAAAAACTATAGAGAACTGATCATTACTAAAATTATCAACTTTGTCATGAGACTGTCCACGTAAAAGAAATTTCATTATATTTGCCACCAACGACTTGCACGATTCAAAAGTAGTATCATCTAGGATGATCAATAATTGATTGGATGTGTTATGACTATTCTACACAAGCGCTCTGAGCACTAAGCCACGAAGACCATGAGCTCATAACCAACTATAACAATTTAACTTATTTAATTTTATCTTAGTAGAATATAATGGTCCTGCAGCCTTCGGCGGCTACAAACCAAGGAGATGTATCCACGTATCTATATGTACTAAAACATATAAATTGTGCATTACGATATAGAAATACTGTTTGCAATAATAAACACTAGATATAATAGATATCAAATGCAATAATTTGAATTCTTATTCTTTCACATGACGTTATAATATGAAAAATCTGCCTTTTGGAATTTCAGCCGTTACTTTGATAAACAAAGATGAGCCACCTTTAATTTCACCAAAATGACTAGACAATGAAAATTCTCGACTGGGCCACGTATTGACCAATCATAATGTACCTTGCGGACGGCATAGCGTCCAATAGTTCGAGATACAAATCTAGAAGTAAGTTTATAGAAAAAACTGTCGGTTTAATAAGTGAGAAGATATTTGTCGACTTGAAGAATCTTTAAACTAAAAAAGTTTTTATCAGTATCCTAAAGGCCTTCAAAAAGATTAAATTGTTTCTTGGGTCGCTACCGGTAACCCGTGTGTACATTTTTAGTAGCTCTCGAGTATTTAGTGGACAAATTTAAAAAACTGTAGAAATTACTATTAAATATACATCACCGGTACTATACTATATACTCGAAAATTTACTATCCCATATTGCCATACCACATGAGTATTAAAATGATATAGTTCCAAACCATTTGATATCAAGTGCAACATTAATATGACCTTTTTATGTAAAGAAAAGTGGGAATATCCCCGGTAAAGAACCATGATGTGATATTGTAATTTAGCACAATAAAAAAATATTTCCGAATACGTAATGAATTTTTGTAAATGTAAATTTAGGTAGCTCACTGTCTATCAGAAAGTTATTAAAGTAGCTCCACACAAAAGGTTGGCGATCCCTGATATAAACAAACTGAAATTTATTTCAATTTTTTTTAAGTTATTACAAACAACTTGGTATACGGATTCATAAAACGTGTTATCTGTGTGAAGCCGAAATTCTGTAGGAGGAAAGCTGTGGGTTAAAAACATTTGCCGATTTTACTTCTCCCGTAAAAGAGAAGTATTGTAATCGTCAAAAAATCACTCTCCGAGATGTTTTCAGATCTTCAGGGTCCCTAGATGGAGAAAAAATATTTTCTGAATTCCGTCGGTCTGACTGTTCATCGGCAGAGTGGATTTTTACCAAAATGTATATGAACCTTGATTTTCGGCTAAAATTAGAAGTGCATCTAATAAGTAGTTTTTCAGTTACGTCGGGCATGGCCAGAACGACCTGCCCACGGAAACGGCAGAATTTGGAAGATCTAGAAACCCTTATATGCATAGACCTGCAAAAATCTGGCAGAGTTATTATTTTACAATTACAAAAATACAATACACAAGAAGCAACGCCAAACACTTTTAATTTAGTTTTATCGAATCGATACAATAGAAAACTGAAAAATGAACCTAAATAATACACTGTCTTATAGTGAAATATTCTCACCAAATCTATAATTTCCGAAAGGTTTAATCATGGAAATCCGAACCCCCTTCTGTAAGTAAATTTTATATAAAATGTACCTATAAGCATTTATTTTAAAATTAGTTTTTACCTGATGTTACAATAAACTATAAATATATACTAGTGCTAGTTACCGCTAACTTGTAGCATTAATATTTAAACTATCGTCAATTTATCGAATTTTCCTTTCGGTCCTACCACGTAATAATTCCCGTCTTGAATTGACTGAATTTTTTAATTAGTCTACCTAGCAGAAATATTTTTATATCATACTGTCTTGTGATATATTTGTCTAGAATGGTACAAAATAATTGATAGCTTTTCGTTTCTCTAGCATAATGGCATATAGCAAGAAACCAAACAAACTTTTTTGTTGTTTCGAAAAAAGAAATAAAAACCACATATTAATTCAACGTTCATTATTCTTTAGAGTTAAATCTCTCACAGGATGATAACACAGGATAATCTAAAAAAAAATCTAAATTAACCAGATTTTATCTCTTATATTTTAGAAATTAAAACATAACATTGCATTTATTTTCAGCAGTATTTTTTCGAAAAATCATCCAATCATCAATTATTTACATCTTTTAATATCCTACATTTTAGTTTTCGAATTTTAACGTCTGTCCACCAATATATATTTCACATCACTATGGCGGAACGCGGTTATTTTGTAGGTTATAATCTGTCAGCATGTCAAAATCCTCAAAGATACAAATGTATCCGAAGTTGTCTCTTTAAATTTATTACTTATACCTATATTTGTCTAAGTTTAATCTCCTTTTTCGACGGTCCTTCATAATATTTATTCTTTGCAGTAACTTTAACCATACTTATTAACAAAAATTAACTTTAAACTAAGTAACAAATTTTTGTTTAAATATACTTTAGATAAATATTAATTAAACACTAGCGAAAATCAAACTAACGAGAATATTAAAAATGTTATTGATGTTGACAACAAAATAAAAACTGGCTTGTCACATTCTGACAACAATACCAACTTTTAAATATTGCATTTCTATATGAAAATTGTACGTTCAATATTACATTTAAAATGAGCACCGATAACGACATCAATGACGTATAACTTTTTGACTAAGAAATAACCCTTCCTTCACAAATTATGATCAAGAAACGCAAAACGTGGGAGATACAAAAACATTCAGTCATCCACATTCCTATAAATAGCGCTCTCTTGGTGGGTACTGAAAAACGATGAGCAATTTCACATTCCTCGACCTCGAAAACATGATTATGCCAATAATTTTTAATGAAATAAATTAAACCGTTGTCCAGCTATGATGTATTTAAGAAAAATCAATTTAACTTTTAACACCCTGTATATTTAAAACGAGTAACATTGGCTGAAACAGTATATTTTGCACCCTATTTTTTTTTAATGTTTGGACCACGAAGGCCTAAGAATAATGCCCCCTTACATTAAAACCTGGTTGCCTTTTTTGGTGACCCATGCCCTGCATTGCAGAGCACGGAGTCGGAGTTTCCGTCGACATCCTCCAAATACAGAAACAAGCATTAGCATTTCACGGTAACTTTATAGAGAACGTGGTAGCACTGCCACTGATAGAGTATTTCGAGCTATGCTATGACCCATTTATTCTAGGATACCCTATACAAAATTATATTTCGCATACCCTAGTATATGAAAATATAATTGTGTTTCTAACTTTTTTTCCAATATCCTAAACCATTTAGAAGATAGAAGATGAGTCTTGTTTCTAGGATCAGTCATGGATAAAAATACAGTTATAGGGTGAATGACACCTTATTTGTTTCGCCCCTAAAGTTTTTGAGCCACCCTGTACTATTAATTATATCTACATAGTTTATCAACCGAATTGACGAGATAAAAAGATCAAAATTATTAGTAAAAAATAAAACTGGGTAGCTTTCTTTCTAAATTTTCAAAAGCATTTTTGTCTTATTTATTTAGTTATGGATGCTGAATCGTTACCGGAAATATGAACCAATATTTTCGAGTATTTTTGACAAATGCGAAGTGCACTTTATTACTATACACTGCCATAATAATAGGGGAGACTGAACATTTTCAGATATTAAATTTATAGACGAATAAAAGTTACCATAAACATGTAAAATATATCCGCGAGCCGCGGGAATTATTTTTATAACGAAAATCGTATAATGGGGCACTTAAAGTCATAACCATTTGTGACAAATATTTCGTTCGTGTTCACGCTGGTTCATTTTCGTATTACTCTGGAAAGATTGAAGATAAATGGAGCAATAAATGCGAAATATCAAGACGATATGACTCCATTTTCTGGAAATGGGATTTTTACGACTTATTTTAGCACATACACCGAATATTATAAAGGAAAAATGTGTGATTCTCTCAGCGTTATTATTCGCCTCGTTCAAATAAATTCGCCGATGGTCGCAGTACTAAAGGATAAATTCGTTTAAAGGCTAGAAAACTGCATGGAGCCATTGTGTGTATTACTACTTTACCGATTACTTCAACAAATGCAGAAATGCTGATGATTCAGAAAAAAAAGTTTGCAAACAAGTTCCTCCTATTCTGAATATGTTTAAATTAAAAAAAAACACACAAGCTGGAATCATGGTGGCTTAAATTTGGGTTTTTACTTTTTTTTTTTGTTTTACTGTACGAGAAATTTATGTCGATTACCTTTTTTTACTTATTCAAACTAATGCAACAACTTTTTTACTGGTCAAAAAATGGAATAACTTTATTTTCAGTACATAATCTTCACAGATTGATGTCATATTTTTGTATTTTTTTTACAATTTTAACTTTCATCTTTTATTCTATTACATCTCCAACCTCTACTGGACATGAAATTTTATTTATCCGGTATTGGGCTAATAATTAATAATCATCATCATCATCATCATCATGAGCTTATACTGTCCACTGCTGGACGAAACCCTCCCTTTTTGTCATCCATCCACCGACTAGGGAGTCTTCCTTTGCTTCGGTATGCAGCATGACTGCAGCCTCCCTTCTATTTCTTATGGTTTCACTGGGGATTTTGTCTTTAAGGATAATTCCCAACATCGATCTCTCCATTTCCGTTGCATAACCTGGATCTTGTGTATGTTTTTCTTCGTCACTGTAAGCGTCTCAGCTCCGTATGTGAACATGGGTAATACACATAGGTTAATGACTCTTCGGTTCAAGCAAATTGGAATATCTGATCTGAATATGTCCCTGAGCTTACCAGACCCCACCCAAGATAGACCTATTCTACGCTGCATTTCATGCGTCTGGTTATCTCTCCTGATCCAATTTCGTGGCCCAGATTTTCATAAATGTGAACTTGTTCGATGTGTTATTGATTTATGAGGAGTCATTTATTATCAGATTTGCTATGAAGTCGATTTTCGATATATCATATATAGACCGCCGTTTTCTGATGTTTTGTGGAGCATTTATAGCATGTTTTCTGCTTCTTGTATGTTGTCTGTTATTACGACAATATCATCTGCAAAACAGAGATGACTTAGGGTATCTCTTCGCCATCGATGTTTATTCCCATAGATACCCAGTTTATCTTTTTTAACATGTTTTCTAGGAGGGTTACGAACAGTTTAGGAGAGAGTTAATCTCCTTGTTTTACACCTCTCTCGATTTTAAATTTGTCAGTGTATTGGCTGGTCGGTGTTCTAACATTTCCTGTGGCATTTTCAGATATACGTTTGATGATTTGAGTACGATGGTCGATTCAGCATTCGTAGTCCACACATACAAGTATAAGAGGCTTACTGTATTCTATGCATTTCTCAATTAGTACCTTTCTCATTAGAAGGTGGTCATTTGTTCCATATCCTAAGGGAAATCCTACCTGTTCTTTGAGAAGAAAAAAGTCTAGTCTATTTATCAGGCGTTTTGCAACAATTTTGGTAAATAATTTATATACGTGGCTTAGGAGACTGATTGGTCCATAATTTGAGCGTCTCCTATTTATGTGTGATGACAATGGTAGCCTTGTTTCATCGTGATGGTGTTGTTCCTTCTGTGATACACTTATTAATACAGTTTTAAGGGCCTCGGTGATTTTCTTTCCGACCTCCTTAACTGCGTCTATCATAAATCCATTGTTGCCAGGCGCTTTGTCATTCTTTAAGGCCTTTAAAGTCGATGTAATTTCTTCCCACCCCTGATTTATTATTTTTGGAATGTTGACTTCTGCTTTTGGTGTTTTTGATGCTTAATATAGCTCTTTCTAAAATAGTTCAATAATTTTTAGGATTATTTTTGTTGGTTATAATTTTTGCATGTTTATCTTTGATTTTTTGAATATCTTTTCTTCCTGATATTTTTCATCTTATGATTTTGAGACTTTTATTCTGATCGATCACTTGTTTGATTTGTCCGGCATTCTTTTGTGTCTTCTAATCTCCGTTGGATATCTCTCTACTTATAACTGTATATTGCTTCGTAGTTTTTTCTTCCGTTTCTCTTCTTTCTTTCATTAAAATTTTGGTTCTTTCATTCATTTCTGCCTGTTCTTATACTGTATCTGATGTTTTCGAATATATCGTCTCTTGTCAGCATATAATCATAAGTTAGGGAGGATTCCATACATTCCCTATGTGCATCTATATTTTCTGGGGCTTTCCATTTCTTATAATTCTTTCTAAGGATATATTGTTCCCTTTTTCAGTTTATCATCACCACCGCTCTTACAATGCGGATAAGACTTCTAGTCGAAAATCTGTTTAGCAGATTTACGTCTTTCACAAAATCCTTCCTATTACTTACGAAATCTATTGCGTTTCTTGTTTTACTGTCTAGACTTGACCAGGTCCACTTTTTGTTCTTGTTAAATAATAATTTCATTAACTGAGTTGTTATATAAAAACTATACATTAAGGACAGCTCCACAATATTCCAGTTTGAAACGACTTTTGAATGCCCATAATTCAGGATCATTAAAGCCGCCTATATCAAAATTGCGGCCTCTTCGAGATATAACAAAATCTGTGCCACTCGACCCCATTTTCCATAAAAAAAAACCTTTTGTAAGGGCACGCAACTTGCTAATAATTACTACTTTTTGAAAGTATTGCCATGACGTGAAAAATAAGAAAATTGCATATACAGGGCGAAAGGGAAATTACAACAAATATTTTAAGACATAGAAAGTCATTTTAGGCAAAGTAAAAGTTTTATATAACCGGGATCAGAAACTCAAACATTTCTTAGAAAAAAAAATTAAATATTCAACTTATTTTGTTGCATTATTTTAAGTTATTTGTTTAAAAAATTGCAAATAAATCAAGATTTCAAGACAAAAGACTAAAATATTAGTGTCAATATCAACGCGTACGAGAAACAGGAAACGCAATTTCAGGGAACTAATTTCGTTTACAGTTGAATTTTACGGCAGCGGATCAGCTTTAAGCACTTAAAGACACTCTTTAAAAAAATGTAAGTTATTAATAAATTTAATAAATATAAAAGTATTGGTTTTTTAATTTAAAAAAATACTAGATTGAAGCCCGATAAAACAATAATAATTATTCATGTTTTTTTCAATAATAACTAGAAAAAAATTCTAATTTCTAAATCAAATACAATGATCAAATCTACCTAGCGTTCAAAATGACTATGATGCCTCTCGCAAGGAAAATTGCAATGTAGCAGCTTTGTAAAGAAATCGTAAAGTATCCTCTGTAACATAAAACTTTTTTTAGTCCAATTTAACTGTACTTTTATCTGTTAAAATATATGTTTACATTTCCTTTCACCAGGTATAATATTGTTTCAAATTTCATAACGATATCTTCAAGGGTGCAAAAGTTCACAGGCGTTATACAAAATAGTTTTAACACTGGATTCTTATTTAATATTAAACCTATTACATTATGTATTCTTGCTATTTATAATCAAATGTATTAAAAGGAAAACAATGACATCTGTATCTCTTTGTATCTTTATTGAACACACCCTCTTTTCACTGACCAATTTATAATAACAATCGCGACTTAGATTAATCATTTTACGCCATATTTCAAGTCTAATAACATTAAATAAATACATAACTGGAGATGAAGATCATGCCAACAAAAATCCAGGTCAAGTTGAAAGCGAGAAAGAGAACGCGAAAAAGACGCTGGCAAACCTGAATGTTTGTGTATGCGCCACATTTTAAAAGGCTATAAATATAAAGCATTTGCATTTGGAATAAGGAAAATTGCGTTTATGTAAATGAGTAGTAAATGAAAAAGGCTCATTTTTGTATGGGGATAGTTTTTTTAAAGCAATTTCGGTCCAAGTCCTTTTTTGGTTTATTATGAAAAGAATACAAAAACTGAGGGGCCTGTTGAGCACTAATAAGTAGAAATGGTGTTTATTAATTGAAAATAAATATAGATTTACAAGAAACGTATTGCAAGTTGTTAAATATATAAACATGAACAGGTGGTTTAAATAAAGCAAGTGTTACTCAAAAAGTGTTGTTTTGCTTAACAGACTTTAAGGAAGTTATAAACAGTGAGCTGAAGTGCGCTTATATCTCATTAAGCTCATAGTGAAAAGCATAAACCACGTTCACCTTTGGAAGCCTTTGGAATAAAAGACATGAATTGCCAAAAAAAAACCCAAATAGGTAAATTTTAAACGAACCCTTTTTGCCTTTTTGATAGTTTATTATAGATATTTTTCACGGAGGTGGATAAAACGGTATCAGCAGGCAGCAGGTTAGGCATCAGAGCGCGATAGAGCGGAGACATCATCGCAAAAGACGATTTCCCATTATAAATTTAAATCCATCGCTCAAATCAATGTCAAAAAAATATCAGCAGTGAAGTGCGAGAGGGAGACAAACGTATTTTCATTTGTTTTATGGTGTTTTACAACAGTTTCCTAAAGGATTAAACTACCTATACTACAGGAAATATACCTACTTACGTCTAGACAGCAGTTTTTTGTTATAACAGTTACTGGTCTCTAATTATTTTTTTGTGTAACTTTAGTTTTATCAATGTTTTTTTTTTAGATAACTCTAATGCTTCATAGAAAATTGAAAACTATTACTGGAGTAGCCAGGTGAGGAGGCAGAGGCCGCAGAGGCGTAACTCCCCGTGGTATCCATGAATAGACCTTGAATTTCGTTGTAAGTATAACAGTCAATCAAACCGCTTTATTTTCATTTCGTTTTTGTATATAAATTCTTAGCCATTCTTACGCCAAACAACGCAAGAACTTTCCACAACAGTGTGTCCATTAGTCCTCGTAGTATACAAAGATGTTTAGAGAGTCTCTTTATCTGCCGGATTGTTTGGTGTTGTTTTGAAGATTTACGGAGTACACAAACTGTCATGCTAGAAAGGATACATACGCTGTAAATGCGAGCAGTCTTATAGTTATTTAGGTTTTCTGTTATGTCCATCCGAATCTACGTAACTTGACAGAAAAAGTTATGCGCGGTGTAGTAGTAGTTTGCTCAACGAAAACGATGAAGACCATAGCTTAGCAGTGACGGAACCCAAGCCCTCTGCAATGCAAATCGAATGCTCTCCCTATTGGCTATGATTTATCAGAAAGTAAACGAACCTTGTTTATATTCCGCAATTGTAGAAAAGTAACATCTAGAGTGCGCATTGCTCTCGGATATGTCTGTGTATAGAACTCCATCCAAGAACATACGCTTTTTTTAAATTAATTTACAAGGGGCGCCATTTTTATACCTTACCCTGGTAGCGAAATACTCTAAAAACAGTGCTGAATAACTGTGATAGAATCTACACCTAATTAACAATACAATTTAGACCACTGCCCCTACCGGTAACTAGTTTATTCTGGCTATGCCTACCATTACTAGTAGATATCTTACAAAATGGCAATACTCCTATTCTAGCTTTCTGACGCTTGTCGGTGCCTCATGCCCAACGCTGGAAACCAGCTTTCTACGTGTGCGTACCTTAAGACTGAAACCCTACTAGAGACGTTTTACAGCCATCCACTATGAAAGATGTACAGGCTGAACGAAAACGTGATTTTCTTATTTTTATAATTAAAGCGAACCTAATTCCATGTCTAGCTTTGACTTTAGACATAGAAGTTTTTTATCAAACGATTTCCCAAAATTTAAGTTTTGTATCGAAAACTACATATTATATCTCTTGTAAACTAAATATACTTATCTTAAGCTAAGTTTTTTTTTTCAGAGTAAACTTTTGCCCTTGTTTTGAAAACATAATTTGGAGTAAGCCATGAAATTTTCAATGTAACTTTTTGAAATATTTTTAGTTCCATTTTATTGCCTCAAAAGTCATCTGTTTTATGTTTTAATAATATTTCAAAAATCAAAGAAGCTCCAATACCGTTGTCTTAGTTTCAATTACAATAGGCGAAAAGTAATAGAATAAGAGCTTTTATTAGTTTACGTTTCAACAAATATTAAAGAACCAATGTGCACCGTCGATTATAAATCTTTCCGCAAAATGAACGATTGAATTTTGAAAAAGTACTTCGGTCCCAATATAGAAAAATAACTCTAAATCCACACATTTTAATAATAAAGTTCAAAAATGGATTTTCCTACTAATATTTTAAAATAAAACCAAACATGTTTTTTCCTATCAATTCTGCAGGTATTTATTTCGTGTTCATCTCTATTTTCCATCCGTTTATCCAAAGATATGCAAAAATAAAATTTTAAAAACAAGTTGCATTACTTTTTACATATAACTGACACCTATTACAAAAACAGGTGATTAGAAGTGTGGCTTGGTGATTTTTATAATAGGATCCAATGTAAAAAAAACCCAAAATAGATCGCCCACCAGGCTACGAAATGTTTTACAAGCTGTATCGTAAATTCCACAGACTTATTTACCCATTTGCTGTATAGTTTTTAGTCTTTTTGTTTATTACCTTTTTATAAGGTGTTTGTCAATTCGAAAGTAACCGATTTTTTAAAGGTCATCAGCTCATGCGCCAATAATCTAGATTTATTTGTTGTTAATATAATTTTTATATATTTTTAAAAAGAAGATTTTTATTTAACGAAATGGATTGCTATCGATTTTTTTAAAACATTTTGTTTTGTCATAAAGAACTCACAACAAAATATTAATAGTTTTTTTACAGTCAGTTTCTAAACTTTTTTACGCCGTTTTGTTCCATTATCCTGAATAACAAATGTACCAGTTCATCCCCATATAATCTTTCATTTTTAAGAAAAAGTTGAAGTCAGTCACTGAAACAAAAATATCTGCAAAAATCTCTTAAGGTGATTATTAGGGTCTGAAAAAGTTATTTTTGGTACTTAGTAGTAATAAGTTACGAAAAGAAATGTCCACTATCCTTTATTTGCACTAAACAAGTTTATTTACGCTTTCATAATTTGATGTACGCCACCCAAAACCAAACATAATCTGTACTAAACAATTAAAAATATTTCTTATCAGCTTTTTATTCGTGTTTATAGATTTTATATAAGTAACTAAGCAACATTCTATATGTACAATGCTCTAATATAACTATTTTTAACCGACTTCAAATATGACTAAGGTTTATGTATGTAGTTATCCGGGATGGGCTGACTAATTAATTTTCAGGAATTATTCAGGGTGGTGCCGGGGTGGTCCCATAGTGAGCATATTAAAAAAAGAAATGGCTGAATGGTATCATTTTGAATAACAACTTTGGATTGCTTTAACATATTGACTTTAAATTTGGTGTATGAAGTGTAATTAATAAAAAAATAGAGTAATAGAGTCACACACCCCGCCAAAGCAATATTTTTTCTCGTTAAGATATGTAAAAAAATAAATGTTAATGAATGTTAACAATATTGAATTACTTTCTTCTGGATACAAAATATTTCTTGTTTGAGTAAGTGAAAGGTGAGGTGGGGAAGGGGGAAATGGAAATGAAGGAGTAAAAATACTTCTTTTCATAAGATTTTCAGGGTTTTTAGGGTCATAAATTAAATCTACTAATAATTTTAATTTTTGAAAATTTGTTTTGCTGATTCTCTATAAATTTATACAGATATGTTTTAATATAATATTAGTTATCGTAATTCTAGCAAAATTTTATATGCAAAGGATTCCAGTACTTTTTTATTTTATTAGGGAGGTTCAAACTTTTAATATAGATTTAGCTTCCAAAAATTTGAAATTGATCTAGTAAGTTACTAGTGACTAAGTAAAAATTCGTATAAATAGAACAAAAATAGTGTAAAAAAAAGTTTTAAAAAAAATAAAAACTGAAAAGTAAAAAATGATATTTTATTCCATTTGGAAAATTTGACTTTATGGAGTCGGCATAAAACTAATTTTGGACGTAAAATGTTAAATAAAAGCGATATATTAGTTACTAAATAAATTATTTTTATAAGGGTTTTTTATAAGTACACAAAATGGATTTACAGAAACAATTACTCCGCTGGCTAATACCACAACCGTCATTGAATTACATTGTTGACTTCTAACTTTCCATTGGAGCACTAATGTTAATATATTTTAATTTCACATTTCAACAACAAGGGCACTATGATACTTGTCGGGAACATGTCCTGCAATGCCGCATCGTCGTTTGAATAAAATAAAGCATTTCGCGTTTGCAGGGTATGTTTCAGATAAGGAGTCGATCATACTATCCTTCCTCTGACGTTGGTGTAAATAAAAATATATTACCGGGTTTTATAAGTGGTCGCACAATATTTTTGTGTAAATATTTGTATAAATATACAATATGTTTTATATTCAATCAGAAAATTTTATAAGTCATCAGTTAACAATTAACCAGTAAATTCGTTTTAACAGTGATAGTGTGAAATTGAAAAACAGTCAATGAACTTTATTTTTTTACCAGTTTGTTTCGTTTTATCAAAGTGAAGTGGAAATAAGCCAATTGCTAACATTTTCAACATTAAAATACATAATTTAGATCCGGATTTAGATAATATTAAAGACCTCGGAGCGGAAACATCTAAACAGACGAATCTATTCGTATAACCACGAATTGATATTAATTACCACTTGAAATTCTAAAAAACAGCAATTCCTTCAGAATTTAAATTAGCACAATGTGACGGGAAGTAAAAGCAGTAATATGATTAGGATTTTAAAGCATGTGGTTGGTCTAGATACGAAAGCAATTCTTTCCGTGTGATGGCTTTAATTATCTGGGTTATCTAAATAATAAATATTTATTTAAAACTAGGCGCAATCTTGTTGCCTATTTAAAAAAGCCCTAAAATAAGTCTATAATCAAGCGTATAATACAGTATTTTAAATAATTTGAAAGCAGCTTCTTCCAAAACCCACATGTATTGAAATTCCGGACACACGTTAACATTGCATCTCAGTAAAATAGCTTTTTATATTTAAATCTTAAGTAGAGAAACATTAATTTGGAAATGGTATTTTTCATAAAAAAACTGCCACTTAGACTACATTTAGCCCGTCACTACGCTTCTGTAGTATAATTTAATTTCTTTAAATTGCATTAAATCTGAGAAATTAACAATAATAAGATGAAAGATGGTAATACTAACATTACGTCAACTTTACAAAATCAGTAGTTAACGTAGCAAACGATTTGGATTTTCCTGCATCAAGCAATTATCAAACCAAATATTTCGTTTTCCCCAGAATGATACAGCGTAATGTATTGTCCAAAACGATGCTGCATCTAAACTAAATTAACACTTATTTTAAGCGTCCTTTTCAATTTTGAAAGACAATTAAGGAAATTCTTGGTATAAAAACTAGCCACTTAAAAGAATTTTTGTTTTTTATTTTACTAAGATTCACCAGGATCCACCCCAATCTTTTCATCTCGTAAAAAAATAGTTCCTCGACTCACCGACACAAAATTCAATCCCGAAAAATATCATCAGTTTTGATGCTTGAATTCTTTTTAACCCTTAACAATCGATTGTTGTGATTGTTTTAGCAACTTGTAGATACATTTATAGAGATTATTGCATGAGGTTTGATTTTAGAAAAAAATGCTTCAAAAATAATATACCAGGTAAAGCAAAACATTTAAAATACCCTGTTTATTTATTTGTTTATCTATTTTGTGGATTTTGATTTTTGACTCATTCCGGTATCTGACTTCCAGTATGAGATACAAATTTTCAAATGATGTGTAAACATGGTCAAATTCGTCAAATTTGATTTAAATTTTGGCATTAGTTGGCTACTATGTGGGTGGATATTCTTTGACAACTGTTAGATGATTTATTTCACAGTGTTTGCTAACTGATTGTGATTTTAAGAAATAAATTATGTTTTTTTCTGCAACTGATGCAGCAAGGGCAGTAGTTTTGTGGGTGGATGGAAAGTCGCAAAATTACATTGATGGAGGATGTAGGGAAGCAGTGTTTCAAGAGTGGTAAACCGTTTTAATGAAATTGGCGAGTTCACAAGGCGAAGAGCATTTTGAAGAAGGTGCACAAATCCCCGAGATAATCGCTTTTTCGGGCTTAATGGGTTGCGTAATAGAAACAGTTCTGCTGTTCGGGCAAGAAACTTAGTGCAAGAAGTACGCCGAGTAGAAGTAACTGAAAGAACGGCAAGAACACGTCTAAGGCAAAATGGTTGGCGTGCAAGAAGTCCAGCCACCTATCTGTATCTGACCAGAAATCATAGGGTCTCACGTATGAATTTTGTTAGAGAAATTAGAGTATTGAGGAATGGAGGTCACTTTTATTTTCCGAAGAATCCAAGTTTGGTCTAAGACCACCAGATGTTAGGTAGTCACAGAATATACGGAAGGACTGGGGAACGCTTTGAGCTAAACCATTTTGCGACGAGGGTAAGCTATGGCGGAGGTTCGGTGATAGTATGGGATGGCGTAAGCCTGGATGCTCAAATCGTCTTAGTTTTTGTTGAGGGACGGGCTATGACTGCTGACAAGAATATACAGGATATTTTGCAGACTCGCGTTATTACCTTTGCACAATTTATTGGTAACAACTTCATATTCATGCATGATAATCTGCATCCCCCATATCGCAAGAGTTGTCAATAAGTATTTAAATTATGTCAAAATTGCAACAATCAACTGACCACCTCGAAGCCTAGATTTAAATGGGTTGACGGATACGAAATCGCATTCCTTCTCCTAAGAACTTAAACGAATTAAGTGTAGCACTTATGGAAGAATGGAAACGGATTACTCAAGATTAAATTCGACATTTCATTGAAGGAATGCCAAGGCATATTGGGGCCATTATTCAAGATCATGGTAGAAATACACGCTATTGATTGTTTTCAGTTTTCTGGTTCATGTACAGTTTCCTAACATTTTGTTCAATAAGTAAATAATATTACACATTTGATTGCGTTTTATTTTATTGACGATTTTTACAACAAATCATTTGAAAATTTGTAATTCATACAAGAAGACATCGGAATGAATCAGAACAGAAAATGCTAAGAACAGATGTGGCTTTATGATCTGGATGGATTTGGAACTTTGCCGTATTAGCAAGTTAATCTACTCTTTAAGTCGGAGAAAAAAAAACCTCATGCAATAATCTCTATAAACGTACCTACAATTTGCAAATAAAAATCAGAACAATCGAGCTTAGAGTTAAAAATATACTAAGCATCAAAATTGATTATATTTTTCGGTGAATCAAATTTTGTGCCGCTGAGCGTATATTTAAACATACCCTATTTATTAAATTAGTATATTTGAATTGAATTAATATCTTAAGTTTTTTAGAGGGTCATTAACTAATTGAGCATAAGGAGGAGCTGCTACTGCTAATGATTTGTTAAACAATTTTCTAACAAATGCATATCTGCAGCTGCAGCAAACAAAGTGTATCGATTGCTTTTGTGAATAAGCAAATAAAGTTTTACATTTTCCCTTGTACCTAAAAGTGTCGTTAAAGATAACGCTTATATTCCATACAGCTTGTCAATTTCCGTTCCCTACAAAACCGATCAGACCACACCAAACTAATCGCTTAGCATAGTAATAGCCCACAGGATCGCAGTTACCGATGACATATGGTCCGAATAGATGCCCGATTCGACACTTTTGAGGGTGTATCCATACATATACCGACACATTATAGATAGGTCTCCTGTGAAAACTTTGTACCTTTAACCTTTAGATAGGTTTAACCCGCTTTCAATCAGTGTTTTTCTAGTATGCCATCAGGATAGAGGTTCAGAAATCGATTATACGCAAAAGTGCATGTTCGTTTATAGGAGTAAGATACACGTATTTTTATGTAAAATTTTAGTAAACATTAATCGATTAGAGCGACGTGGATACTGTTGTCTAATCCCACAGATTTATTTTCTTTCATTAATGATGCAGCAACTATGTTTAAAATATATTGATTATTTTGTATTGACTAAAGTATCTTTTAATCTTTTTTTTGTAAATATTGAACAAACCAGAATAAAGGTTTAAAGTATCAGACAATCTGGGGATGTTGAAATATACTATTTTAATGCAAGTTCTAAGTCATTATAAAAACATAACCCAATCATAGTGACATGAAATGATATTAGATAGCGAACTACTGACCACATACTACCAAAATATACACTGCGAAAAATGATTTTCTACTCAAATTTTCAAATTCCACGTTTCATTTGGGTATCATATGGACAACTTTTTTATTTGGGATTATAGGAGAAAAAGTTATTTTTTATAAGAAGTTTTGCTTACCTGAAAAATAAGACTGACTAAAAAAGAATAGAAGGAAAGGTACGAAATAAACACAAAAAAAGAAAATTGCAAAACAACAAAAAATTGAAATTCGAACTTATGAGTTATCTAAACTAAATACCCTGCAAATATAATTCAAAAAACTTTCAGAAGTTTTTTAATAACTTAACCTATTTTTATTACGAGTATATTCATTACATCCAGCATTAATTTTCTGAAAAAGTAAATCTATTATCAAAAAACTTCTAAAAGCTTTTTGACTTGTATTTGCTTTTTAATTTTTTTAAAAGTTACAATATCACTTTTTTTTATTTTTATTTTATAAACGTCTATTCGTATATTTATTTTGAACCTTGTATGTAAAATGACATTCTTTTATAAATCAATTTCTTTTTCATAAGCAAAACTTTTTATGAAGAAAAATTTTATATATATATATATATATATATATATATATATATATATATATATATATATATATATATATATATATATATATATATATATATATATATATATATATATATATATATATATATATATATATATATATATATATATATATATATATATATATATATGTATATATATATATATATATATATATATATATATATATATATATATATATATATATATATATATATATATATATATATATATATATATATATATATATATATATATATATATATATATATATATATATATATATATATATATATATATATATATATATATATATATATATATATATATATATATATATTTAATGACAAAGGGCGTGCCGACAAAATGAAAAGTCAAATTCACCATATTCAGATGCAAACTGTAACCATCCATTCCTGTCTGACTGGAAACCGTCCGTTTCCATAGAAACCGTGTAAACAAAATAGAATGCAGCGTGCTTTGGAGAATATCGGAACGTGTGAAAATATGTACGCTGTCTGTAAATTGAGGTGTTTTCACTGTATGCATTAGATTATCTGAAATATTTACTATTAAAATTATCAGGATAGTATAGGACGGTTGGATTATTCTGGAGTTATTTAGAACCTCTCTGTCAGATATTCCATGTTGCAATATCTGCATATTTAACAACCGTCATACTTCTAACGATCGGCCTCTAATGTCGAAAAATTCGGACGGTATGGGGTGAGTGCCTCCAGCAGATGCTGTATTTTTAAGAAAACTTACCTACAGTATACTTTAGCAGTAGACAACTTATTTGATACAAAATCAATGTGACATTAGAAACTTAATTTTGGGTCTAAATAAACTACGAGGAACATGATAGAGTAGCAACAATCTTCAATATAATATAATGCAACAATGCAAATTATTTACCCAAAACCATTCAGAAATGAATGTCTAGGAATTTGTCATTTTTTTGACGGTATCGATATTTCTATCCTTCGGGACCAGTGTGGTGTCACCATAAAACAACGATAATAGACACACTCCGTATTGCTCATTTACGTAGAGCAAAAACAAATCGGGAGCGAGAACCGAAGCTTGAGGCACGCGGCCGGTGACCCAAATCACTAGTTTAATTTAATTCGGTTTACGGAAGCTTAATCAAGATGTGCAAATTATAGTGTTTGTAGATATACAGACGTATGTTGACACTAAAAACCAACAGAAATAATTTCTAATATTAAAATACAGAATATAAATCAGGATGCAGATAAGACGTCGGAGCAGAAATATTAGAAATTTAGAATTCGTGAAATACTAATAGAAGTGATGTTTTAAGGAAATAATTGCTATAAAGGAAATTTTAATAAGAATATGTATTTACAGTGATTACAAAATTAATTTTATATGTAAAATAAATGTTAATACCATTCAGCATTATATGTTACATTATATTGGTGGTTAAGAAATTAATACAAATAGTCGACTCCGGTAGAGCCAATATAACATTTAGTATAGAATATTTACCTGAATATCTGTTTGGTTTCCAGCGTCGGCAGTCTGACATTATTGCCGATGGTCGTTTTAGGCTCCGGCGAGCTATTTGAGGCGTTGCTGGATCCCTTGCTGAGATCAAGCGGCTGCTCCCCACCGCCACTATTTTTGTCAACCTCCACAACAGCAGGGGCGACGGTAGCAGTTTGGAATTGGCGCGCAACATTGGCAAGATACCTAGAATAGAAAATGACGTGTGTTATACCCGAGACTAGTGCGTAAAAAGACTTAAGAAGGAAGATACAATTTTAACCAGTTCATGAAGAAAAAACAACTTAAGAGTTCATCGTTCAAAAATACGCGATTACGCTTGTAACACTATAATGTTTTTAGGCCAAAAGAGTTCTCAATTAACTGAGTTCTTAATCTACATTATGCTAAAATGTATTTCACAGCTGAGATAAGTCATTCCCAGCGAAACTGAATTAATTAATTTATAAGTACTAAAAATATTGAGTGTTTATAATTAATCCTGCAGTTTTCACAAGAAAACTAAAATTTCACCCACTTCAAACTTCTTCAAGCTCTGTAGAATAAATATTTAACAATGGGCAAAGATTGATTCACTATGCTTTGAATCCTTCTAGGAAGAAAAACATTTCCAGTAAAAGGTTTGTTCAAAAACCGCTGCGTCTTAGAGATACAGGGTATTGAAACCTCAAAAAGAAGTTTCAAGTTTTTTATTGAAACTGGCTTGACCGTAATAGCACTTTAAGAACTATATTTTGTCGTGCACATCAGTTTTTTTGGGTCTTAGTTCGGATAAATATTGTAATATTGCAAGGAATTAAGCAGATATATTTAAAAGAACTAGCCGTTACTTGATGGAAATCCATCTTAAATAAGTAAACGAAAACACTTGTTTAAAATCTATTTTACAAAGAATACAACACATGACAATTGTTCCGCCAACACTGTGCCTTCATCAGATGTTAGTTACACAAACTTAAATATCTGGACCTGTTTTGCGTATATTATACAGGTAAAATATTTTGAGTTTTCCATTACAGCCTAATAAAGATTTAATAGTGGGGAAGTATTTAGATCCAATTGATCGTTTAATAATGTGTTGTTATTTTTATGTTTGTTTATTTCCCTACTTTCTAGTAAATTAAGTGTTTTACTTTTTCGTTCTTCATGTAAAATTTCAAAGTTCTCATCGAAAGTATGGTTTTCCTGAATCAAATGTTTGATGAAACCCATTCGAATGAAGGAATCGAGTGGTTAAATCGAACCGAATAGTGAGTAGCGGGCTTATCTAAATGTATGCTCATTAGTTTTCTTAAACGTTCTGCCTGTTTGTCCAATATAAAATTTTGAACAGGTTTACAATTTAATCTGAAAACACCGGATTTATTCGGTTTTTTGGTTTTCGTCTTATTGTTTTTGATATATCTGCCAAGGCTGTTCCTAAAAGCAACAGCTTCACCTTTATTTTAAAAAACTTACCAACATGTTATGTTATTTTTCCTAAATAAGTAAGAGTATGAAAATGAGTATTTTCTTTGAACTTAATAGTAAGATTTACTAACTGTAATGCTTTTTTATATTGTTTCTTTTTTACTATTTTGTTTATGAGATTTTCATGATAGCCGTTATTCCCGGCTATTTGTTTTATTATATTTAACCCTTTAGTATAACTTTCATTGTTTTGAAGTATGTTGATCAGTCTCTGAACAAAACTATTATATTCTGATATTTTATGTGCAAAAGATGATTAGAAGTATTGTGTATTGTAATGTCTGTATGAGATGGCTTATGGAAAATTTGAAACGCACGTTTATTATTCTTAATACTTAGTTCTTGTTAAGTCTAAAACATTAATTTCTTTATTAATTTCTAATTCAACTGTAAAATTTATATTTTTGTGTACGATATTTATGTCATTACCAGTAAAACATGCGTATGTATCCACATACCAATTCCAATAAATGACATTTTTACTAAAGGAATATTCATGAATTTTAGTTTCTAAACGGTTTATAAATATCTCGGCTAAAATTTGACTGAAAGGGTTTCCCATTATTAAACCTTCCTTACTTCAGTGGCGGCTCGTAAAAATAGAGCCGCAGGTGAAAAATTTTCGGGGTGCCATGCCCAAAATGGCTATTTTTTATTATCTATAGCTTTGGAGCGTTTTTAAATACAAAATAATTTTGATCCTAACAGGTCCACAAGCTCTAAGATATCCTGTTTATAAAGTTGATTAACATTATTTTTGGTAAGAAGTTTTTCAACTAATAGTATAACATCCGATGGTGGTATACTCGGGAATAAATTCTGAACATCAAAGGATATCAGTTTGGCGTTACTTGGAATAGTCAAATTATTGATTATACTTATTAATTCAATATTTTATTAAAATGTTTATTAACTTAATAGAAAGAACTACTGCTGGTGCTAAGATATAGGATACAACTGTTTTTTTGGCCAATTAGTTAACTTACTAGAAAGTATGGAAATAAACAAACATAAAAAAACAACACATTATTAAATCATTGGACCTAAATAGTTCCCAACTGTTAAGTCTTTGTTAGGTTATATCGCAAAACGTATTTAATACCTACAGTTTGTTACACTTTTATTTAAGATATAACATCTGATGAAGCCACAGTGTTGGCGAAACAATTGTTTTCGTTTACTCAGATATATTTACTAAATAGTAATTAGTTTTCAGAAAAGTTTATTGAAAGTTTTATTTTTCGCATTTGCATCATACCAAAAAACACATAAGAGAGTTATTGAAAACCCTACTTACTTACAGCTTAACATGGGCATCGAACCATGGTCCTCGGTCACTATACTCAACGCCTAGGCCGCACTTTACCCTCAAGTTATCAACCCCTGGTTAGCCTTATGATCTTTATCAAGTGACCTACCCATTAACAACTGTGTATACCTGCACCAACTACTCCCTGTTCAACCCACGAGATTTTCGATCTCATCCGACCTCCGACCGGCTTATGATGTAGATACATTTTACAGTTGCCTATACCTTATCGATATAAACTGTATACAACTTTTCGGGGATTGAGCTATCTATGTCCCCACTTAGCCGACAGGGGTGGGACCAAATTGCTAGGGGGTGTGATATACGAGTTCCTAGATTTCATACCCAGGGTCGCACCTCCGCAGATCAGCTCCCATGTACCTTTGGAGGCAAGAGGGCGCATAGGAGTGGAGTGTTGGAAGTGGTTCAGATCCTGGACTTGCAATCATTCATATAAAATGGCCGGCGAAGAGAGGTCAAACTCAACTTCGGACCCACGAAAATCGAAAAAATTGTGTGTACATTGTAAAAAAGACGTAGTATCGGAAGTTAGATGTGTTAAGTGCGAGCTGATTTTTCACCGTGCATGTTTGAAACAGGCTGCAGGTCAGAAAAGTGCCGTTTGCGTACATTCCGAGGCAGTTGCTGCAGAGGTAACCTCAAACAATGTTTTGTCTGAAATAGCAAATTTAAAAGATACCATAGAAAAGATGATAAAAAAGATTACTTTTCTGGAAACAAACGAAACAATTTTGATGAATAAAGTAGCAGTTCTTGAAGAAACTGTTAAAATCTTTGAACAGAAAGAAAAAAAAAGGTAAACAAAAGCATTCAAAAAATAGAAATATTTCCGTTGACAATAATGACAATGTTGAAGTTGACGTTTCTAAACTGGAAGACAAACGCGAAGTTAGCTGTGCTGCTGGGGCCAGCAAGAGTAGTTCAGATGCACCTTTATTCAATGACGTCATTAGGGGTGCCGATGATGAAAATTTGGACTCGGAGGTTTTTGTTAACAAGACATCAACGAATATAACAAATTCTAAAAAAAAAACTGGAAACATAAATATAATAACTGAAGAATCCAGTGTGTAAGTGTCAAGGTGTAACCCTTGAGACCGACTGGCAAGTGGTAAATAGGAGAAAGATAAAACGTCCTGAGCCAACTAAGGGCTCCAAAGAAAGTGCATGTAATTTAACAGTGGCAACTCCGAAACGCCTAGCTTGGATATTTGTTTCTGGATTCCAGCCAACAACTGCACCTACAGACATAGTAGAATATTTGAAAGGGAATGGTTTTGAATGTTCATGTTATAAAATGAAAACAAGAAGGGATCACATCAAGAGTTCATTTAAGCTCTCCATCCCAATTAATAAAAGAGCAGACATTATGTCGTCCAACCTATGGCCGACTGGAATTGTGGTTAACCATTTTCTGAACCTACAGAGACGCCTTCCACAGAGAGACGTGACCAAATCAGTTCAGGCTCCACGGGGACAGCCTGCTCACACCTAGGTCTTCTACATTGCAACATAAGATCTGTTAGGAACAAAAGTCATGAGCTTAGCGCAGCTCTAAAAGGCCTTAATCTGTCAGTGGTCTGCCTCACAGAAACGTGGCTAGCAAGAGAGGAAGCAGAGGTTCTCTGCGTTGAAGACCTTGTAACTGCAACATTCTCAGTAAGGACTGAATGCTCTGGTGGAGGTACTGCAATTCTTGTCAAGAACCATATTAGCTATATAACTGTACATAAGTATAATAATTTTAATATTGAAAAATGTTTAGAGCTATGTTGTATTTTGTTGAAACCATACAATATATATGTTTTTTGTATTTATAGGGCGCCAGCGGGAAGTTTTGACATCTTCATGGCTTCACTGGGGTCTATATTAGATGACCTTAGTGCAGGCGCAAAAATTATTATGGCTGGTGATTTCAATGTTTTGTTTGGTACTAGTCAAAAGGAAGCTACTTATCTATGTGATCTATTAGAGACTTACGGACTTAAAAGAACAATTTTGACATCAACACGAAATAATGTTTGTCTTGACAATATTTTTGTCAATTTTAATATTGATAACCTTTTAGTGGATACTATAGATCTAAACATGTCTGATCACTTGGGCCAGGTGCTGTATGGTAGTATAACATCAACCTCCAGTGGGATACAAAAAAGAACATTAAGACCAATTACACAACTCGGGTTGCACAACTTTTATAACAATATTGAAGCACAGTCATGGAGTTTTGTCAAAAACATGGATCTTGATATTAAAACAAGATTCAATCTTTTCATAGATTGTATCCAGAGGGCATATTTGCAGTCATTCCCAGAAAAAACTTACACAGTTAAAGCAGGTCGTCCTGAGAAAATCAACTGGTTTGACCAGAATCTTAGGGATATGAGAGAACACCTCCATTTTTTGGGAGATGTTATGAGACAATACAATACACCTGGGAATAGACAGGAGTATAATAGATTCCGGCTCCTATATAGGAACTCAATCCTACAAGCCAAATCACAAGCAAATGACAGGCTAATTGGCTCTTCTTCGAACCCTGCCAGATGCATGTGGGACATTATCAACAACAGTAGGGGTTTGGGTAGGACTACTGATCAACCTGATATATCACCAGATCACTTTAACGATTATTTCTCCTCGGTTGCTCACAGTCTTGTCAGAGGTATTCCTGGGACGGATCTCGATCCTTTGGGAGCCCTGAACACTGTTCCGGGCATATTCTCTCTAACGGAAGTAACATACAATGGGGTAAGTGAAGTTATTGATGGACTTAAAAATAAAAACAGTCCTGATATTTTTGGCCTTACAGTACCTCTAGTAAAATCAATAAAAAATCTTATATTCTCACCACTTACTTACCTAATAAATTGCTGTATCAGGGAGAACTATTTTCCTAATATTTTAAAGAGAGCCATAGTTGTGCCAGTTTTTAAAAAAGGTGATAAAGACTTAGTTTCAAATTATCGACCAATATCGCTACTGCCCATAATCTCTAAGATCTTTGAAAAATGTATTGCCAAAAAAATAACATACTATTTTGAAAATAACAGCTTATTTTGCAATGAGCAATTTGGCTTCAGAACAGGCAGGAACACGGTGCAGGGTGTACTGAGTCTTGTTTCTGAGATCTATGATTCTTTTGAAAATATGGAGTACAATTGTGCTTCAATGTACGATCTGAGTAAGGCTTTTGACTGCGTCTCCCATGACATACTGGTGAACAAACTTCGTTTTTATGGCTTTGACAGCAACAGCATCGACTTTATTAAGTCCTATTTAAAAGGCCGGACACAGATAGTTCGAGTCAGTGGAATAGCATCGGCAGAAAGGGAAATAGATATTGGGGACCCCCAGGGTTCCATCTTGGGGCCACTTCTTTTTTTAATCTTTATAAACGACCTCCCAATGGGTGAGGCAGTGGCAAAGTATACCCTTTTTGCTGATGACACTACAATTCATTATTCTGGTGGAACACTTCAGGAAGTTCTCACAGTGACTGGCGAGGCGCAGGCAAGAGCAGAAGCCTGGTTTAATGTAAATCAGTTATTAATGAACAGAGACAAGACTCAGCGAATAATTTTTTCAATGAGGGATCCGATTTGAATGGTCGCTTGGACAGTGTTAAATTCCTAGGGATTTATATGGACCAAAAACTAAAGTGGGATGTTCACATCAACAACATCTCGTCCAAACTGAGCAGTACTGCCTTTGTCCTTCGCAACCTAAAAGGATGTGTAAGCATTGAGACAATGAAGTCTGCATATTATGCACTTTTCCATTCCGTTATGTCATATGGCATTTTGGTGTGGGGGAGTGCATCAGGTGCAGACAGAGTCTTTGGTTTTCAGAGAAAGGCTGTAAGAATACTTGCTGGTCTGAAGTACAGGGATGACTGCAGACGGGCTTTTATTGACCTCAGAATATTGACATTCCCTTCTGTGTTTATTATGTCATGTATCCTATATATTAAAGAAAACCATCATTCGTATACTCAGTATAAGGATGTACACGACTATAGTACTAGACATAGAGACAATATTGTGGCTTCTTTTTGTAGACTGCGAAGATGTCAAAACAGACTAGAATTTCTGGCCGCAAACTCTTTAACAAATTCCCAATGGATATAAGGGAATTGCCATTAAATAAGTTGAGGGAACGAGTGAAAGAGGTCTTATGTAAATATGCGTTTTATAATATAGAAAATTATTTGACTTCTGAAATTGATTTTAATGTGTAATTTATTATGTCTTTTTAATATTGTTTATCTTATGATTAAGTATTTGTTAATATTAATTTTATTTGTAATGTCTTGACATAGCGTAATTTAGATCTGTATTTTAAATCATTGCCTTAAATTATATAATGTAATTGACGTGTGTACAAGTTATTTTTAACACCAATAAACAATTTGAATTTGAATTTGAATTTGAATTTGAATTTGAATCTTTTCAATGCTTTGCCTGCTTCTGTAGATTACACATTTCCGTCGGCCTTGGTCGTGAAGTACTAAAAAATCATTCTCAATGAGTACGTCTAATTTCGCCGCTACAGTTTGCATCACAGGCAGAGCGAGGATGCTTGTCGCTTTTGCTATTGCCGAATAAATGACAGTCCTGTGAAGAGAATGTGAACAGGAAGATGAGACTGTTCCACCTGTGACTGTTTTATCAATTTCGGAGAGCGCTGGCCTATCAACTACCCATACGAGGCTTATTCGAAAGTCGGCAGAAAGAAGGCCTATGTTGAACGATGAAGACTGCACAAGAGACCCATGGGACCTAAGTGCCTCTCTACAGAATATTGTTACCCCTATGCACGTCCCTGCTAAAACATATTTTCTTAAATACTTGCAACTCGTAGTTCTTAGAGTGCTATTACTGTCTACCAAGTTACAATAAAATAAACTTTTTTCTGAATATGAATAAAAACTTGTTCTTTTTTAGAAATTCAACTGTATAGTGTGCATAATTATACCCTGGAAAAGGAGATGTTTTAGACATGTTTGTTGAAAAAAATATTACAATAATGTAAACGGATTACCCTGCATTGTGTGATTAAATATTCCCGAGGATTACCAACATAAAAACAAGCTCTTAAGAAATGTACTTAATGTATAATGTAGATCACTATAAATTATTATACAAAAGTAATATAATAAGTAAAGTATCCCGCGGTGAAAAATGGCCAAGAGTATAGTACCATTATTACTGAAAAATGAAAAGTTGAAATTTAAATTTAAAAAAGTAGATGGCTTATATATTTTTTCCCAATAAAAAATCAGCGTGCTTCTAGACCAGGTTTTTTTTAAAATTTTTTTGATATAACTCAATTCACTAAAATTATAATAAATAATATGTTGTATTTCTTAGTTTTTGACCAACTAGGACATGTTCTTAGAATGCCATTTAGAAATTAAAAAAATTGTATCAGTTATCCTGAAACACACTATGTATTCCTTATAGTTAGCGAGAATGCTCAATAGATAATAATATAATAAACATTTTGCAACAGCCAACAAAAACGCTACAATCTAGCGGGTCATAGTGGAAAGAAGTAAGTCGAATGATCTATCTGTTTAAAATATGTTACACTACTTTCTGGGAAATAATTTATGTTTCATGATCTAAATAATCTAAAACTATCGAGTCTTAAAGATTAAAAAAAAACGACGTGTCAAATACTTACCAGTTATGCGTAAGCATACTTGGCGCGTAAAAGGGAAGGGGTGGCGCGCCGGGCGGCACACCAGGCGGTGTACCGCCGGTCAGTGCCGCCACTGCCAACGCCACATCGACAGATGTCATGTTAGGCGACAGGCCGGCGAGTTGAGGGGGTATTCTGGGTGGTGGAGGGGTGAGCGACGAGAGGGATCGACCGTCGGCCTCGTCACCGGTGCGGCCGCCGCTGTCTGATGAGTCCGAGTCCGATGGGCGGGGACTCTAAAAAAAAAAGAAATCCAATTAAATAATGTGCATTTATAGTTTGTTTCAATATAAACATAATATTGTAATTTTTTACATATCAATATAAAAAAATATAGCGATATTAAAAATAATGATAATACGTTCACCCCTAATAAAAAAAAATAATTCGTGCTATATATCTTTGAAATTCAGGCAGCCCTAATTTTATAAAAACAGAATATTATATATATATATATATATATATATATATATATATATATATATATATAGTGAGTTTGATTAAAACCGTTCGATGAATTTCTAAGATGTTACTAAAAAAATTGTCTGTACTACCTAAGCTTCACCTTGTATACATACTAAGCTTTTATTCACACAGCAAAAGATACATTGAAGTAAACCAAAACCAACCACAGAATTTTTAACAACATGCAATAAAAAATAAATACCAGTTATGTCTATAATAGGTTTACCGTGGCCTCTATTTCGAACCGAAATCAGCGTGCTTAAAACCCGAAACCGTTCTTAAATTACGGCGATCAACACGGCAAATTACTTAGGCGTAAATGGCCTAGTTAACTGATATCTAAAATAAAATTGCCATTAGTGGAGGCGCTGTAATTAATTTGGGTCCGGCGTAAAAAATATGATGGAAAGTTATAATATGACCAAAAATGTATAATATACAGTTAAGGTTCTTTAAATTTAAACTATTGTTTGTGTCAAAATCAAAGCTCAAGATTGTTTGTTTGCTCAGTGACGCCCCTTAATTTTACATCTGTTATTGCACCATGTCTTATTATTTAAATGAAACTTTTAATGTAGTGTCCAAAAAAATTTTCCAAACTGACATGCATTTCGTATAAATAACAACAATTTATGTAAACTGTCTGGAATGCATATACTACTTAAGAACTTAGTATCTATTAAGCAAAAAAATAACTCCTAATGGTTCTCCAATATAGAATTCTGAACATATATGACTGGTGCTTTAGGTCATAATTGACAACACTAGATAACGCCATATTAGAGATTTTAGCCAATCACAAGCCGTATACAAAACCTCATAATGTCTCGTATCCTCGTGTTACATTCGAATTTTCTATAAAAATGAATAAACAAGAATGTCCATAGGTAGAGTTAAGGCCATGGAAAATGGGGCACTCAGCTTGTAATTTTTCCTGAATTTTGGTAAATCAAGCTTTTATCTTTTTTTATCTTTCAAACCTTTTAATATTTAAAAAGAAGGTATTGTAGTTTCCCCAATTTGACAGCTTTCCGGTATAAATGTGTTTTTGTAATAACAATATGTAATTTAAAAATTAAAATAATTCTATTGCAAATATAACCTTAGGAAATACTAATCTAACAAATATACTAAATGGAAATAAATACTATTTCAAAGGTAACTAAAATAGGAAAGTATTCTTATTTTTTTTAAAACCAATCAGTAAATGCCAAACTTAACTAAAAATAAAAATTAATATTTTTTTCTATAAACGAAGTGAGCCTTTTGGGCATTGAGACTACTAAATTGTGGCAATAGTCTGGAGTTAGATTTTTTTCAATTTTCTGCCACAACTGAGTCTGTATTTGTTAACCGAAAAGTGTTCGACTTATTAATTATTTATTTATTTATTTATTTATAAGGCCATCCAACAGGCATTTTGATCTGCCCTATGACAGGATAGCACAAAGTTACAATTAGTTTTTATACAATGCGGTTGAGCAAGCTAACTATGACTAAACTTAAAATAACTTATTGTTAAGAAAAACCTAGAACTAAGGTATACTCAATTTGTTGAACAAAAAGTATTAGTAAAACAAAAAACTCAATAATCCTAACTCAAATTATTTTTGACATGTCTCTTAAAATTATATTAAATATATAACCCCAAACACTCTATAACGGGTTAATATTTGGACTTGCTGAAAGTCAGGCTAAAATGTTTGTATTCCTTCCCTAACAACTGCCCAGTAAGTGTGTATTGGGAGTTGTCTTGGTGGTATATGAATTAGTTGCCGCCAATTATAGCAAATAATCTTCTGCTCCTAGTGGTGATCCATCTCCAAACATTGACCGAGAAACGTCCGCTAGTCGACATTTGGGTGTAATGTTCATCACAACGAGTATTTGGCGGTCTATATACTCTAACTCTTCCATTATAACATGACTGGAAAATATTTTCTATTTTCATCCGTGAACACGACCTTCTTACAGAAATTTAAACCTTTTACATAGTGTTGCAGCGCCAATCCTGCCCTTAGCTTCTTATTTAATTCCGTTAAAAATGGCTTGTTTCCTGCAGAATGTATTTTTAAATCTGAACCGTCTCTTATTCGACGTCGTGCAGTTCTAAAGGATCCCGGAAAAGCATGAGAACTGTCGATTCAAATGGATTGTTTACTAAATACCCTTCTGGGCCCTGTTTCTGCTTATCTTTGAAAGGAATTTGTTGCCATTCATTTTGATTTAATGTTATGAGCTGTATTTTTCGGTACTTGCAACGGTTCAGCCACTTTATTTTCAGACCCTCCTTCTACAGCCTTACAATTGTCGCTTTTTGGGGGACACTCAAATGTAGCATAATGTTTCCGCCAAAGGGTCAAGTCTAAATTTACACTTTCCATCATTGTCAAAAATGTTCAGGTAATTTTTAGGTATACCAATTGAACGTACGGCATACAATAGAAACATGTGCTGCCCAAATGTTCATGATCGTAATGTATATACTATGGATACGGTTTAATTTTGAGTCACCCTGTGTATAATAAACAATTTTTGTTTCGTATCATAGATTTTAACGTTATCGTTTAAAGTTATTGTTCGCTGAATTAAAAAAGAAAATACAAACTCATTCTGACGTTGGACAGTCTTCTAAGGGAAAACTAACTTCAATTTTAATAACATCTTCCAAGCAAAAAAAAAACTAAATAAACATGGATATATAAAAAGTAATATAAAGTAATAATAGGATCTATTGAATAAATCTGTAATCAGTGATTTTACAATAATCATAAAATGTACACAAGGATACCATTTTAGAAACATTTAAGTCGCAAAGCTAAATTATATGTGTGCATGTCGGAGGGTCACAGCAAAAAATATTGGCCAAGGTTCTGACTGCTCGAATAATAATTATCTCCTATGTAATTGATGTTTAAAATACCATTAGGAAGTAGATAATTGAAAATAACTGAAAATAATTCCCACCTTGGCATTTAATGAGTGGTGATTGTCCGATCTTTATAGAACCGATTTATGATGAATGGCCATAGATAAATAACAATAAGCCACTATACCCACTCGTAGTTCTAGTAATAAACTTTTCTACGACTGCTATGAAAACATCCAAAAAAACACATTACCAGCAAGGTCTGAAAACGTCTCATTTTACATTCCCACGGCTGGTTCGCCATTGGTGAAATGTTAAAAAAATTATTACTAAAAAACTATTTATTCAATTTATCTCAAATTTTGCACAAAAATCAAGTGTTACATAAGAATCAACTGTTAAAATTTTGAGTCACTAGGGGTCATGTGGGGATGCCCTGGTAACGTTTTGGTAAAAATTCAATATAGTGGAACAAAATGACGGCCTAGTGAAACGTTAAAATAATTATGACTGTAACTGGGTATCCAATTTACGTTAAATTTTGCACGTTGTTACATAAGAATGCACTGGTAACATTTTGGTATGAATCCAAGATGGCAAAATAAAATGGCGGTCTAACCAAATATAAAAAAAACCGCCTGAAAAACTGCTAATTAGATTGATTTCAAATTTTAGAAACTAAGGGTGATTTAGAGATAAAACTTGTAAAATGTTTAAAAAATCTACGTAAAAAACCTTGTTATACAACTGACTTTAAATTTGCACATTCAACTTGACGGGACAAAATGGCGATATAATAGAATTTTTAAAAATCCGTGTAAAATTCCTTCTTATTAATTTTATACCCAAAAATCAAGTGTGGCATAAGCAAAAACTGGTAAAATATTGGTTCAAATTCAATATATTGGAATAAAATGGCACTCAATAAAATGTTTGAAGAAAGGATGTATTGTTAAATGAAGGGGAATTAAAGACAGCAATATTAGATCAAAATAAAGATATCAAGAACGCTAAATTAAAAGTTATTACTATTTAAAAAATTAAACATAAATTTATGGCAATTTTAGAAATTGGTACTTTTAATTTGTTTTTTGAAAAGGGAATGGTTCTGGTTAATTTTTCTCTTTGTACTGTTTTTGAATATTTTGATATTGTGCGCTGTTTTAAATGTAGTGGTTACAACCATTTTGCAAGTAAATATACAAAACAACAACATGGTATGAAATGTGGACGACAAGACCATTCAGCTCTAAATAGCGAAGGAAAATATTATATGTCCAAACTGCAATGAATTAAATGAAAAATTAAATGTGGGTTACTTAATAAATCACTATCCTTTCGATCATAGTTGTGAGGTTTACAAAAACCATGTAGAAAAAAATGAAAACAAAATTCAGTCAGTATGAAGATATATAGCAATTAGACAATAATAAACCAAAGAAAAATACTTTAGTTCTAAATACGAAATTTTGGAGTTTATATATAGAAACCTTTAATTTTATGTGTATCAGAAATTCATATTACAAAAGAGCTTCAAGTCAGTGAATTAGAGATACAAAATTACGTTCTTTATATTTGTTTTTCGAATTCAAAACATACGGGAGGACTACTTGTATATGTGTATTACAAAATTAAAGTAACACATTTTTGTCAAAAATTCGAAGATTTTCAATATTACATTAGCAAGTAATAAGATAAATCGAGAGTTAAAATTAGTCCTTAACTGGTTAAATATAAATAAGTTAAAATTGAATGTAGAAAAACAAAATGTATGCGTATTAACGCGACAGACAAAACTAACATATTTATTGATGGTAAGAATTTGGATATTGTTGATTCCTTTAAATATTTGGGTGTTATTTTCGATTCAAAGATAAAATTTAATGATTTTTTTGAAAAAACTATTTCGAAAATAGCGGGTAAAATTAAATATCTAAAAAGAATAAACAATCATTTATTACTATTTGCTAAAAAAATAATTTATAATACAATCATATTACCACATTTCCTCTATTGTCCAACAATTATATATACGGCAAATGAAGATATTTTTCAAAAACTGCAAGTTTTACAAAACAAGGGAAGGAGAGTAATTTTAAATAATGATAAATATACGAAAATTAGTGATATGTTGCGTATTTTAAAATAGCTAGATGTTAAACATTTGAATATTTTTTCATTTATAAAATTGAAAATAGTTTACTTCCAAATCATTTTCAATCATTCAAAGTTTAGGGTTTCATTAATATAATACAAGGCAAAAAGACTATTTTCAATTAATTCTATCCGCCAAAGAAATGTGTTATATATATATTTTATAAAGGATTAAAAGAATTTAACAATTTAAAAAAAGAAGTAAAAAATGAACCATCACTTAAGAAATTAAAAAAGTCCTTAAAAATTACTTATTTAAAAAATAGTTTATATAATTTTGATATGTTAAAAGTTTTATTAATATTATTATTATTATTGTTATATTTGTATAGGGTAATAATAACTGTATAATAGTTACATACAGTGTTGTAATATGTACTTCAAATAATATTGTAATGTAAATTTTGTAGCAGATTTTTGCTAATAAACTCTTGAATTTAAAATTTAACTATATGTGTTACTAAATGTGCGGAAAAGATTCCACCAGGGAAGTTACGGGTAAAGCAAGTTTACCGACTTTTTACTTTCTAATTATCATTTGTTTTGTCATAAAACGTTTATGTATAATATTTTTTGATATCTCTAAAAGTTACATGAAGACTCCGTTTAAAATATAGCCAAACACTTATTCCGGTATTGTAGAATGTTAGAACTGAGTAAGTAACGAAACTACACTTAAATTTTATTTTCTACGTATTTTTACACTTATTTTGACATAAGATGGCTCAAAAAAGCTGAACATGAATTAACAATGACTTAAAGCATGAAGGTGAAATGCCTTTGAAGAAGCAGTCATAGAGGGATATCATCTAGAAGTTCAAATTGCAATAATAATGTTTGTTTTTTGCCTAACTATGAAAGTTAATTTTTGACTTCAATGAGACCAATGAGGAACAATCTAACGAAATAACTGTATTAAGCCCAGAATACAGAAAAAGACAGGATGAGTCTGACGTGAAGCAGTCTCAATTATAACCAAACAGAGTTACATCTTATGAAATATTTAGATAATAAAAGAAAAAATCTAAGTATGCTTAAGGACTAAATAATTTAAAAAAATCTTTTTATTAAATATAACACATGCCTTTCGTGATCTGCTCGAGTAGAACGTATGTTTTCATTTGCCTATATTGCTCCTAGTAGTCCTAGACGCCAGATTTGAAGAACTTTTAATATCAAAAGCAAATCGTTCCTACAACTTCTTTGTACAGTTTTAACCAGAATGTTTTTGTCGTGCCTTTGAAAAAAGATGGATGATAAATATCATTTATGAATTCCGTTATATAGGTATTTGCGATACACATTATTCACAATTTTTTTCTACTAGTAATAGTTCTTAATTAATACATTCCAATTCTAAGTAAAAAAGTGATCGGAATTGTGACCGGGATTTCCGATTACAAAAGTAAAAAAGAATTATAAGTTTTCTCTCTAATCAGTAACTGATTTCTTTTTTGACAAGTAATTGTAATCAGTAATCTTGCAATCGCCCCAGTTCTGGAAACTGCAAAGGACGTTTCTAATCGATTTGTTTATATTCTTTTTCAAATTAATTACACCAGATGTAACTGATCAGGCGGGAGTAATAAAATGCCTATTAGAGCTACAACGTTAAAATTATACATACTACATATTTCTAAGTGATAATTTTCAGGAAAATCTATCAGATTTTGACGATAATAAACTTATTCTCCTAATAATTATCGAATTTGATATTTACGATGTGACTATGATGATGGCAAACAACTCTGGTATAATTTCTTCAAATGGTTCTTTAATAAAGCCGATCGTAAACAATCTACAAAAGCCTAGGCATAATGGGCCATTACACATTATGCTAATGAGCGATAAAACCTCGCTTATACAACATAATAAAACGCTGTGGCCGGCGCTGAACACCTCGTATATGCCACTGAACCAGATACATCATAAACTTGATATTCGAGCATGATAGGCAGCCCACGAGCGAACGTTGTTAGCCGTGGCAAATCTAGATCGACAAACTAGCGGCTCTTTTATGGCAGATACTGATGGTTGCATTTGAAATTATGACCTAAAGACGTAAATGCTGCCTGTATTCCTGATATCGGACTTGTTTCGTATAAATCGAATGAATAGGCAACTATTTAGCATATAAATCTCTACCACATACACAGGATGTTCAAATGTATACGCTATAACTTCGAACACTTCTTTATGCGAGAATAACGAAAAGCTTTAACTCTAATGTAAGACAAACCGTTTGTAGTTTTTTTACTGAACACGAATTTGAAAATGAAATGTTAAATGTATACGGAGGGTAGCTTTAAGCCGCATCTTGTTCCAATTTTAACAAAGTTGTAACTTTATTCTTTTTTTTTAAATATACATTATCACTCTAATTAAAGGAGTTGACCATTGACCAGTGAGCATAACTGTATTGCTTCTTATGGAAAAAATTGGAAGATATGCAGCATCAATTTTGTGGCGGCTATAACTTGCTATGCCAAAGAAGGACAGAGCACTTTTGTGATCTAAGATAGGCTGACATTTAACTCTCCTTGAGTCAGGTAGGCCCTTTATATGATACAGTTATACACCTCCGGGTTAAAATTGCAGATCTAAAATCGTACCCATAAAATCACTTTATTTATTAAAAGCCATAACATGTTTTACCAAATAAATCATTTCAACATTCGGTAGTTAGATGAACCCGCACCAGATTAGCACCAGCTTCATCAATAAAGCCATCGTTAAAGCCTTAATAGATATAAGACAATTTTCCAGTTTAACTTTTAGATTGCTACTCAAATCAACAATCAGTACCGAGGAACATGAACAGAAAAAATCCAGGCCAGTTTAATATTTTTCTTTTATGGCTTGCTTTATGGTGGCAAGTGAGTTTAATACTATTAAAGGTGGATAATTCATGTTGGTAGTACCTTTCTTATCCACAGGCGGTTTTAATAACGATCCTAAGATAGGAAGGACTCTTTGAAGCTGGTGTGTAATTAAATGTTTAATTATTATACATATTTCATTTTAAACGCTTAAAATATATGCCCATTGCAAGCATGTTGGATACATATTTCTATGGTAAATGGAAGCTGACAAACATTATTTACTAAACCGCCATTTTTTTGTCATAAGTCAGAAGAGTTGGGTTGTTTGGCTTAAGTTAGGTAACAAGGTATAACAACAATTATATCTCAAAATCTAGCTACCTGAAATTGTAAATGTGGGAGTGCGTATAAGTAGTTGAGTGATTTCAGATAAAACTCAGGCCAAAGAAAATGAAGAAGAAAAGAGCATTGTGTCATTCCAATAAAAACCTATCTACCGATTTTATTTGCAAAAATACTCATGGTTTTCACTTTCCTATCTCAGTTTTTAATTATCTATTTCCCCATACCAATTTCTACTTTGACAGGAGGTTTCAAAATTTAACAATTCCTGTCAAAGTAGAAATTGGTGCCAGGAGATAGATAACTGAAAACCAAGATACGAAAGTGCAATCCATTTCGTTTCAAGTTAAATCGTTTGGGAGTTACAGAGCTTCAAAGAGTCAAAAATAATCTTCAATAATATACCAATTAGAAAACGAATGTTGCCATTTGTTTAAGGTAGAAGCGGCAACACTTCACAAATTAAACTATATAAAAAAAAGAGTTGTGGCTCGAATAAACGGTTCTTTCCCCATTATAGAGTCCAGAATAATTCCTCCTCATGGTTTTTTCTAAGATGTGGAATTATATTTTTATTAGTTGCATAAAAGACAATATTTTAAAATACTGTAACAGGAACTTGATGAGTGATATAGTGACGTTAATAATTTAAAATAAAAAGTAATACCGGGTGGGGCTACTGCAACGTAATAACGGGATGACTCAAACTGCATAAGTCCGTTTAATCTCCTAGAGTAATTTACCTGAATTACTCTGCTTCATTATCCATTAATCAGAATGAAAATTTTGTTTCGAAACATTTTCCTTCTCTTTAAGCAATAATAAATCGGTTATATTTATACTTGTTCACGACGACATCTAAAGGAACAAACCTGAGTCATATAAATTGTGAAGGAACAAAAGTGTCCTTAAAAAATGTAGGTTAAAGAAATGAAATTAATCAGCTACAAAAAAATTACCTTTCATGTAAACTGTAAACGTTTCTTGTGACGAAAAAAATGTAACTAAAACAGTTTTATAATAAAATATTGATATACTGACTGAATCTCGAAGCAGTGGTAGAACTATTGCTTGATGTGGAACAAAAGTGAAACCTCGAAAAAAAGTTTCTATTCCCTATTAGTTATGAAATCCTACAATTACGCTTCTGCATATTCCCAGTAAAATATAATGTACGAAGCTTCTGGTTCTTACAATAACTTTCAAGTAAAATATTGTTTTACGTAAAGCAGCTCGAATTCTAAGAAAAATAGTAAATTAATTAAATGACACAAAATGCAAAGACATGATATCATTTATTGCCATTGGTTTTAGATAAAATCATAAACACCGTCGCTAGATTATTCTATATAATTTCCAGGAAGGAATTCGGTTTAAGCAAAAGTAATAAATATAAAAATGGCCTCCCGAAACTGATCTTGTTTATACCCGGTATAATCTACATGTTTTATTGATATCTATGTCCACAGCCCCAAAAATTTACTATAGAAGAGGGAGTAATGGTAATAACTCGTGGACTCTGCTACAGAAAGACAAATCAAAACGTCATTATTCTCATTCAGTCATAAAATACAGTTATAGACAAGAACTGAAACAAATTTTTATCCACAAAACAATGGCAGCTTGATTCATAAACATATTAAAAGATACTATTAAATATTAAATAATGGCTGTGGTAATGGATTTGCCTTTTAAATTATCTCCAATAGTGTATATTTAATTCTGAATTTAGTACATATGGCAAATAAATCAATTTAAACGAGGTTTTACTGTGGGCATGAATAATGACAAATTTTAAACGTTAAGATAGTCTACTTTACTTTTTGTAATGAACTTGACACTTATAAATATATGCAGGCGAATATTAATTAATTTGTCATTTACAATATGATTGATATTATTGTGAGTTGTATATTTATATTTAATACATGACAAGATAAAATTCTGAAAAGTCGACCTGTCTATGTCATTATATTTAAAATATTTCTTAGTATCTGTGATATCTTAAACTATAGTATGTGTAAACAGAAATTACTTATTGAAAACTAAACCTAAAATGGAAGCCATTACAGGATTTTTGACGAGTTTATAGTAATTATAGTCATTCGCGCAATAGTAAGAACATCTGCTTTAACACTGGAAGGTCCTTAATTCGAGACTTGGCGTGCCGGGCACTTTTTCAGTTCTTCACAGTCCTAGTTCGATTCCGAACAGCAAGAAGGCTCTTACTCGCCTAATACACTACACGAAACAACCTCGTTAAGGAAAGAAATGGGAAACTACTACATAGATTCTATAATAGAATATATCTCGAAGGGGAATTTTAAAGTTTAATCCAATATTTTAATATGTTCTTCGGGATCTAGGGATAAATGAGAAGTGATGGGCCGTTTGTTGACTAATTAAAGTGAGACAAGATTAAGATATATTTTTAATATCTTAATAAATGCCAAACTAACTGCAAATTTAGAGGATGATTTGGCCGTAAATTCCATCTCAGAAAAGCGGGAGTCGACCTTTGAAGAAACTGTGGATAGAAAATATGTGTGTGAAAATGAAATTGATACAATATCTAGGATTTAATTAGGAAATTTCAAGCAAACTCTTTACGACTTTTAAATAACGATGTTTTTATTTCTCATTGACTGCTGTGCAACTTTTAAGATTGTACTAAAGATATTTAAAACGAATAAACGGCACATAATTACATTGCGAATACGATTTAACATCTATTTCATTAAAGAAAAAATCGGTAATTTCGCCTTTGCCCAGAACTTTTCTCGGACAGATGAAACAGTTTATATATGTATATAGTTATTTGGTACTAACTTTCAAGCCAATTGGATAAGCAATGTTTTTTTACTGAATTTTTAAACATTCCATTAGGCGACCATTTTCTTGCACTATAATGGCTTCACACCAAAACCAGTTTATCCCAATACCACACATGTAAAATTTAAGGTTCATTCGATGGGTAGTTTTTTAATAATGTTTTTTTACATCTTTTGAGGTTCCCATTTTAATCCGCTATACAGGATTCTTACCAATATGTTATCATTACATCCCCATATGCCACATCATTTTTGACCAAAATTAGAAGTCAATAGGATTAGTAGTTAGTTGTTGAGCTATGACCCATAGAGACAGAATGGCAGACCGACAGATTGACGAAACTGAGAAAATATGTTTTTCAGCATCTAAAGACCATGGAAGGTGTGGATCTACAAAAATCTCAGAGGGTGATTTCACGATTGCAATACTTGATCAGAAACTTGAAGGTACTCAGTTGTCAGTTTTTCCTTTTTAAGAGTATATGAATATATTCTGATCAATGGTTCAATAATGCGTTCAAGTTCAATAGCTCGGTTATTGTGGGAATTAGAAACAAAAAAAAATATACGAAAGTTGTGGTGACTGCTGAGAGCTACAACCTAAAATTATTTTCGATTATACAAGGCTGAGGATGAGTTTGCCTCAAACTAAATGTACATTACCTTTAAATGGAACACCCTGTATATTATTTTATTTTCAGGTTCCTCCCTTTTTGGCCATTTACCTAATATAGGGTCTGTACAGAGTCATACAAGATTTATGGCCACTTTTTGAAAATATCAGAGGTACATTTGACGCCCTGTATTTTTTTAATGCGTTGACTAATTTTAGCATGGTAAAAACTTCCAAATATGGTCTTCTTTCAACTGCGATATTTTTCTTTAATATTTTTTAATAACGGTATATAGGGTAAATAAAAATCCTTGATGCAAATTCTCTAGATTAATTTAAATGGAAAGCCACTTAGTATATATTCAGATTCCTCCCTTTTTGGCCATTCACCCAATATAGGGTTCGTGGGGTCTATACAGAGTCGTTCAAGATTTATTTATGGTCACTTTTCGAAAATATTAGAGGTACTTTGCTCGACTTATAGATTGAAAACGTTTGCGCTTTGCGTCGCCTGTGGAACTAACCATACTTTTATTTTTATATTTATCGATTTTTTGTGTAATGCAATTTTGTCTTGCTTGTTTTTAAGCTTATGTGGGTTTTTTAATTTGCTGAGAATGGATAATCAAAATCATAGTAATGATGCCTAGTAAAGACTAGGTATATGTGGATATATTAATGTGTGCCTCACCTATAAAGTTGTTGAAGATAAGGTTGCAAAGAAGGTGGCGAATTCGGCCATTAACTGGGGTAGAAATACTCAAAACTCCTACCAGTATTATCTTAAACTTAAAGACAGTGACCCCAAGCAGTTTTTTTAAAATGAACCAGGATGTTATGTGAATATATTAATATCAAATATATTACGAAGGTCGCACGTTTTGAAAGGCCCTCTAAAATCCAGCAATTTCATTGGTTGCACCTTAACGCAAACGTCGATTTACGCTAGCCCCTTCTCGAAAAGTTAAAGATCGCCATCTTTTCGACTGCTAGCTGAAACTCAAACGGATGGCGGCAAAAATATAACCGTACATATTGCTTTACGTTAAGTAACTTCAAGGACAGCGCAGACGGTGACGCAAGACGCAAACGTTTTCAATCTATAACCCAGGCTTAAATAACACAAAAAAGTCAGCAAATTTTAGCTCTCTTTGAATTTGTTGCTGTGCCCAGTGACAAAAATCTAGTGGGCCTTATTTTTACAAATGAAATTAAACTGTCAAAAATACATATTTGAATTGTCAAGTAATGCTGCTGCTTGAGTTTTTTATTGAAAACCAAGTACAGTTTTCAAGACGCAAAGATGAATTTTAATAGACACGAAATGATTTATGTCTTAGGAGCAAGTGAAAAGAATTATTTATTAGCCATAAGAATATATCACAAAAGTAACCTTTGTAAGCTTATGCAACGGTTTGATGAGACGGGAAAAGTAGAAACACGAAAACTGATGGAGCCAAACTTGTTTTAAATGAGGAGAACGAGTTAGTGGTAAACTTAAAAGTTATAGAAAACCCACATATTGGCTAAAGAAGAACTGCAAGGGAAACAGATTTAAAATTGTTCTACTGTTCTACGAATTCTAAAAAAAACCACTTTCGCACCCATACTACGTTCAATTCTTTCAAAGTATTGTATGAGGATGATTATCACAGGCGACTAGATTTTTGTCACTAAGCACAACAACAAATTCAGAGAGAGCCAATTACTACTGAAAATCCTCAGTATATTCGCACAACTAGTCAAAATAGGTGGTCTCTTAACGTCTGGGGTGGAATTGAGGAAAATTTTGTCATCGGTCCTCATTTTTTTGAAGAAAGGCTTACTGCACACCGATATCTCCAGTTTTTGAGGGAAGATTTTGGAAGACTATTTTACCACACTCGTTATCAAATCCGTTTTATGCATGACGGTGCCCCAGTTCACCATCCGGCTGACATTCATGCATTTCTTAATGAACAATTTCACGAACGCTGGACAGGAAGAGGAGAACCGATTGCGTGGCCGCCTCGACAAAAATGCACTTTTTTCTTTAAAGCTTGTTTAAAAATTTAGTCTATCAAATCCCTCCGACTACAAAAGAAAATATGAAGGAAAGAATCCGAAGGGTATTTAATAATATTAATTTTAATACATTAAGAGATGTTATTGCATCTTTTTGAACATCTAATTAAGTAAGTTTTGCTGTTTTATACGGTTTGTTACTTAGTATTGTTTTTTAAATTGTTTACCTTTACATTCTAATTACTCTAGGGTGGAGAACTCAACAAATAGTTTAAACTAGTTGTGAAGTTGTCCTAGCTAAGTCCTAGCTGTCCTAACTAGTTTAAAACAGGTTTGGTTCGATCAGTTTTCGTGTATTCTACATTTCCCCTCTCATCAAATCGTTGTATAATCTTTCAAAAGTGCTTCTCCTGTTTGTATTCTATCAGGATACTTTTCGTAATATATTCTTATCGCTAACAAACAATTCCTTTAACTTGCTCCTAATATACAAATGACATCGATCATCATTTTTTAATTAGTGATAATTTTTATTTTTTTGAAATTTTAAACTCTTTTGACCCATCCATGTTGGTATGAACAAATTAAAAAAAAAAGATGTTGAAAGAAGAACACTTTGCAATATTTTGCCGTAACAAATTCCGATGTTCGCCTATAATAAGTGGCCATACATCTTAAGACTCCACAAACCCTATATCGGGTGAATGGCCAAAAAGGGAGTAATCTGAAAATAAAATAATATACAGGGTGTTCCGTTTAAAAAAATTGGTTTGTGGCACTTATCCTTAACCCTGTATAATCGAAAATAATTTTAGTTTCTAGCTCTCAGCAGTCCCTATTACTTTTATATATATATATATTTTTCCAATTCCCGCAATAACCGAGCTATTGGATTTGAACGCAATGTTGGACCACCCTGCATGTAAGTATTCCTATTTGACTCAAACAGTGCACGACTTTTATTTGACACTATTTTATAGTAGATAATGACTACACTCAGAGTGTTAGGTCAATTTACAAAACCAATGTGCTCCTTAATAAACTGTGCAGAACACGTAGCAGCATAAAACATCACCGTTTTACCATTTCAACGATGTCGCAGTAAATACTGCTCGCTAATACTTTTCTCACAACAGAATTTAAAGTTCCAGATTTGCACATTTTCGTAGCGAACAACACAAAGTAATTACACGAACAATTAGAGCTTAACGGTGATTACGAAACGTTGCCTCGCATGTGGACAAGACCTTGTTTCTTATTCGTCCAAATATAATTAACTCGTATGGCGATATTAATCATATATAATTTATAGATATTCTGGGATCGGTACTACGAATGAAATGAATACGCAAAAATAGAATTTTAATGGTTTAGCTGCATTTGGACGTAATGACGGTGTTTCATGAAAAAGCCGTAAATATAAAGAACGGAAAATTACTTTTTACAATTATTATGGTTTGAATATTGTCCTTATTAGGAAAGCGCTCAATTTTTATTTTCGTGTTGATCAAATAGTTAACAATATATACATATTATTACTTGAATATTTATATATGTCAGCTTGAAACAACGGAGAAAAATCTTAAATGTACTTATTCTAAGAGAGAAGACATATTAGCAGTGGCGGCTCGTGGGGTTTCAGTTTGCAGGGTTGTACCGGAGCTCAAAGACCAGAAGTACAGAAAATTGAGGAACCATCAAGTAATTTTTTTTCGATTTTATTATAGGGTCAAAACACGAAAATACGGGTTTTATATATTTGCCTACGGTGTGGTTGTCACCCCTATTATAATTTAAAACCAGTTGGGGTAAAAAATTGAAATTGTGTAAATTTCAATAACTGACTAATTAGGTACTTCTTTTTTCTGGATTTTCGTAAATAATTACTTCCCTACACACTTGTAGAATATCAGTTTAAAAACGGTTGCATGGTGTAAATGTTCTTTTAATATTCCACGATTTTCAGGGATTTAGCTTTCATCGTTGCTTTCAAATCTAAATCAAAAGCACTACAAAATTTGTTATAAAAACATTTACCTCACCCAGCAATGCAAACATCACAATGAAGAACTGAGGTGGTCGGGAGATGATATCAGTTTCCTCATTTTTTTGCAGGAATATGATGTAAATAATTTATTAATTTCCTTGCCCAGTAGTTAGGGTTTATTCTATAATTCAACTTTATAAAATAACAAACACGGGATATAGTATAACAAATTTGTAACTATATAAGTCTCTTTTGAAAAACGACACGTAAATGGCCTAAATTAACTACTCATAAATATAAATCATGAAATAAGATATCGTTGTCGCTAAGGAAATGCGACAAAACCCTTCCATGTTCTTCGGATCGAAACGGATGCTTCTCGTCATTCATAGTTCGTCACATCCTATATTACTCGCTATGTTGTCGCTGTTGCGCCTGAATCATATGTTTCAATTTTCTCACGAATCAACGAGGACGGATAATTAGAGATAGGAGTTGAGGTTGTTCGTTGTAATTTCAATAGAATCTTATGTTAAATTATTAATGTATAGGAATTAAAATTGTGTGTTACGTTTACCTTTTCCAGGAAGGGCGGCCACGTAGCCTCAAACAGCAGCCGCCACTGATAATAGCTTGTTGTCACGTGTTAGACAAGATCGTTTTATTATATTACTTACTGCTATTTTATAATATAATTTTCAAAATAAAATATTTTGACAAAAAATCCTCTGTAGAATAGAAAATATATTTTAATTAAAATAAACAAATAGTATAAAATTTGCAAAATGTTAAATAACAAATAAGCAATAGTTTTGGAATAAAATAAATTTACTCAATATTCGTAAATAGCTATTAAAATTTCCACTAAAATGAGTTGAACGTGTGAGAAGTAAAACATACTTATTAATTAAAAGAAATATAGATTATAGTAGACAGCTATTCTTAAATAGTTTAACTTGATTTTTTAGTAATAAAAATATTATAATCTACAGTGTAACTGTATATGTCGCTCAAGGACAGGAATAAATTAAATACATATTGAATTAAAAATAAACAAAACTAAACTAAGCCGTGCCAAAAAGATCTATTTTCAAAATGTTTTTTTTAGTTAAACTATGAAGGGTATATACAATTAAAAAATATCTTTATAAGCTAAGCATAATTACCAAAATCAAAATTATATGAATCTTTGTATGATCCCCGCCGTGCGCCACCATTTTTATCTATAGCTGAAGCAACGACTTCTAAGATTTTGAAAAAAATGGAAATAAGTATAATAAATAAAAGTAAAAATGTTGTAGACTTTGCGTTGAAAACCGGTCACTTAACATTTTTTGCTTGTCAAGTGCAAGGTTAAAAACGGATTTTTCGACATATTTTTCTCAAAATGTATTTCTTACACAAAATATTTCCATCTTATGCGCGAGAAGATTTTAAATTCATCAGAATCTATAACTGTGTCAAGACTATAATAAAGATAAAATATCTCTACTTTTTATTTCCGTCATGCTGATGGATAAATACATCAAAAGGTAAAATTTAATTTTTAACTACTGGACCGTAAGAAAGGAAAGACGCATGGTCGTATAAATGCTCAACTGCATATAATTTGCTAAAACTTTTCTTCTTCATTATGTTATTTTAAAGTTTTCTTTATTCAAAACCTCGTGATTTTAATATGCCGCCGAAGAATCGCCCGGTAGGTATACTGGTAACATTTAGATCAAGACATATTTCACTAGGCAATTTTTATTACAACTATTATTAGTAGCGCGAAACATGTAATCGTTTTAGACACCGAAAACAGCTCTAGGTCAGGCGAGACCTTATAAATGTGTGAATATTACAAAATGTCCATTTGCATAATACTTCAAATACGAAACCTAACGGAGTTTTCGACGATTTCTTGACACGAATATTTCTCTTGCTAAATACTTGAGACCTTTCAAATAGATTTGGTCGAACCGTTATTTTGGCAACAGTTTACATTAGGCAACTTGGTCACAGTTATTAACGAATTATACTTACAGTTAGGTATCGAGAATGTAACAAACAAGCCAGTCTATTTTCTTTTCGCAATCTTATATAATCAAATCAAATTTGCATAGCAAATCAACAAAAAAGCAGATGCATAGTTTTTCTTGTAATTTAACAATGAAGTATCTGCTACAGTTTTTTTTAGTACATAACGAGTGTCAAAAATATATAATTTTAACTCATGCTGCTTGAAAATAGTTTTGGAGAAGTAAAATCCCCATATTTCATGGCGAATATTGGATAAAATGCTATTAAAGCTTATCTAAATGTTTAAATTAGTTTGCCTTCGAGTTTTCATACTTTCGTTAAAGTGTTTTAAAAACCTAGAATCCTATATCACATTTATTTTTCGGAAAAATTTAAAGTCAAATGAATAAGATTTTTTTTATGTCGATTTTTGAATTTAATTAAGTTATTTTGACGCCATTCCGTTCCACCATCTTGAATTCGTACCACAACTTTACCAGTTTATCTCTATATCACACTTAATGCTTATAAATGCTAGCACAAAATTTGAAATTAATCTAATAAGTAGTTTTTTCAGGCTGATTTCTAAATATTTTATTAGGCCGACATTTTGTTTGGCTATCTTATATTCATACCGAAATGTTACCAGCTCATTCCTATGTTATATTTGATTGTTGTACAAAATTTGAGGTAAATGGCCGCGCGCCGTCTTGTTCCAGCATATTAGATTTTTACCAAAATATAACCAGTTCATCCCTATATAAGCATTAATTTTTGCCTAAAATTTGAAGCCAATCTGATAAGTAATTTTTAAGCTATGCCGCGAACTGACACACAAACCGACCGACGTGTGTTCCCCCATTTTAAATTAGTACCACAATTTTAGTAGTTCATCTCTATACCACACTTTATTAGTTATGACACATAATCTGAAATTAGTCTATTAAGTAGTTTTTGAGGCCGAATTTTTGAATATTTTCTTAAGCCTACATTTTGTTCCGCCATCTTGGATTTGTATCAAAATTTTATCAGTTGATTCCTATATAATACTTGATTCTTGTGCAAAATTTAATATAAATTAGATTAGTAGTTTTTTAGTAATAATTTTTTTAACATTTCACTAGACCGCCATTCTGTTATGCAATACTGGATTTTTACCAAAATGTTACCAGGTCATCCCCATATGAACCTTAATTCTTGAACAACATTTGAAGTCAGACCGGAAGACAGACAGACAGACGACAGACAGACAGACAGACAAACCAACGAGAATTGAGAAAATATGTTTCTCTGCGATCACCTCGGAGGGTGATTTTTTTACGATTACAATACCTCACTTTTACGGGGGAAGTAAAAAAGACATTTTAAAAGAAATAGCGGGACCTAATGCCGAGTCTAGATAAATTTAGCTCAACTTTAGAAAATTTCCCATTTCCACAGTACGTTTCTAGGGAAGGAATATGTTTAGATTAAATACTTATTACAAGTGGTCTGATATACACAAAAGAAATTTAAAACTTCTAATCCATTCCAAATAATTTTTTTAGGCCAATAAATAGGGATCATTTGTTTATTTGTTATAAACAATTTATTGCAAAAAATCGCGTTTTCTTTAGTTTTTGGTACATAATATCGAAAATAATGAAGCAATTCTGATGGTGTAAAGAAATTATTTGTAGAGAATAAAGTTACAAATAATATTATATGGCTACACTACTTAACCGGATCATTCGAGCAGGAGAAAAACACGAAAAACTGGAAAAGGGCTTTTTTTCAAAAATTCAGATCTTCGTTGTTTGTCAAGTTCTAGCGAAGGCCCTTTGCGATATAATAGCTATTGTTATGTACTTTATACATACCAAAATCATTTTATTAGTTTTTGCACAATTGCCATTTGCATTTGCCAAAACGTGTATTTTCATTTCGCAATAAAATTCATGACCAGAAATGGCCGGACGCGGGAAAGTAGCCAAGTAGCGGGGGAACGCACGCATTGCGCAAATAATTAATGGGACTGCTGCTATCGGACGTTTTGATACATATACTTTGCTATTAAGCTTGATAAATAAATAAATAAAGCATATAGTTATTATGTTTAATCTTTGCGTGCTGAGCGTCTCTATTACCCCTCGGCTGCCTCGGTTGCTACCAATACTACACGGCTAAAATTAATAATCCCACAGCCCTTGGTCTTGATATGCATAAAGTACATATCAGTAACTATTATTTTGCACGCCATTAAGATTGCTTCCGTAGTTTCGATTTTTTATTTTTATAAAATATTTCAAAAACTATAGGAATAAAGATACTACTACTTAAGTCATTTTTTTAGATTTTTATAATTTTTCGACAATCTGTATAACTAAGTCATAGAACAAAAGTTTTCACGGCTTTGGTCAATCAAAATCATAGTTCTTGGGATTAGACCGTGTCAAATTACTATCCGACGTTTCGCCTTCGATTGCACGAGATATCTTCAGGGATCTTTACTCCACGAGATCTTGAACGAGATCAACTGAACACTGAATGAGCTCGAAGAGATTCAGGCGGGCTTTTATACCCGACTGGTGATCGCCGAACCGTGACCCTGTGTTAAGATCGGTTTCCACGTGTGATGTAGACCGTAATCCGTATCTCTATTGAAATTTTTTGTATGTTTAAATATTTCAATAGATTCTCTAATTTTTCGTTTATAAAAACCTGGAACCTGGTTTCCTTTTCATTTATGAAATGGCCAGTGTTATGCTGGTGTTCAGTTCCAGCAGATTGAACAATTTGTTTCTTTTTAATACATCGTTCATGTTCCGTAAGTCTAGTTGATATTAAAGACGCATTACCAATCTGATCAACGCATCGAGTCTAACACCAGCGGAGAAAAAATCATTAAAACCAAGCAGCTCCAAGATTCCTAGGTTCTACGGTCTTCCGAAGATACACAAGGACAATGTACCACCTCGACCGATCGTCAGTGCAATACTCGCCCACATACAAACTAGGTAAATATCTTTCAAATTTTCTTAATCCATTTACTGGAAAAACAGATTCTTTTATTAAAAACTCTGCACATTTCGTGGAAAAACTTAAGACAATGCAGTTGGATCCCGAAGATATTTTGGTTAGTTTCGATGTAGAATCACTATACACAAATATTCCTGTCAACGATTCAATTTCCATTATATCAGACATACTGGATAATAATAATCTTGATAAGAACTTAATAGACCTAGTGGAAGCTTGTCTTACATCTACTTATTTCATTTTTCAAGGAACTTTTTATGAACAAACTTCAGGGGCAGCTATGGGATCACCTGTGGTAGCGAATATCTTTATGGAAGCCTTTGAGGATGTAGCTCTAACATCCGCTCCTCTAAAATCAAAGCACTGGTTCAGATATGTAGATGATACTTTTGTTGTTTGGCCTCATGGACAGGATAATCTCCTCATATTTCTGGACCACCTTAATCAGCAACACCATAATATCAAGTTCACGATGGAAATTGAATCTAATGGAACGATTCCCTTTCTAGATGTATGTGCTCAAAGGAAGGAAAATGGTACATTTAGACATTATGTGTATAGAAAACTGACGCATACAAATAGATACTTAAATGTAAATTCCCATCACCATCCAACATAAAAGAAATCGGTCATTAACTTATTATTATTCAGAGCTATTTCGATTTCTGATCAAGATTCTTTAACATCGGAAACATCGAAACTGACCGAAGCTCTCAGAGGGAATGGCTATTCCACTGAAGATATTACGCGTTCAATTAAAAGATATAGTAATCCAACTCTACCAAAGGAGAATGATAAAGAGCCACCATTAGGTAGTGTTGTTTTTCCCTAAATACATGGCACTACAGACAAAATAGGACGATTACTTACTTATTAAAATGCTAAATAATAACGTTTACAGGTATAGTTACGTCCATCTAGGAACACGCTTTATATTTACAATTAGTGGCTTGTTTGTCTACTTTTGATTGATACATTTTTTGAAGTACAAAAATAAACAAAGATTTCTACATTAAGCAGTGGCGGCTCGTGGATTTAAGAACAGGTGAAGCGCAGCGTAGGTAGATGCATAATACGCCGACCAAAATTTTTCGGGGTGCCACGTCCAAAATGGCGGTTTTTTAAACTTTTTTATGAGGTTAATTATTATATTTTAAATATATTTTTTTTTCTTAAAAAACACTTATGTACCTATATCTCGAAGCTAATTTCAATTCCATTCGATCGATGCAAAACTGCTTCGGCCTCCGATGATCCGAAAGCACTAATTTACATAATTCTATAACAAGCGAACAAGCTCCTACAGCGTGCAGCAGCAGTTTTATGCCGCTCCTATCTCTATTTGGCTTACGGATATTCACCATATCGCCATAGCAACTGCCGTAAATAAATCTAAACGCGAAAGCTGGCGTTCGAGAGGAGTTTGATGCGGAATTTGTTACTGCTGATTGTGATTCCTCTACGGGTCGCTCTTATGAAAAGGTGTTTAGCGCGCTACGTTTTAAGCTATTATTATTTTTTGAGTATATAACGCACTAGTTTTGATAGAAAATAATGGCATATTTATGTGAATTCATACAAAACATACTACATTTTTATAATAAAAATGTAGATTGTAAAATGTTTAATATTTTAAAAATATTTTTATATTTAAGTAAATTGAGTGGAAAATGTAGGTGAAGCGGTGCTTCACCCGCGTCCCCTGGCGAGCCGCCACTGACATCAAGTGTACTTTTGCTATCCTGTATTTCTAGACATGTTGCATTAAAATTAAAAAGCTATACAAGCATAGCCGTTAGCTTTATTGTAAAGTCAGTGGCATAGCGTATTGGAAATATCAAAACTTTTTAATATATATTGCCTACAATTCCATGTGGGGTCATTTTTATTTTCCTCTCGTAAAATTTCTAATATCTAATATAATACTTTTGTAATTTAGCATAAAACGAAATGACAAAACTTCAAAATGAAATCAACGAAGAACTGCCTATGTGCCAATAAACTTCATTAACACAAGACTAGACAAACAATTTACAGTGCCTTGTTCCTTTTGTTTACTAACTGTAACAAATGCACTAATTGTAATTTATACGCTGTATTTCACAATGGTTTATTATTTATTAGACTTACTGGTACGTTACTTCAGTATGGGTGAGTTCGATGATGCACAGTCGTGTTTCGAACTTTTACAGTTAAAAAGCAAACGGCGTTGCAAAATTAACTACTTGTAGTTAAAACTAGAAGTTTGAATCATTAGCTTAAAAAACTAATTATAATAAATAAATACAAATTTCAACTTAAATGGAAATACATATATACATTCATAAAGAAGATTCCATTACTAACAGGGCAGGCAATTAACGTATAAAGTAATGTTAAACAAGTATACAAAACAAATTACAGAAAAAAAAACAAAATGAAGATATCTTAAATTTAAGAAGCACTGAAGCCAACAAAAAATGCATTGTTAAAAAATGAATTAAATTATGTATTGTATGTTTTTTTATAAATGTCATAAAATAAGTATTTTTAGTTTTAAAGTAAATACATGTTATACGTTTGAAAATATTGAATGTGTCTGATATCAAATAAATCAACAAAAGACAAGTTTGTAAACAGCGTAATGCGCAAAGATGATAATTTCTTTGATAGAATTAGAAATTCGCGTGACCACGAGATCAACATTGGTCTCTAAACAAGACCGAGATTGAGACCAAAACCGATACTTTCAAATAGTTTTAAGACCAAGGCACCGCTTCCAGACACTCGATCTAAAAAAAACAAAAGAGTCCAATTTTGTTGCTTTATTAGCATTTAAATTCTATATCAAAGCTCAAAACGGAATCACAGAAACAACTACTCCGCTGGATAATAGCACGATCAGCATTTAATAACATGTGAACTCTTGACTTTCGTTGGGAGCAATAATGTTAATATATTTAATTCCACGTTACACTAACGTCATAACAAGGACAGAACGATCCTTGTCTGGAACATTCGTTCAATCCCGCAGGACCAATGATTCATTTTAGTCAAACGACGATCGCGATTTCGCTCTTTTTAGAGCAGCTCATCTGGCCACCATAGACTAGTGAGCCTTGTGTATTGGCAAGGCACATAATGGAATCACAGAAACAAGAAAACTATCGTCCTTTGCCTAAAATGGATCATTGCCCTGCGACACTGTATGGCATGTTCCAGGCAAGGGTCGTAGTGTCCTTGTTATGAGATTGGTGTAACGCGAATATCGACTTTTGCGAGACCGAGAGTCCATACTTGTAAATCATTTTGAGGTCATCTTCAAATAAAAAATGAATAGCTTAACGCTAATTGTCAAAGAAAGTAATTTAAATATTTCTGTATTAAGAACTGAACACTTTTATTAGTTATGCCACAACATCCGTGGTGCCCTCAGGAAAGAAAATATGAAATCTTGTAGAGTTCTCCATAAACACAAAAGTGTGCACCATACAAGAAAAACAATGTTTTCTCAATTCCGTCTTATATCCGATTAACTTCAAATTATGGTCAAAAATTAGGTCATTAGGGAATGAACTAGTAACATTCTGGTAAAAATTCAATATGGGGAAAAATGGCGGCCTAGTGAAACATTATAAAACTTTTATTATTAAAAATAATTATCTAATTTACCTCAAATTTTGCACCAAAATCAAGTGTTACATAGAAATGAACTGGTAACATTTTGGTACGAGTCCAAGATATCAAAACGAAATGGCGGCCTAATAAAATATTAAAAACAATCAGTATGAAAAAAGTACTTTTCTTGCTTTCTGTTTCGCAGTGACTGGGGAACCAAATCAGCTTTTGGTCCTTGCTAGTCTTCCCAGCGCATCGCATCAGTCCTGAACCAAAACTGTGCTAGCCGCAGATTAACTGGTGAATTTGTAGTACGATTTCAAGATAACGAAATAAAATGGCGACCAAATAAAATGTTTAAAAAATCAACGTTAAAAAATATTATTCAATTTACTTTAATTTTTGCAGAAAAATTAAATGTCATATAGGAATAAACTGATGCAAATTCAACATGACTGAACAAAATGGCGGTGTTTTGACAATTTAAAAACGATTTACGTATTCAATTTATTTTAAATTATGCCCAAAAATTATGTGTGGCAGAGGCATAAACTGGTAAAATATTGGTAGGAATCCAATATGATAGAACAAAATAGTGTCCATTTTAGAATGTCTGAAAAGGCAATATATATGTGTTACTAAATGACTATGTATCGAACTAAATTGAGACACACTTCACTATTAATAAAATATTCATAACGAGGATAGTCCCGGGAGGAAATTTACCGGTTTTTTGTAGAGCAGGGGAACGAACTAGGATGCAATTACAATTACAGCGGCTACCTGACCTCAGGAACAAACTAGTGTTCCCAAAAGATGGCAATAGCCCATTAACCGGTCAGAAAATCGCTTTATTACTTTTTGCGGAACGCAGCTCAACCCAAACTGCAGCAAAATTATATGCCTAAGATATATCACCCAATATGCCCATAAAACAGGTCGTAGACCGATTACTACTTATGGCAAACTTTTAAGTATGAACATTTCACGATACTGTGATTGTGATATGTTCAATAGTGATCAGGGCGTATATGTTGGGATTTAAAGGTATCTAAAACTAACTCCAGTCTAACAGGGCAGTGCCCTAGACTAGACTTCAAACGAAAACCTATATATTTTTTGCATCTTTTTATATTACGTAATTTTTCCTTTTTTAAGTGAGATTTTGGTTCACAATGGCGATTCCATTAAAAGAATTAATATTAAACCTAAGCTCATCATATTGCTTATGGATGAAATAAGGCTCTACAAGTGACAAGAACACTTGATCAAAATAAACATTTTTGAGGGATTTTTTTATTTCATTCAACTGAAAAAATAATAATTTTGTAGTAGTTAAGGGGAGGCAGAATACTAGCAGGAAGGTCAAATTGGCCCTTGCGGTCTACCCCAAAGGTTCACTCCAACCATCTACCAAACCTCTGATATTTCCTTAAACCTGCCAGACCTATTCACCTAGGACATCCTTATCCCCGCCCTTCTGCAGAACCGCAGCGTTAGAAATGTCTTGCCGCAGTCTAGTCTCCATCTACACAAGTAGTTTACGGGATTCTCCTCTTTCTCAATTTTCTTCCTAATTTTCCTGAGATTTGACCTCTCCCCCCCGAGATTATTCGTGTAATCTACGTTCATTTTCCTTTCCGGTAAAACATATTTGTTATTTTTAACAAGAAGGATGGGCATATTTATAAAAAAAGTAAACAATATAGAAGCTAGGTTTAATTTTTTTGCTAAATACCATCATTTATTAAATTTATTTATTTCCGTAAACAAAAATATTATAAGATGTTTTCATTCCATATAGTCTGCTTACTTATGTCTATAACTGTACTGACAAACTAGTGGCAATTCGACGTTAAAAATAGTTATTGGTGTTTATTCAAATGATCATAATAACAGAAGCAGAAGATTAATATTTTTAATTATTTTTTTTTCTTGTTTCAAAAGTAATATGGCGATGACGATGGATGAAGAAAAAAACCCAGAATAAATAATCGTAATGTGACATTTTGAGCGGTGACTCCATCGATCGCTGCTGTTGCAAACCCCACATCTGATTTTTGATCTTTACCATGTTAAGCTAAGTGGCACTTAGGTACATGTCCAGAAGAACGAAAAGGTTTCACTTATAGCCTGAAACTGTTTCATCAAATACCATCTTCCTCATTTATCCATTTTCGCTGAACCTCGATTCACTATCCTCTTCCCCTAGGTGACATAAGCACTTAGTTTTTTTTAAATGGGTTGGTTGATGGCCTCTAGGTTTAGTTAACGAGCTACATGAAGTTGAAAAGGGAACATTGCGCATAATAAGGGTACGCAAAATATATGCATGGACAGGAAATTAACTTTTAACAGTCATGTCAATAAAGTCTTTCAAAGGTCATATCTGAGGCTCTAGTCTCTTCACAGATTTAAAAACGTACTCCCAGTCAGCGCTAAAAAATACTTATTGAGTCTGTAGTTGTCTCAATACCTGGATATGTGGATGTGGTCTATGGCCCATTCCTTACAAAATTCAATAACTACTGGATCCAGAATTTACGCATTAGATACATTCATGGTCTGACACGTAGAGATCGGGTCATTGAGCATGTCGATGAGATATATGGCTGGAATATGGGTCAGAGGAGGTTTTTGCACATGAGCTGCCTAATCTACAAGATAGTACACTTTGGCAAATCATCTTACATTAACGACGCTTTGGTAAGGCGGGGCGCCAAGTTAATACAAGATATAGGCAAATTATTAATATACCCAGACACCGCACGGAATTATTTAAATCCTGTTTTTACTACTTGGCCGCTCATTTGTATAACCTTTTCCCTGACTCTTTTTTGGCTGGACTAGTTACTTTTAAACATAATATTAGTGACTATTTAAGTAATTCGCAGCGAAGCCTATAACTTAATGTTGGATGTCATATTAGTTTGTAATATATTAATTTATTGCTTGTCTGGTTGTTATTAAAAGACACTATGCGGTACTAAACACCATTTATATTAATTTTTATACTTATGCAATAAAAGAATATTTGTTTATATAATAATATTAATAACAATAGTAATATACTGTTATAGTTATCTTCCAAGACTATTTCAACGACAATAGACCAAAATAACACAAAGTCAAATAAAATAGAATATAATTGTTGCTTTAAGCGTTCTTCATTTTACAGAATAACCTCATAGATATTAAATGTCACAAGACCCAATTTTAACTTTTGCGCAGAATCTTAGAAACTTGCGTACATATAACATGTTAGCCCAAGCAATTCGTGTGAGTGTCTGTGTGTGTGTGAGAGATAAGAAAACAAAAAAATCATCTAGCCATAAAAATACAAACGTTAATGGCGGAGTGCATTTATAACCAGAAATCCTATACGTGTGAAGTCCGCTTCAAATTATAAACTGACTTATTAAGAACATAAAAACATTCGTTAACTTCGATTAGGCAACAGTTTCAAAGAAGCAATTGTTTCATTTAGCCAATGTTCCGGTAACATTTACAACATAAGTCTATATGTACAAATACACATAAATATCAGCTCAGCTCCACTTCAAAAACGGAAACCATATGATTTTAATGAGGCCAAAACGTAAGCGGCAAATCGGTATCGACATGATATCGCATTTTCCAGATACGGCATAAACACAACATACATGCTTTATGAACTTTGGTTGTTTTATGAAAATCAATTTCTCCGTGTGACATAAATGCGAACATTAAATGGCAATGGGGCGCGCCAAATTCGTCTTTTCAAGTGGTTTATTTCTGTTTTCGATCAATTAGGATTGTCGCCGAACCGTACTCGATTCAGAGCATTGTTTGTTGACATATACTTGAGGAACATGTCATCGATATCGGGAAAAATTAAGTGACATGGCGGAGAATAAGTTTTTCCCCTTCACGTCATATATGCAAAATAGATTTGTGGTATGTGCACGAATTAAATTATTTTAAAAATATGTGATACAAATGTATATCACTAAATATCGTAAAATTTCAATGTAATCTCAACATAAAAAATTTCTTTTGGCACACATAGTACTTGCCCGTATTCTCAAGTTGAGGTTTATAAGCAAGAAATATAATAATTTTGACGTGTTTTGTCGTTTTCTAAAAATATTAATAGTTTCTGAAAGAATTGACTGTTCACCCTGTGTAGTCGACAAAATTTTCCTTCAAAATATTTTACTATTATTTTTTCTACCATATATAGTATAATCGAGAAAAAAAGTATCTACGCCAGTGACTTCCATAATTTATTGATGTCAAAGCATTCACCACTTCAACTCTTTTTGTTTTCAACTTGAATGGGTTTGCGCGTTCTCAAAATATGATTTTAATAAAATTATAAACTTACTGGAAATTATTAAAATTATTTAATTACATAGTTGAAAAATTATTCAAATATTCCTCCGCCATGTTCAAACTCAATATATTCCTCAAGATTCTGCAGTAGTTTTTCCTGATACAGTTTTTTATAATTTTCACATTAGGATGCAATAAGGTTATAGACCAATTGTTTCAAGCACCCATAAATACAAATACAGAATTATTATGTCAGGCCTTCCGGGGGAACGTCAGAAAAAATTTGACTTTTATCCCATAAACAAAAATTTAGACGTTTGCTTCGTCATCTACATCGAGGGTTGATTGGTTTAAAAGCAAATATGTGCATTGATCAACGACTATCTGAGATCCGCGGTCTCCTGGCTCTTTGACGTAGGGCTACCTACATAACTGCAGTTTGTTTTTTAATTTAAATTGTGTCTAATGGTAGTAAGTTTTTATTCTGTTTAAAAAAAATTATGTTACGGCCGGAAAGGCAACACGAAAAATGTTTCGAGGAGAGTATATATGGTTCGGTTAGATTAGGTTAGGGATTACTCAAAACTTACTTTAAAATCAATATCCCTTACTCAAGAAACATGCTATTTGGGCAATTGTAACTTTGCCATTAGATCTAATATGAATATTTTCAAAAAAATTATATCATTTAGAACAAATTCTAAAATTTGAGCTGATATAGTAAATACTTCAAACTTTCAAGTTTACTACAGATAATAAATTTATAGAGAAAATGGGAGGAAGAGGATGGCAAAACGGCCTCATTATGAACACATTCTCGTCAAGATATGTTCACACTAAAAACAAAATAAAAAAAGGTTGTTCCCCTTTTTGTTCCTTTAAGCCTTGTTTCTGAATATATAAGAACACATAACACTAATTATAATATTATGTGTTATTATTTACTAGACGTAATTTTCTCAGTTAATTAGGATGTTCAGTTTACAGGATAACATCATAGTTATTAAATGTCACAAGACCCAACTTTAATTTTCGTGCAGAATCTTGGAAAGTTCCTTACGGATAACATGTTAGTTCAAGCTATTGCAAATTATTCAGAAAGTTTTTCAAAATGCAAAACTGATCATTCTTAATAGTACGTGTAACCATGCTAAACCAAAATAAATCTGTCGAATCCAAACCAGTAACCAAGTACTTATGCACTAGCAGTAAATTGTTAAGTGCGCATTGTAGTTATACTTGCTTATATCTCCGTTTTTTGAGTCCTGACTTAACCTTATAACTGAACACGCAAAAAACCGGGTCTTGGCAAAATACTTAAAATTCACGTTTCTTCTAACTTCCGCAAACGAACGTTACACAAAAACCTTCATTATTTTATCTAATATCGGCGTTTCTTTGTTTAGAGAACGAAACAAAAAACTTGTTTAATAACGTACACTAATTACAATAAAAATCTTATTAGAATTTCAAATCAAGCCGTACTGTTACTGAAAATATTTCTATTGTCTGCCATAGTGACTAAGTTGAACCGAAGGTCAGGCCATTCATTGGCCGTCGACAAATTCTAATGGCCGACATAGAAACTATCGGATTACGGTCGTACCCAACTGCCGAAATAGTTTTGTGGTTGTTATTTTTATTGGATAGGACACTTCTGTTGTGGGTGTGACTTTACATATGAAATGATCATATATTTTTTAAATTTAAATTTGTTTATTGCTTAGTCATTTAATTTCTTCTTAATAATATGAAGGTACATTCAAAAGTGCTAAGCCAAAGATGTACAGTGGTATATATATATATATATATATATATATATATATATATATATATATATATATATAAAGTTAGAAAATGTATTTTAAAAAAAGGACTGTTAACTACATTTTTAATAGTCCATTAGTGTGTGAGTACCTCTATTTGTATAGTCTTGTTTAACATTAAACGGGGGGTGGAAGGATAGACATGAAAATTTACCTAACGTTGTTACCAATTAATATGTGAATAGCGTCACATTTTATTAAACAAAATAAATATTTTCGAACTTGGGCATAATGGCAAATATTACTGAAACTATCCGACGACAGCTTCAATTCTTTACGCAATGCGAGAAAATCATTTTGAAGAAATATACGAAATGACAAAATATGTTTAGTTTCTGCATCATTTTTGTTATTATTCCAACAAGCAATTATATTCATAAGTAACACTGAAACATAATACTAGGAAAACGACGAGTTTAACTTAAATTTTGCAGACGATACTAACTTTATAGTAATCAGCAATGAACTGGAGGATATCTCTGATCGTGGTAATCTTATCATGAATGAAACTGAACAGTATTTCAATGAAAATAAATAAATAGTAGAAACAGGGAAAACAGATAGTATTATTTTCAGCAGTTGGATATACCAACTTATATAATATAGTTAGAATTTGGTCAATCGACACTGATTATTATTTATGTAAAAAGCTATCTTTGTTTCTTTTCTGCTTTAGGATTTCTATCAAAACGTGCAAATGTAGAGGTTCTTAGGTGCAGATATTACGCGAATTTTTATTCACTATCCAACTTTGGCATCGTTTTATGGAGTTGTTCATAGGATTTCTATAGAGTTTTATCTTCTTAGAAATCTATAAGAATCCCCTGTCGGCAGTCTACATCCTTACATTAAGTTTTAAGTAAATTCGTATAAAAAAGCATACTAAGTTTAAAACCGATTTTCATTTTCTTGTAACATAAAAGCAAAACCTATGAGTGAGGTACTCTGTATCAAGGCATGAACCTTTTTAACTATCAGCCTTTCAATACCAGAAGGCTAAGTTTTTAAAGTCTGTAAAATAATTTTTATGTCGCGGGGAGCCTTAATTAAAAAAAAAATATATATTTTGTCATCTTAACTTTAACTAGTGCCTAGACTCGTATACGCGTACTTTCTTTCATAGTTAAATCAGTCGCTAGTCCTCTTTCATTTTTTTGTTGATTCTGAGCCCCATGTTTTTTTTTAAATTAAAGTGTTAAACTGTTTATTTTTTGTAATTGTGACTTTCTCTCAGACCTGTGCTCTAAAAATAAAAACTTATTCAATTATTTAAAGTTGATAAATAAATTAAAATAGCTTTTAAATATCAAGGAAACGTGCTAAAATAGGTAGATTTATTTTATTTTATTTTCAAAAAACAGGTATATAAAATGTGTCTTTGCAAACCTAGTTTTTTACATTAATGGTTTTCTCAAATTGAGGAAAAAATTTAACAAATTCGTCGTATTTTGACGGTTTCTGGCAAGATTGAAAGTTTCTGAAATAAAAAAAAATATTTTCGCCTTTAGAAAGTTCCCAAGGATCACCCTGTAAAGTCCAAAAATGTATTCAAAAACGTAAAACTTAACCCTAAAGCTAAGCGTTATGAAAATACAACATATTTGTATTTTTATGATACTCTTTTATTTCCTAGGGCTACCTATTCCGTATGGTTGAAAAAATATTATTCTACAAAGAGATAATTCGCTGAATATAATAAATAATTTCTTTTTTTGGGAGATACTAACCTAGCCTAATTTCGTTCGCACAAACATCTACACTAACTTGTTTTATATGGAACTCTAAGACACGAGACCCTCAACTTATAATTATATTTTTAAGATCTCGAAAATAAATATGAAATTTTATATTCTGCACCTAAATTACTATAAGCTGTAATTCAATCGGCCGAACTTAAGCAAAAATGGTTTACACTTTTCACTGATGTAGACCACGAAAATATGTAGGAGCTATTAAAAAATCAGGCAATTTTGATTACACCTACACAATACTAACATTAAAACTAGAAAAAAACATATAAAGAACCGTAAAGAAAAAGCGTTGTAATTGACTTGAACTAAGTGCTACTTTACCCGGTACAATTAAAATAGGCTTTAAATAACGGAAAATATATAGATCTTGCGGGACCAACCTACAAAATACTGAATCTAAGAGAACCGTAGGATAAGGTTTACATAATAGAGAGCGTCTAAGTTCTAATGAAATTCCGACATTGTTAAAATATCATTAATTATGTTTGACGCTAGTTTCGAAATTCGTCTTTATTTGATAGAATTACTAGTTAATTAGTCTACGGATCAAACTACGGAGAACTGCTAACATATTACAACTATTTATCAAACCGGCTTGAAATACTGATTAACTTATAAATAATTTTGTTTTATTAAGTTATTTCATTAACTAATTTTGTAGTTATTTTAATTTCTATTGGACATTGGTTTAATAGCAACCGATGTCGAATGAAAATTAGAATAACTAGAAAATTTATTCTACTGATTCTATACTCTTTAGGACCCTTTACGAATAAGTTAAAGTGCGGCTAGATCAATTCTGTAAACCAGTTTTCTACTATGTGCACTACCAAAGGCAGATAATACACCGTATAGACGATCAAGCCAATGTTAAATAAAACACCACCTAAATCAGGACTGTCCAACCAGTGGGACACACCACCCTATGAAACTACCCTTCGAGACTCTCGGTCTCGAAAAAAATCACATATAATCCATTTTTTTATTATTTAACTAGTCATTTCTATATGCAAATCCAATATTTTCACAATCTCTCTAGACTCTATCAAATTGTACGTACATACGGGGTGGCTAAGTTGTGTGACAGAAAGTACAGGGTTATTATCCCTTTAATTTTATCGTTTTTAAAACCAAAATTATCTGTTTTTTTTTTACTTCACTTCAGGACATTATGAAGTCTTTACTCATAAATAAAAAAATAATGTACAGGAAAAAATGTAATTAATAGAAGTTGTGTTTTTTAAAACTTTGATGTGTCAAATGTGGACTTAATTTTTATTATATGTCCTATACCTATTTTCAGCAGTAAAATCTGAACGATTTGATCTTGAACAATACGCCTTGCACATTCAGATACTAATTTTCTTTAACCGAAACTGGTACATTCTGGGCATTCGGTTAAAATTAAAGTAAAAAATTTTAGGCTTATTTTGGTGTCATTAGATATATTATGAAACACTAAGGTTACGGTAAATTGTATTGCTCCAGTTTAAAACGTTTAAATCTTACAGCTAGTTAAAAACTGGGAGTTATTTTTATGGCGTTTTATTGGTGACAGTAATGTCACATAATTAATTTATTTATTTAATTAAACCCTCACCAGAAAAGGGTAATGTTACATAAAATGCGTCTAGAACTACCATATGTAATAATATACAGGGTGTCCTTTCTTAGAAAATTCTGTCTGGCAAGATCTATAAAAAGAATGTGAACTGTATTTAAAACTATTGAAGCGTAAAATTTTCAACTTCTTCGAGTAATATGTATTAGGGTCAGAGGGTGTGGGGTCAAAAGATAAACTAGAGAGCATCCTACAGACAACATTCTTTTTATAAGTTTTCGTGTATTTGCCAGACAAGTGCACATTAAATTGCCGACAATTTCTTCAATATTTTTACTAATTTAAATTGATAATAGTTACATTATTTTCCGCAATTTGGTAAAACAATGATCATCCTAGCTTCAAAAATATAAAAATAAATAAGGCGGCGGATCACATCTAGTTAAAATTAATGTGTATGTTTTTGAATTTACAAAAAACTGGTAAATTAACCTTTACTCACAACTTTCCTCGTACAGAATTTCAATACTTACAATATCCATATATATATATATATAATATATATATATATATATATATATATATATATATATATATATATATATATATATATATATATATATATATATATATATATATATATATATATATATATATATATATATATATATATATATATATATATATATATATATATATATATATATATATATATATATATATATATATATATATATATATATATATATATATATATATATATATATATATATATATATATATATATATATATATATATATATATATATATATATATATATATATATATATATATATATATATATATATATATATATATATATATATATATATATATATATATATATATATATATATATATATATATATATATATATATATATATATATATATATATATATATATATATATATATATATATATATATATATATATATACTTTATATAAATATATAAAAATATATAAATATTAGTATCAAGTCATTTTAAAACCCATATCTATAATCCACAAAGTTAGAATATTATTATATTTATGGAACAACCATCTTATTTGAAAAACATTTAAGTGCTATTGTTATAACCTACAACTTTTATTTGAACGTTTGCACTTCTGAAAAAAAATATTGTAATCTTGAAAAAATTACCCTTCACGATTTTTGCAGATCTTTGCGTTTTCGGGCCCCTGGATCCCGAAAAACATGTTCTCTCGTTCCCGCCAATCTGTCTTACTGACTGTCTGTATGCGACATAGCTAAAAAAATTCTTCAAATTTTGGTCAAATGGTCAATGGTCATTAGAGAATGAAATGATTACATTTTGGTAAAAATTCACTGAGGCGTCATAAAATGCAAATACATTTATGAAACGAAATCATTATTATGAAGCGAATTTACGCAAAAATAAAATGGGATATAGGAATAAACTGGTAAAAAATTTGTATAAATCCATTATGGTGGAACAAAATATATATATATATATATATATATATATATATATATATATATATATATATATATATATATATATATATATATATATATATATATATATATATATATATATATATATATATATATATATATATATATATATATATATATATATATATATATATATATATATATATATATATATATATATATATATATATATATATATATATATATATATATATATATATATATATATATATATATATATATATATATATATATATATATATATATACGAAACCAGTAACGGTAAGGATTACTCCTTCACCATTTTGTCGAGAATCGACCAAAACATGACGCTATGTTTGTTTCCAGGGCCAAGGTGCCAATCTGCTACCGTGGTATCTGCCCCGGCAAGGCTCATCAGGCAGTTTCCTTGGGGGTATCGGTATTAAAACCGAAATACCGAAATAAAGGGTATTTCGGTTTTAATACCGATACCCCCCAAGGAAACTGCCTGATGAGCCTTACCGGGGCAGATACCACGGTAGCAGATTGGCACCTTGGCCCTGGAAACAAACATAGCGTCATGTTTTGGTCGATTCTCGACAAAATGGTGAAGGAGTAATCCTTACCGTTACTGGTTTCGTTTGTATAACTTTTTACGACCAAGAACCGCACAGAAATTGAAATTTCTGTTTCTCTTTTATATATATATATATATATATATATATATATATATATATATATATATATATATATATATATATATATATATATATATATATATATATATATATATATATATATATATATATATATATATATATATATATATATATATATATATATATATATATATGTACGTAAGCATTATCCCCATTTAACTTAACGACTTCGTAACTATTACGGTTTTCGAGATTCCAATGGTGAGAAACGCGATTTTTTTTAATTTTCGAGACCATCGAGTCCGAGACTCATACAATGTATATTTTTCGAGAACTAGTCCGAGACTAGTCTCTCGTAAACCCGGAAATTTTTTCGCAAAGACTTTTTAAACATATTATTAGTCATTTTGTTTCGCTATATTAGAATAGTACAAAAATTTTACCAGTATATTCTTGTATCAAACTTGATTTACGTACGAAATTTTATTAGTCAGCCATTTTATTCCGCCATCTTGAATTCGTACCCAGTTGTTTGCAGTTCTCACTCGATTTTTATAAAAAATTGACAAATGAATTCGTAGTCCTTTCAGCCTGATTTTTTAAACATTTTATTTAGAGCGCCATGATGTTACGCCATGTTGAATTCGATCCAAAGTTTTACTAATTCATCCCAATATCAAACTTAATTTTGTGTAAAATTTGAAATCAATCGTATTAGTAGTTTTTTAATCTGATTTTTTTTTACATTTAATTAGGGCCCATTTTGATCCTCCATGTTTGATTTGCACCAAAATTTTACGAGTTCGTCCCTATATTATTATTCTTGATGGAAGATGTTGATTGAATTTTCATTTTTGATACTGCTCCGTTTTCAATGATAAAATTCACAGAACATTGTAAAAGTGGTTGAGGTTGTGTTTCGAAAATATTTCTCTATATATTTCAGTTCGCTAACAGATGTTTTATTTACGGTTGTGAAAGCAAGAAAACGTCCCAGAAATCACTCTGCAACACTGCATATGTGCAAATTCTCACAAATGTTTTAACTGTCTTGTTTTCGCAGTGTGGTTAGTAGTCCAAAAATGAAACAAGATAGTAATATTAGATTTTTTTTGTGAAGGACCTTTGAAAGCTTGCTCCGCTAAATGGTAGCTATGTCATTACGTAAACTGAGAGACAGAAACTGACAACAGTTATGTTTAGGGCATACTAAATTAAAACTCCATACAAATGAAAATATGTTAAAAACTCAAACACTTATCTTATTCATTCAGACATTAATTATTTCAATCTTTGCTTGAAAAATAGGTGGTGGGGGACGTTGAACATCCTTATCTACGGCTCTGGATACACAATATGTACGCGAAAAATATGCATTATTTCTGTGGGTATTGGTAATTTTTTAATAGATTATTTGCAAGCAATTTGGTAGAAGCTAACAAAATGCGAAGCGGTTATCAATGACCTATATAACGAAGTAATCCCGGAAGTAACCAAACACATTATTTGATATACCTAAATAACAGAGCTGATCATATCAATGATTATTTGAGATTCTAAATTATCTGCCTACAGAAGTTTGAAGAAAACGTTGGGTAAAAGACTGTAACGATGCTATTAAAATATATATATGCAACCGTAGTGATGAGTATCAAATTAACACTTACCAGCTCCCCGTGGTGTACTGCGTGTTCACTATCCAGCTTGCCGTCTCCGTCTGTGCAGAAGACGCACTTGCTCTGCGGCGTCCAGTCGAGGTGCACCTCGTCGGCGTCGTTCTCTTTGGCGCCGTCGGCGCCACCACTGGCTTCCGGCGAGGCTGAAGCCACTGCCTCCTCTGCAGACGCTTCCTCCTCGTCTTCGGTTTCCTTCAGGACGGGTTGTTTCCCAATACTGCAGAAAATTCCAAAAGTCAAACATAAGAATATTTAAAAACATATTTTTTATTAATTACTTATATATATATCTTGAAGTTAGGCAGAAGAGCAGAAGGTATTTTTTTATATTATAAATAAACAATATTAAAAATGAAGCCGACAGGGCAAAAACAAAATAGCACGTCCCGTACTGCTGTATTTAAAGCAAAACTTTTAAACCCTTTTGACCAGAAAGTTGAAATTTATTTTCTTACGAAGTAAAAATCATGTCGTTGTGTTTCATATAAAGTCTGGTATTAAGGGAGGATAACTCCCTTACTCCATTAGTATAGGAGCCTAACTGAGTAATATACGATGCAGAGTACAATTTATAATAACTTTTCCAACTATGTTCACTTGCATCTCATACCATTTTTTAAAATTAATTTAGCTTAAGACTATTTTATAATCGAATTAGTGTAAATGTTTTGTCACCATTAATATTTTCACCTATCCTATTATTTGGCAACAATTATGGATACATTTTGTTAAATAAAAGAAATTCAACACAACGAATTTAGCGTTTAGAGGAATACTCCGGTTAAATAATGTTTCCGAAGCAGATTCAATTATCATATTTAGATCAAATTAGTCAATATTTAGCTTAATTGTTTTCTCTAACGCTCCAGAAATATATTTTAAATTTTTATTTCATTTTTGACTTTATTAGAACAGTGCAGTTTAGTACATGGGACAAGATAATTAATAAGTAATTAATTAAGAAAAACATAGGTTGTTCTTTTTCAGGGTTCAGTTTTTGGATCGTTACCCCATGATACGTATTTTAATGTGCTAATCATTTTTCAAAAAATCTCAACCAGTATTTCTGTGATATCATATTTAGTCAGATGCGGCTGTGAAAATGGTGTCACATCTCTTGTAAGCATGTTTGAGCTGGTTTAAAATTTTACTCTCACACAAAATGTTGTTTAGGTCCAAACCATAGTTCATAATAAAACAAAGTTTGTTGTATTCTTTAATAAAAAGAAAATAATGAAAACTTTTTTTAAGCAAAACAGTTTTTTTAACAGAATATCACTTATTTTAACTTCTAATTAGTCAATATTGTTGCAAATAGATAAAAAACCTGTATTCAGAAGATTTTACAGAAAGTAACCCAGCAAATTGCAGTCCGATGGATCACTCGTGTACAAGCTTCTTCGTTAAAAATTGCTAATTGTAATCAATCATTACAGCATTAAACACGTGCGATCGACGACGACCAAGCGTCATCGATCGGTTTGAAATTGAAAATCGACGGTTGTCGTTGTCATAACAACCGTGGACGTACTCAATGGTATTTAGTAATTAGAGTAGATTTTTTACTTTAATATTTAAAATATCGCGAGGAAGAATATGAATAATGTAGCAAATCGAACAGCAAACTACTATTTTCATTATTTATACTTTGGCTTTGAAGTTTGAATGCCAGTATCGAAATTGGCAAAAAATAAACAATTGGTTGCAGTGTGCTAACCCTTTATAAAGCATGCATTTTTAGTCTATAGCATTTAGTTGTAAGGGATCGGTCACGATTGAACACGATCCTATGGGACTATTGTTCTAAGAGTAATAAATCGTGGAATACAATTTTAAGAGTTTTTCATTTTTGCCTACCTTAACGCTAAATCAAATTGAGGGTTCTCTAACGTTTAAAGAAAACATGTACTTGTTTAGCCCTTTGTACATTCGAAGGTTATAACAACTTTTTAGACTCCGCAGAAACTGAGCACGGTATCAGCAACACCACAATGTGAACTCTTCTGACATGTAATATTTTTAAATATAAAAAAATACACTTCTCGTATCTCTTATTGTATAGCTTTAAAAAAAAACAGAGAAAGAAATATATTGCGCTGTTGTTCTTTCGGCTAAAATGGTTTATAAAATATTTTCAGATTTCCAGAAACTATACCTTTTTGGGCTGCCAATTGGCAGGTTGTTTTCCTTCTGGGACCGCTGAAAGTAGTCTTCTTCTGAGAGTGAGTTGTTCGTACGTTTTATGTTGTTGTTGAGTGGTTGCAAATAACTTCTTGACATGGATTCTTGGTAAATTTTCCATTTCCTTCGACCCATCAACTCCTCAGCGATGCGTTCCAACCCTGTAATCAAATGTTTCTTTCATATATTTATACCTATATAATATCACAAATATTTCATATTATTAAGTGAGAAAAATTAACCTATAATTGTATTACTACTAGACACAGATATATAACAACAGTTCTCCATAAGTATATACTTCCTGTAGAATATAGAATTAAACTTTAAATAACCTCATTTTTTTTCTAAACACGACACACCTTATATTTTCTTAAGAATTTAAAAACCACTCTTTGGATTAAGTTGTTGACATCATAATTTATTGCCTCAACTTTCTCCAATGTAATATACAACATTGCCTGCAAAATAAATACTTTGAGATTTTAAAAAGCACAGGATGGTTCCTACAACTTTTCTATCTCTTAGGGTCAGCGGTCTAAGATGGTGTCAAAATATGGTGACTTATCTTGTACACACCATTATCATTTACTTAAATGTTTTAGTAAATTCAGAATTTCGATGATGCTGGAATATTTTTAGGAAGGCCACGCTAAATAAAATTGCTTCAAAGTGTGCATCTTTTATGAACCGTCCTCATACATATACTATAAAGAACATTTTTTCGAATACAAAATTATCGGTACTCTACAAATAAAATCTGCGCATTTAAGTCGAAAAATACTGTCTGTTCTTAATTAAGTTACTTCGAGCTGTCAGCGAATTTAATTGGACACTGGAAAAATCTTAAAATGCCAGCTTGCAACTGCATGCGTCTTTGTTCGGCAAATTTAGGTCGCGCCACTTGATTTATTTAATTCTTAAAACAATTTTAAAACTTCTTGCTACTTGCATTAATTCAGACTGATGTTTTCTGTTTAGTAAGTACTACATGCAGAAATTAATTATCAATGGTTAATCTCTAGGACAATATATCTGTGAACAAACGAAGCGGAACTTTTCAATGAATGTCTACAAATAAAAAAATATAAAACTCTATATGCCATTCAATAATTACGGATAAATTAAACCCAAATTAAATATCAAAGCATGGTGTACGACAGCCCAAAAATAAGGCCTAACTTGGGCTAACCAAAAAGACAGTTTGATAATTATAAAACAGGATTACAAACAAACATCACATGAACGGGAATTCACGAAAGTATAATTAAATTTCACGTTTAATATAATAATAAGCAAAATACCTGCTATACCGGGTGAAAATGAAACTACTACCCAGGGCACCATTTCAAAACGGCTAGAGATAAACATATGGAATTTGGTGTGTTGATAGGGTTGACTATTGTGAACATTTGTAACATAAAAACAATTGAATATCGCTTCTGATTTCCTCGGAAATGACCGACACTTCGTTATTTTAAATGCAACACCCTGTATATTTTATGTTTTCTGAACTCTCTTAACAATTCTAAACAACTTTTGTATAACATAACCTAAGTCTAAAATATATAGTTTTCCAAATAAAGCCACTTAAAAATGTGCCATAATTCCCAGATAATTGTATTTTAAAGAAAAAGTGAGTAGGCCAGGATAAAAACAATCACGGTTATTTACTCTTTATTCAAGCCTTCATCCAAAAAATGTGTTTTTTACAAATCGATTTTTCAAGTTTAGATCCTGTACAATAACGGGTCAACTGACTGTTTTTCGCTTTGGATAAATATTAACATCATAAAAACAGGGTACTTAATTGTCAATTTTGCAGTTGTTTATGAAAGTTAAGTTAATGATAACTTAACCCAGAGTGATAAAAAAAGTTTTGCTAAAATTAAAATAATCATATTAGCCTTGATTGAGGTTGCTATGGTTTTTAAAAACAATTGAATTTTGACAAGTAACTTTTATCGCTTGTGGGCTTGGTAGATTGTTGCACTTTTTGTAAATTCTTGTTCTTTATTTCGTGTCTTTATTGGTGTAGACTAAAAGTTCTTTGTAATTTCTTTAAAATAGCAAGTTTTACAAGGGCGAAAGAAATAGATATGCTTCTCGTTTATGGCGAGTGCTTGCAAAATAAAAGGCAGGCTCAAACACTCTACGCGGAGCGATACCCTGACAGAAACTAACCCTGCTATGACTATTTTCCATGGCTAGTACAACATTTGAAAACAGTTCCCCAAAATGAAAATGAAGAAGTTCATTATTAGTGAAAAAGCTGAAATAAACGTTCTGGCATGTGTGAAAGCTGAACCAAGTATTTCTACTCGCCAACTTGAAAGTAAAGTTGGAGTTAACAGAGAAACTACAAGGAACATTTTCAAGAAACATAAGTACAAGCCCTATAAATACCAAATCCACCAACACTTGGGTGTTAATGGCTTTGCTCGACGAGTTGAATACTGCCGATGGTTTATGGAAAATTCTAACCATAATAATAACTTTAATAGATTAATATTATTTTCGGATGAGTCTCGCTTCACGAATCTGGGAATGTTCAACAGGATAGATAATGGGCAAATGAAAATCAACATTTATTTAGAAAACGGAACATTGTTGAAAAATGTGAGACCTGTATTGAACAAGAAGGTCGTGTTTTTGAAAAATTATGATTAAGTACGTTCTTTTTCCTATTTCTTTTATTATTAGTTAATACTAATCATCTCTAGGTATAATAAAGTTCATTTGTTTTCACCTTATCATATTCGTTTCTTTTTTAAAATTTAAATGAATTAAAAGAGGATTCCTTTGAACACTACATTATTTTGAATTCATGGCCAACTTTGCCGGTGGTATAATTAAATAAGTGCTAATAATATTGATTTTCGCTTTAGATGAGCATTAACAACAAGAAAATAGGATATCATTATCAAGTTTGCAGCGGTCTATGGAAGTTGAATTTGTCATATGTGGATAAAGGATAAAAGAGTAGGATTGGCTAGTGAAGGTTTTGTTCCAGTCAGTTGACCCATTATTGTACAGGGTCTGATCAAAACTTGGAAAATCGATTTGCGAAAAACACATTTTTTTAAACATCGGAACATTTTCTTTTTTGTCATTTTGTTGGATGTTGGATGAAGGCTTGAATAAAGAGTAAATAACCGTGATTGTTTTTATCCTGGCCTACTGCGTTTTTCCCTAAAATACGGTCATTTCCGGAGAAACCGGAAAAGATATTCAATTGTTTTTATGTTACAAATGTTCACAATATTTAACCCTATCAACACACCATATTTTTATCTCTAACCGTTGTCAAATTGCGCCCTGGGTAGTAGTTTCATTGTCACCCGGTATAATCGAACCTTTTCACCAACGCGGGTATAAGAAGTGAGGTAATTTCTAAATGATTTTTTTACTAGCACCTTACAGTATAACATGTTATTGTACATTTATTTCAAGATAACAGATAAATCACGAATCTCTCTGGGTGTTGAACAAAACCATTAACTTAAATAGAATTGATCTAACTACTGTTCTATTGCTAGTTGTTCGGAGTTGAAATAGCTTTTCTGCAAATGTCCTCGTTTTAGTGCTTTAAAATACGACTTCTTTCGAACTGAGTACTTTCCCGAACACGCAAAACACATCTAAATTGCAAAAAAAGCCGGCGAACGAAAATTACAATTAGAGCTGCAGGGTCCCTGCGGTGCGTGTTCATTAAAAAAGTACGGAAAATCGAAGAGATGCAGGTCCTTACTCAGGAAACTTTCGAAAATGTTGCTTTTAATATATATATATATATATATATATATATATATATATATATATATATATATATATATATATATATATATATATATATATATATATATATATATATATATATATATATATATATATATATATATATATATATATATAAATATATATTTATATATATGTGTGTGTGTTTATACTTATATTACCAAAAAATTATGGAATAATTATAGATCTGGTATAAAGTTGAATGCTGGATTTCGGTTAATAATTTATCGATTTTAAAAAACTTTTTTTTTCACGGAAAGCCACTTTTTCTGTTACGTGAAAATGTTGGCTTACCATGATTTTGATGTTACAATACAGTGTTGGCAATATTGATGTAAATGCGAATATTGCAAAATGACAATAAAAAAGTTCCTCACGTGTTTTATTCTATAACTTTTATCCTAATAACAGTTTGGTGATCTATATATTGATTGAGGCAGTAAATTATAAACAAATGAGAAATCAGGAAGCGATCATTAAAAATAATAATAAAAAACAAAAGCAAAACAAAATGGTAAACATTAAAACAAATACTTGGGATGTACAGAGACAGATTTATATAGGATTGGAAAGAAAGTCAGACGAATGTTAAAAAAATTAATTTAAGGTATCCGTTAACTCAAAAATTTTATTACAAAAAGTAATAAAAGAAATATTAAATAAAAACTTAAACAAAATAATAGAATTTAGCCAAATTAGTCAACCCCAAAAATTATTGGCCTTGAAAGTGAAAGTACTTAGTTCTAGTTCTTACAGTAGGTTCCACGCACCTGCATAAATATCTAATACAGATCCTTCGTACGTGTGAAAGGTAGGCTGGTATCCAGCTCGAATCCGGCAGATGAAAAGACCGATAATGATTATAATGGAATGTGTATTAATGATTTAAATTAGATACTGAGAAAGAGTAACTAAACAAGTCACCGATTAAGCAGAAAAAGAAGCAAAGGGAGTTTGAAGGTTGTGGTTATAGTGTATAGGTACAAACACTAGTTTTCTATAATTAAAAATATAGATCATTTTGTTGTGGCAGATGCTAAATATTGTGTAGATCCAATAGACTTCAGTGTGAATATAATAAGTAATAGAGAGATACAAAAGTTATGTCTTTGTAATAAACCTGAGGGCAAGCATAACGGAACTCAACTTTTTTCAGCATAATTAAACTTTTATACCCTTTACTAGACTTACTTATGTCTAGAAAAAATTAAGTTATATACTTGCACTCTAGAATTATAATGTCGAGCCTCTGAAAAGAAAGTTCACGGCTTTATTGAGCTATTTGCAATGCTTGAGTCCGTTTAATTTCTACTCTTCATATTATTAATATAAGAGCTATCGTCCTGAATGCATAACAAGATTTTTCATTTGGTCATAGGTTTTGTCAATACATCTAAGGATTATAGACAGTTCAATAAAGCTGTGAATTTCTTTTAGAGTTTAGTATATTTTAATTTAGTAGTAGTTAAATCCTTTCTCCTTATTGCAGAAATTCACTTCTTCCTCTTTACCGACGAAAGTTCAGACAAGCGTATGAAATACTAAACTAACCTTGTCTCTCATCCCTCTACTTCTAAAAAAGCGGTTTAAGGTAAAAAATAAAGATAAATAACAAAAGTCTCATATAATCCCCTGTAAAAATTCGATTTGTTTGTCCTACGGCCGTTAAAAACAGCTGATCGATGACGTTCAAGACAGATCGTTGGATTGCCCAATTGTGGGTTGTTTATGGTTAAAAATGGATGCAACAGAATTAATAGGTTAATTTATTAATAACAGATCTTCTCATAAGCAATTTGAAATATTCTATATTTAAAGTTTATGTCCTATGATGAAACGTTTCATATTTAATAATAGTTCAAGCAAATCCGTCCCTGTGTAAGGGTGAAAGAACGGCCGGCAACATGCAGTGCGTAATGCTTTTTTCCTGTACCTCGTTGCACTAAAAGCAACGAAAGCCACCGAATGCATTTCAAAGTGCACTTATATGTGAAAACCCCACCGGCTGTATCGCTCTAAGCACAAATGCGTACATGTGCGTAATTATAAAAAAAATATAGGTTAAAATTTTAAAAACATTGCGGAGTTTTGAAACGGTAAAAGGGAATAATTAATAATTTCCTGCGGTAAAAGCTGGCTTTTTCATTTTTAAAAGCAAACCTGAATGATCCTTAATATAATTGCTCTTTTCGTTTATTTAGGTTATTAAGCAAATTGCTGGTTTTTAGACGTATGTTGATATGGGGCATATTTTTAATAATATAAGTTAAATTTAATGCCTCAAACGTGTTTCGTTCATTTTATGAACGTATTTAATGAATATTTGTGGTAAATGAAAACCAATGCCTGGATATTACGTAATATACACATGTTCTTTTTATTATCCCAGTACAAACGTCAAATCCTTTTATTGCCAGTTTCATCCTAAAAGATCTTATTACCGATAATGTACCAGTATACGAACTGACATTTAACTGACAGATTCCAGAGAAAATACCATTTAAGTGTGCAAAAACGAGAACTATAAGAACCTGCACTTTTTCTTTCTTTCTTCTTTGTCTTTATTTTTTGTTACTCAGATGACTGAGAAGAGATTAACACTCTTTTGAGACTTTTTTTTGCTACTAATATAGTAGTATCATTGTTTGAACTGTATAAAGGTTCATAAACCAGGCTGGATTATGTTGTTTTAGGTCGATAAAACAAAGACACTCAGTCCCACTTACAGAAGATGATAGAGTTCCGGTGCAACGTTTCGTTGAAAGAACGGGTAAACTAGCGAGTTGAATGAAACAATATCATGTTTAAGGGTGAGAGTCGTTTCTATGTTTGAAGTGTTTGATCATAATATGGAGGCGGCTAAATTTTGAGGAGAGTGATATAATACTTTTAAAAATTACCTACTTTTAAAAAGACCCATGTGCTATGTTATTCATGGGAATAAATGTTTTTGGGCCACTTGACTTGACAAAGTTTGTGATAAAATCATAAAACCGAAAAATTATATCAACATCAACCATAATGAATTTGAAAAGTAGTTGAAGGTTACGTGTCGATAATTTGCATTTAATTAATTAAAATTCCAAAATAAAAACTAAAAACAAACAATATTGATCAATGCAATTACCTACCTATCATGCTGAAAAAAAATCTTTTACTCGACAAGTATTTTACCTTAAGCTATTTTTAAATTTGGCAGTTAAACTAACATAAATGTTAAATTTCACCACAAAAGAAACTCCGCGTCCGTATCGCCCAATAATAATACCCCTTGTCCATATCTCCTACAAATAAGAAGAATGAAAATCTTGGTCTATCCTAGAAAATGTTTTTTATAATTCGCGGCTGGAATACAGAATTTACTATAACTAGAAGACAGTTAAATAGCATTCTTATTTATGCACGGTAAGCTTATGCCAAAAAAAATAAACATTTTATAAGGTACGTTAAAATTATGTTGAAAGTAGTAGAATAATTGGTGTTCTACTTTTCTTTTGAAATAAAAACGGCATTCCTCTTAGAATTAATCATAATTCCGAAATTTAAAATAAGTGAAAATAACTTTACGAGGTAATTTTTTGCACAAAACGTTGTTGTAGGTAACGAATTACTATTACTTAAAATATTTATAGCAAAATTGACTGAAATTATCATTTACTTTATTTTTCTTTCTTGTAAGCTCATGTATATTTTATTTAAAAATTTAATAATGCCGCTATAATATAAGATATGCCTTATTTTGAATTTTTGAGAGAAATTCGTTTGGCAGTAATTTTTTTCAGAAAATTGGCATAAAAGAACTTATGATCATATAGCATATATTTACCATTAAGACTGGAGCCACCTTTTAACAAAGTTAGTGTTATGGTACGTAATTTGTTAAGTAACTTTTTATTTCACGAGATCCTTATAATATAAATTTGCTATTTTGCCTGAAATACATAGTTTTTTATTGTAGAACGCATTTAAATATAAAATTTGTTTCCTTTTGATTTTTTTCCCCACGGATGGAAATTTTAACACTGACAACAATGATCCAAGAGCAATTATAGTATTATAAGGTGGAAGATGGCAGCATTTCCTCCTAAGATAAATGTAGCGTCCCTAACGTATGAAAGCCTCTTAATTAGCGAACGTCTAATCATTTACTGATAAAAGTAAAGATTTTAAAGAACCAGCAAAATATTTATTGCATTTTGCGCACTGTTATTTTAAACCAGTGCTTATCTTGCATTATGTTTTTTGCTCGTTCATCACGGAAAACAAGTAATAGTATACGAGATCCAAAATGATATAACTGAAATTTAGAACAGCAATATCTGAATTGATATTTCTATGAATAAATATGAGCACAGAACTCGAAATATGAATTTGATACCAAGTTTAAATTAAATATAGATTAATATATAGATTATTAGAACAAAACTTGACATTTAAATTACATTTAATTGTTGCTTAATGGAGGAATTCGATTTTAGTTAATAATAATTATATTTTTTTAAATAAAGCCTATTTTAATTTAATTATTAGTAATGACCCGTATAGATCAACATAGGGAGTAACCTTAGATGAAAATTTATTTCCCCACATAAATTGAAAAAAAAAACAATAATAGGAAACGAGTCCACATTTTCACAAAACATGTGCCTCAGTAAAAATATAAGTTCGTCTTTTAATGGCGTGCACCTTTTGAATGGCAAATGGACTAATTAATAATATGCAGGGGTAACGCTGATGGCTACTTCATTTTCTTAAAGGCAACCCGAATGATCCTCAATAAAATAATTGTTCTTTTCGTTTATGTGGGTTATTAAGAAAATTGTAGGTATTTAGGTTTAATGATATGGAACACAACGGCTATTACTTTTAATTCTTTAAAATGTTGGATTGGTTGATTTCTTGTTGCGGTTCAGATCACTGGGCACATAATTTAAGGGATATATTCTGCAGTACCCGTAGTACTCATATGGAATTTAACATCCACACTTGCAGATAATATAATATAGATGTGCATGGTTATATACTCCTATTTAATTCTTAGTAATTTAGTAATATGTTTTTGAAATATAAAAAAATATTGATTTTTAATTTTCATGCGTTTGTATTAGAATTTTTTGTATGGTCAAAAAAAGGAATTAGCTAACAAATAAATAATAGTTTATAGTAGACAAAAGAATTTGGAAAATTAATATTTCTTAACCGAGATCCGTATAAGTAGTACTGAAAACTCTATATTTAATTTTCGAAAATATCTTCAATAAAACCGCAAAAAACACGACTTTGCAAGTATGTTCATATACCTATAGAGCCAAAGCAATATTGTATTACTGCTATTTAACTAGTATCAGGAATGAGAAACCTCAGGAAAAATAGGACGCAGGCCAACTTTTTTAGGTTTTTGAGACCTGCTAAATCTTTAGTAAGTTAGAAAAAAAATCGGTAAATTTCCTTTACCTGGAACTTCCCTCGTTATGAATCTTCCCTTTTGATTAGGAATAGTGAAGTGTGACCCAATTTAGTTCAATACATAGTCATTTAATAACACATATATACTATTTTTCCAAATATTTTTATTGGGCGCCCTTTTGTTCCATTATATTGGATTCCTACCAATATTTAACTAGTTTCTACCTATGATACACTTGATTTCTGAGCATAATTTAAAATAAATTTAATAAGTAAATTTTACATTGACACACACCGCTATTTTGTTACTTCATGTTGAATTCTCACCAGTTTATCCCTATATCGCACTTAACGCTTACACAAAACTTGAAATTAATCTAATGAGTAGTTTTTTCAGGCCGATTTTTTAATATTCTATTAGGCCTCTATTTTGTTGTGCTATCTTATATACATTCATATAAAAATGTTACCAGTTCATTCCTATGTAACACTTGATTTTTGTGCTAAATTTGAGGAAATTGGATAATTGTTTTAGTTTAGTTTTCTAGGCCGTCATCTTGTGCCGGCATATTGGGATTTTTACCAAATTATTACTAGGTCATCCCCCATATGATCCTTAATTTTTGACTAAAATTCACTCTGAGCAGTTTTTGAGCTACGCCGCGAAATAAGAAATACACGGATCGACGCAATTGATAAAAATATTTTTTGGCCTCTATGGACGCTAAAACCTGAAAATCTGTAAAACTTGAGAGGGCGATTTTATTTGCCGAATGCAAAATATCTTATTTAACCGCCATTTTGTTCCGCCATCTTAAATCAGTACTACAGTTTTACTAGTTAATCTCTATACCCCAATTAGTTATGGCACACAATTTGAAATCAGTCCATTAAGTAGTTTTTCAGGTTGAATTTTTAAATATTTTATTAAGCCGCCATTTTGTTTCACCAGGGACGAGTCAAATATCAAAAATATCAAACATAACCCTGAACATCACTGTTCAAAGCGATGCTATGAATAATGCAAGTCGAACAACTGAATTTTACTCACAATGTTCTACTGATCATAACACTATCAGACCAATTCCAATATCAATTGCGACATAATAAATAAACACGGCGTCTCTAAAATAAAAATTGAGAAATCTTCTTCCAGGGTACCTAGGAGTTCAAGCAAGAAGTTTTTCTTGACTTATTGATCACCCAATATGTTGTGTAGATTGCAATCTGGGAAAATAATCTGGCCTTAGAACTTGTATCGTAGGACAGAGAAAAGGCCCAGTAAATGTTTCCGAAAAATAGGTTGAAGATTTTGACGATGTTCTAGTTAACTAAATGGAAAAAATTCTCTTTTTTTGTTTATGTGGATTATCAAAAAAATTAAAGGTGTATTGATATGGTACACGAATCGTTTTTTTATTTTTTAAATGTTCGTTTGGCTCTGACTGGCTGTGATGCAGATGATTTATTTAAAATATTTTTATTAACACTATCAAGGAAAGATCAGTGATTAATAAACGATAGTCATTATATCTATTAAGAACGTGTATTGTATTTGATTTCTTCCTTTCATTATTATGAATTTATTTTAAGTCAATACTTATAAGCTACAATTGAACTATTCCCACAGCGCCCACTTGTCTGACTAAAAGCCAATAACTACATTTTTCTAAGCAACATGTTGCCAGGCCTTGCGATGTTGTCTCTTTAGGTATCTGCGGATAAGAAAATCGATAAAGTGCAGAGTAACGAACTTTCGAACCCTTTTTCCGCTGTTAGATCTTCCCCGCTTTTGATAATAAAATAGCTTTAAGAACTGCGCCATCCTTAAGGAAATGCGATGCAGCTAGAAATGCTGGGTTTAGAATTTAAATCTTAAATCTTTTACCTGGAACGTTTATTGCGTTATAGCACAAAAACCACATTTATTTTGTGCAATTTTGACTTCATTGAATATTTCGTGGACGCAACAGGGTCTAAAATTTTATATCTTCATTTTAGAAATATTTATATTAGGGTTTTTTTTAATTTTCGATGTAAAAAATGCAAACACCTACATTCATTATCCGGTTAATAAAGAGACTTAAGAAACGGTAACCTAAATAAATCGTTAGTCAAAAATTCACCCGTTGTTTACAAATAGAGATCACTATACAACTATTTAACACCATTTTACAAAGCGTTTATAAACACTTGCATAAATTCGATTAAAAGTGACAAGATATTTCAGTGTTAAGATTTCGTTGAATATTCCTCGTGCAAATTCTATTTAATTAAAAGATAATCCTTTCTATGGAATTTTACGCTTAAAGCTGACAATTTTAGTGTTTTAGTGAATCGTCCAGTTATTGCATAATTTGTCTATAAGTTTTAAATGTAATAACAATTACCTGATTGTGTGATGCAAACTTCTGAAACTAAAAATGTTGTTACCATTCCTTTGATAAAGGCTGAAATTCGGCCGAAACGTCTAGAACCATATCTCAAATATATATATATATATATATATATATATATATATATATATATATATATATACCACAAAAAGTGGCTCCCCCTTAGGTAAGACTTTTTTATGTAAAAATGTCGAGTGAAGTTGCAAAGTAATTACCCAAATAATCCCATTCTTATTAAACTATCAATTACGTCTTTACTACGCATATTTTAACATCAATGTAAATTTTTACTGAAATGCGTTCTCATTTCTACTTTATTTAAATCCACAGGCATTTTATTGCGTGTCATTTTAGAGCCGTAGCACTCTTGATTACCTTTTTTGGGACCATATCAAAAGACATTTGTGTTCTTATTTTAGCGAGAACTTTAAAATGTTTATAGAAAACTGGTACATGCCGAGTTGAATATGAATGTAAGGTCCCACCACCATCCAGCACACAAATTCAAGCTGTGGCAATACCCTTGTATCTAGATCCATGCGAATAACTGATATATGAACGGGTCATAAAGAACCGAATATAATATATGGTGCATTAAAGAAAAATGGATACACAAAGATTATGAACCGGAAAGGCAACCACACAGAATTGTTATGAATTCTTAGAAAATACAACATACACACAATACATAAGGCACAAATAACCATACGTAAACTACTTGGAAATTCAAGAGACAAAATTAATGTACCATCAAGAGCATCAAAAGCATAAAATGAGTAGTAGAAGTAGTTACCTCATTCCTACGTTAACAGGAAATTCTCCACAAAATAAATGTCGAAGGGTATAAGCAGATTGGTAATATAGATTAGAGTAATTTGAGAGGCCATAGAAATTGAAATACACGGAGATTTAAATAAAAGGGAGGAATAAATAAAACTACCAACAATTGAAGATAATCCTAAAATCACAAAAAATCAAGCGGAATTAGTTCAACAACAGATACATCCGGAAAATATAAATAATAACGAACGACCGCTCAGATAGAACCTTTTGCTTTGGGTGTGGGGTATAAAAGGAAGCTTCGCTGTTACTTATACGTCAGTCTTCATTCGGACGCGGAAGAGAAAGTTTCCATTGGCGGTTGTACTCCTCAAAAAAAAGTTCTGTTTGTAACGATTTTGGGTTTTCTTGATTTTGAGAGTTCCCTAGCTAATATTAGAAAGTTTTTTTTGTGATGAAGGAAAACCGCGTTTCTTTTAACAATTATAGGATGTATATGAAGCGAATATAACTATTTTCAAAATTAATACTAACGCCTTAAAATAGTTTTATTGAGTAATTATTTTATATTCAATTTTTTATGTCATTGTAAGCAAATAATTTCAAAGCAAAACGTAAACAAACTCGGTTAATATCTCAAACACACTGGACCCTGTGGCACGACCAACTCTTTATGACTTAAGGACTGTATATTTTAGGGTGAAACAAACAGGAAAATCAGAACAAAGCGGGGAAGAGCCGATTATCCAAGGGGACGGATTTCATTAGGTAAGGTCGTTAAACCGGAGGAATATCGATTTTCTTCGACTCTTATCATTTGGACAATGGTTCGGAAAGTCTTAATTGCCGTCTTTATGCTAACTGTGCTCCTTATAAAAACTCCATCAACAGTCATAAAATGGATAAGTTTATTCACTCTTGCTTTAGAAACCGTAGAACTATGTTTCTTTTATATTTTGTTTTCGTTTCGTAAGTGCTGCTCTTTGCTCACAGATAAATTAATGTTAAAATCCAAAAAAAAAGATTATATTCTACAAAAACTATATTTGGCAAAATCTGTAAATTTCCTTTACCCTGAACTTTCCACGTTATGAATATTTCCTTTTATTAGGAATAATAAAGTGTGACCCAATTTTGTTCGGGTACATAGTCATTTAGTAACACATACCTATATACCCGTATATTTGTATATACTGTATTTCGAACATTTATATTGGGCACCGTTTTGTTCCACCATTCTGGAACACTTGATTTTTGGGTATAATTTAAAATAAAAAGAACAAGTAATTTTTACATTGACACACATCGCCATTTTGTTCCGTCATGTTGAATTCGAACCAGTTTATCCCTATATCACATTAAATTTTTCTGTAAACTGAATAAGATTTTTTTTACGTTGATTTTTTAAGTATTTTATTTGGTCGTCAATTTTACCAGTTTATCTCTATACCATAATTAATTATTGCATAAAAATTTGAAATCAATCCATTAAGTAGTTTTTTTCGGGTGAATTTTTAAATATTTTATTAAATCGTCATTTTGTTTCACCATCTTGTATTAGTACCAAAATGTTACGGCTCATTTTCATTCAATGCCGTGAAGAGACAGCCCGACAGACGGAGTTGAGAAAACATGTTTTTCGACATTTAGAGAGCCAGAAATGTAAACATCTGAAAAAATCTCACAGGGTGATTTTTTCACGATTACAATACTTCCCTTTACGAGGGAAGTAAAAATGTTTTTTAAGCTAACTTAAGTGACAAGCTTGTACAGTGGCTTAGCTACAAATTTTGGGCCCCTCGCAGTTTTTGACAAAGGACCCTCTATACGCATGATGCGTTCGTACAAAACCATTACAAATTATTTTAACACCAAAAACAGGACCGGATTGTAGACTAGTATAGATAGTATCTCTTGGGATCCATTATCACCAGGCCTCTGGCATTAGTGCCCTCCTCTCATCGCAGGGGTGTAGCTATACTACTGAGCGGGTAACTATCGTGAGCGTAGCGCAGTGGAATGTGTGTCTGTCTTTAACACTAAAGATTCAATTCCGAGTGGAGTCAAATTTTATTTCCAAATAAATTTAAGCGTTGGCAATCCGTTTGTAGGCGGTGTCGTATTAGTAATTCGTTAAAGCAAATCTCAAGTAGTTCAATAGATCTGTGTAAAAATATCGTAGATACGTAAGTGAGTACGAGAGGTAGGCTGGTATCCATCTTATCACCTGGATGAAAAAGGATCATAATGATGATGATGAAAGTGAACCACGTACCCATTTAAATTCACATCGTAAACGATTCCTTCACAAAAAAAATTACATTGGGTCTACTTTGCCGTCAATAAGTGTTATCGCCACTATGGTGATATCGACACTCGTTCAAAGAAAACTTTGGGAAATAAATGGTAAAATTATATTTATATTTAACATGACATACGACACCCACCACTTTAAAAAATTGGTTGTAACTTATGGTTAAAACACTTTTAAAAGCAAACATTACCTAATTAAGCTATCTTCCTGCTAGAAAACAAGTGGTCCAAATTGATAAGTATATAGTGATACTGTAGGCACAAAAATCGACATTCCGCAGGGTACGGTGCTGGAGCCACTCCTTCTCATAACCTATATAAATTTATTTGATGAATATTGACATTGAAGGGTGATCAGTAGTTCCCTGTGCCGACGACACGGCTGTGATCATGTTTGGGAATATAAGGAAGGAGGCTTTGGAACGTACGTTTAGGGGTATAACTAAAGTTAAGAACTGGTTACATTCATTTAAATTAACTCTAAATGTAAGTAAAACTAATTACATAGATTTCTCTAGTATGAACAGTCCAAAGATTCGATAATGTTTCCAATTCTCTACAGGAATGTAGATAAAGGATAGTCAGAAATTCCATTAAACTATATTATTTATAAATTCCGATAAATTCAAGGCAAAGCATCGCCCACATTTTGATATCATTGTGATTGACGGTCTGGAGAATGAAATTAAATAGGTAGCTTGGACTAAATATTTGGGAATTGTTAATGATGAAAATCTTAAGTGGAAACATCAAATACAAAAACTTACAAGCAACATTAGGAAATTAGTAAGGCAATTTTATATAATACGAGAAATTTTAATTGATAATTTCTGATTTGCGTACATAGAGCACTAGTAGATCTTTCCTTAGGTATGGTATAGTTGTATGGGGAGGTGTATACAAAAGTTCATTTAAGCAGCTAAAGACTATGCAAGGTTATATTTTAAAAATAGAAAGATAAATATATTCGACCATTTTAGATCTTTAAACGCTGGTCCCAGAACTACAATGCTGGAACTTCGAAGTGCACCAAGGAAATTTTTACTAGATATTCAAAATGAAATATTTTCAATACGGACAAAGATTATGAGTTACGGTTTTCGGCCTATGTTTGACCAATTCATAGAGTATGTAGCCCGATAAAAATAGCCTCAAGACTCCATCGCAACCGTCCTATACAGGGTGTTATATAAAACCCCGTTGAAAAGTTTATTCGACCAGATCTCTTGCTGTGAAAGATTTCTTTTTCTCTTTGTGCAACCAAAATAATCTAGAACTAGGTATAAAAAAACAATTTTCAGCGGTTTTACTAAAACTGGCATTAGAAGCAACATCGAATTCAAGATTCATAAAAAAAACTAAACCCAACAAATCACTATTTAACGTCCACCTCTTAGTTTTTGGTGAATCCTGAATATAATATTCATGTTGGAAAATTTAAGGGTGCCAACCTTGTTCTTAATCTGATAGATATACCTTTGATTACCACAAATGGACTTTGTTCAGCAGATTATTTTAAAAAATCAATTTTTCGAAAAATCCCCGTATGTCGGAAGCGAAAAAAAATTTCAAAATCGCTATTTTTTTGGACCTAGCTCTAGATTATGTTGGTTGCAGAAAGAAAAAATGAAATCTGCCAGAGTAAGAAAACTAAAAAAAAATGACAGGGTCTTCTATAACCCCCCCGTATAAGACGGTTGCTATGGTGTCCTGAGGCTGCCCTTATCGGACTGCATACTATGGATATTAGTAAAAAAAGCCGAAAACCGCAGCTCAAAATCTTCATCCGTATTGAAAATATTTCATTGTGAATTTCCAGTCAAAATTTCCTTGGTGCACTTCGAAGTTCCAGCAGTTTAGTTTGACACAGAGATATTTATTGTGTTTTACCGAGTATGAATAAACCAAGGATTCGATAATGTTTTCAATTCTCTACAATAAAGTCGGAAGAACTCAGCAGGCAAAGCAGCATTTTTTACAAATACTATTTAATATTTATGGAGAACATTTTTATATCAATGGAATCATATCGCAAGTTTAGTATGATAAAGATCTATGGTATATAAACAAATAAGGAAAGATTATTTTATTTTAGGACAATACACATGACCTTTAAGTTGCTTATGGACGTTGCCCAACAGTCAAACTTCAGACAAGGTTTAAAGTCGAATACAAACAAATCCAAAGTGGTTAGCAGACAAACCAAGTTATTTATAACGAAATGACGAAGAAATACACTAATTTGGATAATTTCAATTATTGTTTTATGCATTTTAAGTATTTGGGATGATGTTAAATAGGCAAGTGTAAATAAAAATACATGGTTTTTATAGAAATAAACGGGTTTTCAAGGATTATTCTCGGAATGATTCAATCAGATGTATCACTTACCTATGTTAATATGGAATGAAAACATGGCTACTAGAAATAAGAATCTTACGTAAAAAATGAAAATTTCATAGACATTTGCAGAAACCAAACATTTTAAAAATTACTCCAAGTTTAACAATACGCAAGTAACAGCGATACTAGGGCGTTAGCAAGCTATGCTAGAGTCGCTATAATTCTGGCTTGAGAATTTTCTTTGGAAGGTGTCCCAATTAATTGAAATAATGTAGAGGAATTAACACCGAACTCTACAAATGTGTGCGGTTGGTGCTCCAAGAAATATCAAAAAAACTAAATTTCTTATATCCTGCGTTACTAGCAGGAATGACGAGTACAGCTAATTTGTTAATTTTGCTATATAAAGTCTCGGTGTTTGCTTACCATCGCATCGTAAGCCACTGGTTGCGATATTATAGAGTAAACTATTCCTTGCATGGCTTAATATAGTGCACAAGTTTAAAAATGTCTAATCCTAATCGAATTAGCAGGCCACCGGGAATGCGAAAGCTAAATTACATATACGGTGTAAACCGATCCCGGTAAAATGACACCGCTTCAGCGCAATAACAAATAGCAGACCAAAATTGGCATAGAAACTAAGGTCATCATCACAGTTGATTGGCTGGCTAACGCAATACATTTATGCAAAAAAGTGAGGTTGTGTTTGTTTGTAAGACTATAAAATAAGTACGCACCATACAGAGTGTTGGAAAAGGTGTTCAAATTCCAAACATGTGCATAAACTAAGATATGCCATAAGAGAGAGCGGATAGTGTTAAATACCAAGTTCTTAGCGAAGGCGGATTATCGTTCAAAACCAAGATTTTCAAAAATTGGATCAAAATTGATTAACTTAAACACAACTAGGTCGTTCTGCATCCCAAAATGATGAAGGGCGCAGTACAACCTGATGGTACCAGTCCAAGGCAGATTTAGCTTTTAATAATGTGAAAGGTAGTTTTAAGTGACGATGGGGGTTAAATGAATATGCCAAAATTTTAGTCCAGCGTATTCACCATTTGATAAATATAATAGAATTTAGGTCCGGACTTTAAATATAGGTGAAAAATTGATCTTTTTATACCTGTTAAAAAGTATGTTACATTTTATACAGAAACACTTCAACTATTACCCTGTACTACACAGATGTTATGAAAATAGTAGATTTAGTATAATAAATATAATACGTAAAACTAGAACTACTTTAAATTCAACAGGTGTGGATTAACAGAAGTAATGAGTGAGTTTTGGGTAAACGAGGTACAGTTTAAAGAACCAAGTCAGTTATTCGCAGTTTGGCGTTCGTAAACAATTCGACAATATTTATTTCACTGTAGGTTTCTCTATGGAGATACATTTGTGCGAAACCGCATAGCCTTTCTGTCTTTGTCGTTTTAAAACCCAAACCATTTTTGTGAAGAAGTTATATCAAGGTGCAACAACGCTATAATTTTCAGTAATTATTTTATGATTGTGTTCTGTTCTATTCTATTGGCAAAACTACGTTCAAATATAAACTGCTAGACAAATGAAAAGGATAAACAAAATTTGTAGTACATTTTTTTTTCGTAACAAGAAGAGATTTTTTTTTAAAAAAATCAGGTTTTTTTTTGTAGTAATTTGATTTGTTTTACTAAATTATTACTTACCATTTATTTTTCTGTAGTTTGTAGTACCAGCAGTCTGCGTAGAACATACAGTGCGTACAGAAATTAATTAAGGATTAGTTGGACACATATTATAAACATTTGTTCCAGAACATTTCAGCGCCCTATAGAATGGAAACCAGTTTAAATATTAACACCCTTATTCACTAAAGAGGTTTAAATTTAGACTAGGTCTAACTTGATAATTATAGGTTTAAGATGACATTTTTAACAACTGAACAAATAATTTTTCTTAATGTCAGAATTACAGAATGACAGTGACATAAGCTAAACATAATTGGCAAACTAAGAGTTTTAAGTACCATGGCAACTAGACCTGCTCTAACTCTTAAACCTTTTTATGTATTAGTGAATACGGGGGTTAAGGTTTTATTGTAAGTTTTTGGTAATTTGGAATATTATGCCAATTATATTAGGGAAGTAAATTTATGTGTTTTATAACGAGAAGAATTTTTTTCTGAACAAGAATAGTAATTTTTGTAAAGCAGAAACTTTTTAGAAGAATTACTTTTTGTCGAAAAACTAAAAATTAGATCCGTGGGAACAGTTAATGATTTCACAAAAAAAAGTGTGTAAAAAGTATATCATAAAATTTTTAAAGAAAGCAGTGTGATGCTAAAGAACCGCTATACGGCGTTTTTCGCTCCAAAGGGGCCATCTTAATTTTCGTAACTAATAAACCTAGACAAAAAATATGAAAACTATTGTTGCAAAATATTCTATATTACTAAAAACTTACAATAAAATTTTAACATTTATAGTGGTGAAATGCACTGGTCCAAACATTTGCTATCGTATGTATGCAACTAAACTTAAATTAATGTCTGGCCGCCCTGTACATTCTATGCAGACTGTAGGTATTACCTTTGACTTTATATACGAGAGCCAATTACAAACGATAGAAATTTAGTAAAAAAATTAATCATAGAAAACGCGTTAAATAGGTAAAAAATCCTTTATTTTCAAAAACAAATTGTCATTTTTGAAAAATCGCTTGCTTTAACATGGGAGACAAGAAATAAAAAATGTGTTATTTTCAGAGCAACTGAAATGTAAAAAGGTTGTCCGCGCGGGTCTATACTCTGTACAATAGATTCCTTAACATTAGTAAGATTTTCGCTTAAAGCGGATTTCTAACATATCTTCTCTTTACGAAAACATACTCTTTGAAAAATAGACTAAAAAAATCCGTTTCATCCGTGTAGAAGTTTGTTTACCAAATTTTCGTCAAATCAGAGAGTTATTCTGTATTAATTTTTGGGATTCTTCGTAAGTATCTTTGAAGTCAGTGAAGTTAACCCCCCATATATTTTAGATTTGCTCAAATTTGGTCTAATTTGTTAGTGCTTTATTTGGTTTCGGTACTGATTTCTTAGTTTCGCAAATATTATTTTTTTTGTAATTTTAAGGTCAGTTTCTAAAATACATCTCATCAACCGAAACTAGGAATCGCGTCGTTCGTTAGTGCTTCGTATTTTTTTTTAAATATTCTCCTATCTTTGCTTTAAGGTCAGTCCCTGATCGGCCTAAGGTAGGCATAGTTAGTTAGTGCTCTTTGGTGCTTCGATTTTTTACCTTTTCACAACTGCATTTCTCCTACATATTGCTGCATAATGACCAATTGTATGTTAGTTGATGGTTTGTAAAGATTATTCCGCCTTTAAAAGTAAATCTTAGCTACATGAATCACTAGCGGAATGATATCTACTCAAAGTTAAAATCGGCAATTTCTATAAACATCTGGTTATTAATGGTCCTTTCTATCGTAAAATTATTGCCACACTTCCTGCACTAATTTGCGCCGATAAGAAACATTTTGGTGGCTGACCTTAAAACAAAAATAAGCGAATACTTACAAAAATAAGAATGCTGTAAGGATACTAATCGAAGAACTAAAAAGCACTAACGAACGACGCCTAGTTTACGTAAGTCAAAAAAACTTTGGTGAATGACCTTAAAACAAAATTAACGAATATTCCAAAAGCAAGGAATAACGAAATTACCTGAAGTATTAAAAAGTAATAACAAAGCACTAACGATTGATAACTATTTTGGGCCGATCAGAAAAACAGCTCTGAACACATTATATAATATATATAATGTATGATATGGTGCAAAAGTACTGCCTTCTTTAAAATTGAAATAAGAAAGTATTCATTAAAAACGTTGTATAATTTGAATATATTCAAACGCCATGTATATAGTTAAGAAATAGTGAGGAATAAACAAACATTAAAAATAAAAAAGAAATAAAGTAAGAGTAAAAGTAAAAATCAAAAAACTCTAATAAAACCGACTTCAACAAAGCACCTAAAAAATAAAATAAAATCTTCAACAATTTTAAAAATTTTGTATTTTGTCATCAAACTGATAAAGAATATAAATAGACATTATTTGAGGTATTAGACTGTATTATGTCATTAAAATTATGTCATTAAAACGTATGAATTCTAAAGGAAAGCATTTAATATCAAATACATGGCTTTTCTTAATACTAGTAATCAGATTTTGACGCCGACTTTAAAAACTCAAATGTTTAAAATAGTATATTGTGCAACAAGTGTCGAAACACGTCTTTTTCATATGAGTGTGGAAGTCACGAGCCGAAGGCGAGTGCAGCAAACATATGAGTATGAAATATGCTTGTTTCACGTGTTTCACACTATACTTTCTCTACGGTCGCATAGGAAACTTTTTTTGAAAATTAACTTCCGGATAGCATCTTTGCATTGAAAATTCGTCATTTCTCACGATGTGAGAAATTGATATTTCTTACAGTGGAGCCACACTATAGACAACAGCTAAACTAGTCATGTTGTGACTCCTGTGTGATCCTCATTTAAAATGAATATTAGAATTAGAATATTAGAAATATTTGTCATATGGGAAGAATTTAGCTCCATTACCCCCTTCTTAATATAGCGATTACCAAGAGAATATATCTAGGTTAAAAGAATTACAGAAAAAATTGTCACCAAATTAAAAATTCTAATTATTCTAAAATGATCGTTAAAAACGGAATATATTAACCACAATTCGATAACTAATTTATAACTAGTTGCCTTTTTATGTTTTGACGTATGTTTCTTGTTTAATTAGGTAACTTTTTTATTAGGTTTTTGATCAACTCTTTATTAACAAGGCTGAAAAACTCTTTAAAATAAATACCCTCGGTCTTCAATATGAGGGATATATAGAAACGTAAAAAAATATGCTGGAACCTACACGCCGATAATAGACAAATTACAAAATTGTGGAAGTCAGTGGCGTAAATTTTTTTCGATTATATATATTCAAAAAAATATTTGGAAAAAACGGCGAATTTTTGAGTTTGGATAAAAATGCGGTTTTCTGCCACTTTTCGAATAAGATATCAAATTTTAGCAGTTAAGAAAAGTCACGTGTTTATTTTATTTTGTCTGTTGTGTGAAAATGTCTCTGCATATATAACAAAAAGAATTATCTTGCATTTTTGTGAAAATTTGTTTTTATTATTTGGTGGAACTAGGCAGCATCTTTACATAGCTAAAAGGAATAGTCTTTAAGAGAAGTGGAATATTTTAACTTTTTTTACAAACTAGAATTTTATTACTGAGATATATTTAAAGATTCTTTCAAGTTTAATTTTAGATCTAATGTTTAACAGGTTGAATGTTATTTTTGTCTCCTCATTACACAGAGATTTTTTAATAATAAATACAAAAATCAATAAAGATATGACTTAACTGGAGAGAGAATGAAATTATGTGATATTTTCTAATGCGAGCCGTTTCGGATTATTTAGTGACATAAGATCGGTACGAGTCTCTGGAAGCCTTAAACTACTAGAGTAAATGATACGATCTTACATGTGTAGGTGTTGGCGCATACAGGTGGCTCTGTAATGGCATAGGGCAGAATATTTTCTAGGGGAATTAAAACGCAGCACTACATAGAGTGAAAATGTTTCTTGAACATCTAGAGAACGCCAACAATGCCTATATAAAATGATTTTACCGCCGCTGCCCCCTGACCAGAATTATATTGAGCATATGGAGAACATGGAGAACAAAAGGGGAATAACGTGTTTTTAGTTTGTTTAATTTTCATTTCAGTTTGTTATATGTACAAAGATATTTTCACATACCCTGTATATTGACAATTGGTCAATTTAAGCCTAAAAGACAAAGAAACGCCATTTTTATTCCCATATTGTATATTAAAATAAGTTTTGTTTTAATACTTATTCTTTCTTATTTATTCTACTTCGAGGTCAATTAACACTCTATCAACGACCTTCTCGCAACTGGCAGTACCTACCTCACCATTACCAGTAGGTGCAATCAAGCAATAATTTCAGGAAAATCACAGATATACCAAAAACAAAAGTGACTTAAGTACATCTCTCGTAGCTGAGTAATGCACCGGGCAACAATTAAATATGGTGCCTAGTCACGACATCTCCAGGCACGACTATCGACTTAATATTCCGATTTTGTTCTCTATTAACATACTTCTAGCTGATCAATAAAATTTCGACTTATAATCTGAACGTGAATTTAATTTTAACTAATTACCCATTAGTTATTAAAAAGATGTTTAACAAATTGATAAAATTACGATTTAAAGTTATGTGTTTAATAAATTGCATGTCAGAGAAGACGATATAGTGCAATTTTAATATTAAATTATGGACCTTGTCAAATTGGAATTACTTTCCTACGTTTCGCATGCGATTGCACGGGACACCTTCAAGGATGTAGAGATCTCGTGTATATTTTGATGTGTTTTAAAATTTAAAAGCTCTATTTTATGATGACAGTTCACAGATCTTCAATTGTGCAAAAGCAGTCCTGTTAAGTTACACATTTAATGGATAACGCTGTTTTTATCATTAACAGTGTTTTCTAAATTTCTCAAAGTATATATACAAAATAATGTCAATATAAATTACTCCTGAGGATCTTCACTTGCAATATGGCGAAAGAAAATGTAAAAAAAATCATTATTAAGAAACTACTTAATATATAGACTTCAAAATTTGCACAAAAAATGTGATATAAGGATAAACGGATAAAATGTTTCATTAAAGCGGAGTTGGTTAGTAGTAGTAGTAGTTGGGGGGAGGTCTGACTGGTAGGCCTATAAGACCCTTTCAGTCTACCGCAGACCCTCCCTTAACCACCAGGTCTCCATCCTTAAATCTACCTGTCCTTTCCATATAGGTCTGGATATCTTTCTAGGATAGTTCCTTAACTCCATCCCTATGCAACGTAGTGCCAAAAATAACCCGGAGTAGTCTTGCTCGTGCTTCACAACTGTACATGAAGTGGAGTGAATTTTCCTCCTCCTGATACCCCGAGCAGGTAGTGATGGTCCTCCTCAATACCTAAAACAGAGAAGTACCCCTTTTATAGACAATGCCCCGTTACTATTCCTACAATGGGGGTGGGTCTTCTTGTCCCGTGTTAACGGCCTTTACCTGGTTTCACAATGAAGTCTTTAGCTTGCTTACCACCTTGAAACTGGTCCCACTCATATCGCAATTCTTGGTGCGCCCATTCGTCGAGTGCAGTCCTTATTTACTGCCTGCTAATGCCTAAAGCTGGTTCTGGTCCCACCTATGTGTTGGCGACTCTGAGGCTAGCTGCCTTCTCGCTACTCTCAATCCCACAATGTCCCGGCATGTAAACCAACCTCACCCTCTTACTGCGCGCCAACTGCTCCAGCCCGTCACCACTTTCCTCATCATCAATGCTGATTCCAACATAGGTGCCTTAAGCGCTGCTTGACTATCTGAGCAAATAACAATCTCCTCCTCTATTCCTTCTATGATTTCCTTCATCGCTGTTGCCATTAAAATTGCGTACACCTCAAACTGAAACACCGCAGAAAACTTTCCCAAAGGTAAGCTGGACCCGGTTTGTCCTGCTCCAGAGGATTGCAATAATGTCATACGTGAACCATACATATAACAAACAAGTGCATCCCTCGAAAATTCCACCCTGTTTCTCTCCCAATCCTCTTTTTCCAAGATTGAGAGAGTATAACCCTTATTCCACATTAGTCTGCCTAAAGGTCGTGCTACTCGCAGGTGAGTTGTCATTACCTCTTCCTTAATGAAAGTCGGCAAAAACGGCAACTCTAGCAAAAGATCCAAAACTGCTGACGGTATCATTCTTATTGCTCCGGTTGTCGCTCAGCTGGCCAGTCTCTGGACCTTCGCCAGTCTGGATCGAATGGTTTTCCTTTCCACTGAGGGCCACTATACTATCCAGCCGTATGAAATTCTAGGTCTTATGACTGTTTTATACAGCCTACATGATTCTAGGACGCAGCCCACAGCTTGAGCCCACTGCTCCACGGAGCTGCCAGAAGGTCGCTATTGATTTATTCGTTAGTCTTTCAAGATGCGCCTTTCAGCCCTTTGCATCCACTATGACCTCCAAGTATTTAACCTCTTTTGTTAAAGTTATTGGCCATAGTCTTGGGCGCTAAAACTCTCCTAAATTCTTCCTTCTTGTGAAGAGGATCATTTCGGTTTTCCGGGTTAACCATGGGATCTGCCTCTTCACACCACGCCTCTATTATATTACAGGCCATCTAAATTCTCTCGCAGATAATACCCAAGAACCTCCCTGATATTAGACCCAGTCCATCACCTGCATAGGCTTGTGCATAGAACCGCACGTCTGTGAGTCTATTTAGCAGGTCGTCGATAAGTGAGGAGAGAGGCAGTTGCCTTGAGGGCATCCGCCTTGCACCTCAATGTCTTACTGGCACTCGCCTTGAGTTGCCTGGTCGTTGCGCTCTTATAGTGCACCTTTTACTCATCGCACCAGATTCTTTTTGACGCTCCTGGCTACAAGTGAGTCGCAGATGATGCTAGTACGCGCCCTGTCAATTTCTCCTTTAACATCGAAAAACACGGCCAAAGCTGCTTTCTTAAAGTGTAAAGCCTTCTCGACCTTTTGCACCATACTGTGGAGTGCCGATTCCGTTGATCACCCTCCCTTATATGCATGCTAATTAGCATGAAATACCTTCATTAAGAAGACTTCTCACTTGTCGAAGTCCAAGTGCCATTTTCTTTGCAAAGAGAGCCCACCATACCTCGATTATAACACAGAGGGTTCTAGAAAGCATACCTCAGGCAAAGAAGCGGAACTGGCGCTCTAATGAAATTTTTAAAAACTCACTACGAAAAAACTACTTATCCAAATTGACTTGAAATTTTACACAAAAATAAAGTGTTAAACAGGATCAGACTGGTACATTTTTAGTGGCAATCCCATATAGCAAAAAAACTGGGGGCCTAATAAACTGTTTAAATTTTCGGTAAAATTCCATTTCTTTGAATAAAACCTTTTTATGGAGGAAAATATTGAACGATAAAATTTATTTTTTGTAGACTATGTAAATAATGTTATAATAAATAAATTAAAAACTTAAAAAACTGAATTAAATGACCAGTTATTACCAAATAATTTTATATATATATAGACTGTTTATTGTAAGTAGGGAAATTCTGTACGAGGGATTAGATACTGAGACCCATGAAAAACATTTGATTTTAAACAATAATAATCCAATTGACCTTTAAATCTAGAACCAAAACGAATGTAATGACACCTTACTTGAGCAATACAAGTTATACCTATCAATTAAAACTTGCGTCTGATCACGATTAATTCCTTGGTTTGATTGGATTTATTAAGTAAAACATTTTCAGAATGCGGGTCTTAGAAGACAAAAATCGATATTTCTTTTTAACAAAAAACAGTGAGGATATTTCTATAAGCTAATTTATTATTTATTTCCATGGACACTTTAGTTAAATATAAAAGAGAGACGGAGGTAGGATTTTTTTCTCAAATTTCTCGGGTATGTATCATTAACGGTAAACGTATTAACCTAAAATATGTAAAAACACTGAAGTTATCCAGGGACTGAAGAAAAAGGAATGTTTTTATTTAAAAGCTGACAAAGGAAATAAGGTTGTTATACTAGATAAAACAGATTATTTTGAAAGAGTAGACAATTTGATTCAAACTGGTCCTTATGATTTAATTGAGAAAAACCCGTTATCAAAAATGATAACAGAAGTAAAAAGTACTTTAAAACAGTGTAAAAACCTTGTGTCCGATAAACTAAAATTCAAACTAACACATAGTAACCCACAGTTATCTAAACTGTATTGCCTTCCCAAAATTCATAAACCTGGGAAGTCCATGAGACCTATTGTTTCAGCTGTTGGATCACCAACGTACAATATTTCAAAATGGTTAGTAGAAGAATTCGGCAAATTAAATATCTCGTATGATAACTTTGAGGTTACTAACTCGTTAGAATTCTTAGATAAAATTAAGAATGTTCACTTAAAAGAAGGTGAAATTTTAATATCTTTTGATGTAAGCTCATTGTTTCCTAGTGTACCCATACCACTAGCTTTAGAGTACCTAAAGGAACTACTTGAAATCAATAATTTGAAGAAAGAAATTATTGATGAGTATTTACTTCTCACAAAACTATGTATGAATCAAAATTTTTTTCAGTACAACAATAAATATTATAAACAACTAGAGGGAACTGCGATGGGCAATTGCTTATCTCCGTTCCTTGCAAATTTGTTTATGGGCAGATTAGAAACCCAATTCAAAAAAGAACTCAAGTATTTCCCAAGGGTGTGGTATAGATACGTAGACGATATATTTGCTATTTTTGATACTAAAACAGAAAATTTGGATATTTTCTTAGAAACATTAAACAATAAATATCCTTCCATTAATTTTACGTACGAAAAGGAGAACAATGGGCAATTACCTTTTCTCGACACGTTAGTTATTAGAAATAATGATAAATTAGAATTTGATATTTATAGGAAATTTACTAATACTGATAGATATATAACATCCGACTCATTTCATTGCCGTCAACACAAAATGGCAGCATTCCATTTCTTAACTCACAGGTTAGTCAATTTTCCACTAAGTAAAGAACGTTTTAACAATGAAATGAATCGGATTAAAAATATAGCTAAAAGTAATGGATATAATGATAATTTTGTACATAAACTAATAAATAGACATAAGCATAAAAAAAAATGTTAAAAGATGCCACTACTCTTCAAATACCTGAGGCTTCCAATAAATTCATAGTAATCCCATATGATCCCAGATATACGAGAGGTCTAGAAAAAGTATTTAAAAACGTAGGTTTTAGAGTAGCCTACAAAACGGAGAATAGTTTGAAAAATCTCCTTGGAAACCCCAAAGACAAAGTCGACTTGAGGGAGAGGAGTGGCATCTATGAAATTAGCTGTAATGACTGCGATCTAAAATATGTTGGGCAAACTAAACGCTCCATAAACATTCGTTTTAAAGAACACATGGCACATTTAAGATACGGAAGAACAGAAAAGTCAAGCGTTGCCCAACATGCTTTGGAAAACAATCACCGAATAGGAATAAATAATCTTAAGTTGATTAAAAATGTATCTAATAATAGATTATTGGATGCATTTGAGAGTATAGAAATAGTTAAATGTGGTAAGAAAGCACTAAATAAAGACAGAGGGCCTATTCCCTATAGTCCCCTCTATTGTTTACTTGACAACGGTGCAGTCGGGTGCAACCAAGTGTGACCACATTTATCTATAAATAGTCTCGGTTAGGATAAGTTACTTTAGTTTATATCATGTGCTGATGATGCTAACTTGGTTAGCGAAACGCGCGTCTAGGACGTAACAAGTTGTGGTGTAGTGTGGTTAGAACTCTTGTATTTTGATCTAAAATATGTATAAAAGGTACGAAGAGACCAATTTGGTGCATATATATTATACATGGTATTCCATTAAAAAATGCTACTTTGTTTAGCTATACATTTAAGACCAGCCCTGTATATTAAATTTTCATTAGATTTTTTAAATTCCTAACACTTTTGTTTTTAATATTTTTTGTTAGCTCTTCTTCTGGAAATAACCTACCAGTGAATCTGTATACCATACTTATAAAATTCTATCATGAAAATGGGATCCAGATAATTTGGCAGGCGACCATTTAGTGGAGTCAATTTGGCACATGAGTCAATTTAGCGGCCAACAATTTGGCGGAAAGGTAATTTGATAAAAGTTCATTCTCATAATACTTGGATTTTTATTTTGTTCATTATTCTTTTTAATATTTTTGACAAGTTGATTTCGATTACTGTTTTATAAATATCTTATGTTAATTTTGGTTTATATTATCATTTTTGATTTAGATTCGTCAAGTTTTTAATATTTTTATTTATTTTTCTTAATTATTTCGTCTATTTCGTTGCTGATTCTACGTTTACCTTGCTTATTTTGAGCATTACAGCGTAATGCGTAAGTTTATGGCCTCATAAACGTTATTTAATTAATTAAATACGCAAATTTCATTAATTAATGTTTCGTATATACATATATAGATATATCGAGATACTATAATTTATATAATTTAAAAATTACGTTAGGTTTACATTATTAAAAAATGTCAAAATAACTTATAATCAACATCTTTTCCGCCAAACTGACTACCGCCAAATTGTAGTAGACCCGATGAAAATAGAGAGCTTATCGTCACTGATGTTATCACATAAATACAAATAAAATAAAACTAGGAATAAATGGAAGCTCCATACAATAGTAACGTCGTATCTTAGTCTCATAATACTGGAAATGGAGTACTTTTATAATGTATACCGGGTGCCACAAAATAGTGGCCTTCCCTTATCCATTGTCTCGTTTTAAAGGTGTTGAAACAAAGTATTGGGAATATGGCAAAATTTCGCAATATTTAAAAAAAATTTCTTTGCTATTAGTATTTGCTATTAACTTTAAATTTGTAAATGCCCCTTTGATTTTTTGATATATTGATTGATAATTTTTATAGAGTCCCTATATATTATTAAGTTTTTAGATTTCGCATTAAATTCCAAACACATCTTGTGTTACACTCTATATACCTAAATTCAACTGTTTTCTCGAAAAGCGTCTCAAATCTTCATTTTGAACTTTTCAGAACCCAGTCTTCCAAACGGTTAAACATAGAACAAAACAGCGTGCTTTTTTCTATCTCAACACTGAAAAAAATCGCCTTTGACCCATATTTCGTCCAGATAACACATATACATCCAAAAAGGAAACGCACATATTTACCAGAAAAGATTCTGGTTTGATTTGAAGCGTCAAATTTTGTCATTTCCAGCTAAAGAAAAATTCCCCGCCATCTATTAGATTTAAAAAAGTTAGGACAGGAAGGTGCAAATATTTTTGTTTCAAGTTTAGCCTTTTGGCGGACAGAGGGTTCTAAAAGGCCCAAAATGAAAATTTTGCAATGCCCTATTCTCTAAAAAAGTTGAATTTAGGTGTAGGACATGTAATATGAAATGAATGTGTTTATAGTAGTAGTAGTAGTAGCAAAAAATCCTAATAGTGGGGTTAATCTACCGCACAAGGTGCTATTTTGAACTGTTTATGCGACGAGACATTGAATAATATATGCGTTCACCATTCTATCAGGAAAAAAGTATGTATGCTATCATTGTATAATAACACAGGTTGCAATACATTGATATTATATATGCACTATGCAGTGGACCCAGTGGCTATTTATTAAACCTAACTTTTACAATAAAACTAAATAGAACTAAAAAGGATGAAATAAAAACACGTATAAAAAATAAAACTGATTTCTCAAAAAAATGCACTAAACAGTGAAAAATAATATTGTATTGTAAATGTAAAAATTTTTGGTTAAAGTACAAAAAAACTGCTTATCCAATTGACTTCATATTTTGTATAAAAATCAAATGTCAAAGACTAGTAAAAAATTGCGGCTTAACAAAACCAATTTTTCCAATTCCAAATTTCTTATATAAGAGAAAGCAAGAAGAACAAAAAGAGTGTTTTGTTACAGAACTAGTCAATTTTTATAAAAAAGAAGACAGAAAAAGGGGGAAATTGGGGTTAGAATGTCTATGAACCTTGAGGATAAATAACTGAATAAATTTCAGAGCACCAAAATCTACCTGTTTACCAAAAATCATTAAAATCGGCGATGATGTAAAAATGTAAATAATTACCAAATAAAGTTATGAAAAATAAATCATAACAATAATAAATATAAATAAAAAACTTAAAAAAATTAAATAAATTACAGTTAGTTTATAGGATTTGTATAAAGTTATTACCAAATATTTTATGTACACATAGATGTCTCATATGTACGTACTGGAAACCTGTACGAGGGAAGTTGTGGGTAACGACGATTTTATCGATTATTTTTCTTATAAAAAATCAAAACAAGCTACCAATATTAAAATATACATCAAAACAAAAGGTGATATTTTGCAATAAAATACAGATTAATAAAAACATATTGTGATGATGTTTCTACAATACTTTTTCGTTCCAAGACTTATTATGATAAACTTGGATACAAACTGAGGTAACGACCTCCTTTTTTATCCGATAGGCAGCCTTGACGGCCTTTCGTCCTGTTTTTACCATTCTTTAAAAACATCATAGTTAACTAACTGAAAGGAATCAAATTAATAACATTCGAATATTTTTGTAATAAATAGAATAAACATCCAGTTATAAGCAATCTTAAGGACGACCGAAAATTTATTGTAAATTGATAAAGCGTTAATTTGATGCAAATGTATTCAAACATTCGATACCTAAGTTAAATGCTAATATTCTAACTTTGAATATTGGATATTAGATTTATTGGAAAGTTTATTATTAATGAAATATTAATATACTTGAATAAATAAACTGTTAGTGAGCCAATAAGCGTAATATGAATAAAAATTCCTATAAAAAAATCGGTGTCTTTCCATTTATTAGGAATAATAAAGTGTGACCCAATTAAATACGATACATAGCCATTTAGTAACCGCATATACTGCCTTTTCAAACATTTATATTGGGCACCGTTTTGTTCCACCATTTGGGATTCCTACCAATATTTTACCAGTTTCTACCTATGCCACATTGGGAAGAATTAAGAAGGTTTCAAAAACACTACAAAATCTGTATTAAAGAAGCCCAAAAACAGGCAAATGATAACCAAACTAACTCAGCAAAAAACCCTACTAAATGCATTTGGAACGTTGCGAACAGTCAAAGAGATCATGGAAAAAATATTTCACCTACTAACATTGAAATTTTACCAGACGAATTCAATGAGTTTTTCGCAACAAATGCACATCTTATAAAAACATTCCTCAAAATGGAATTGACTCTCTCAAAAACTTAAAAAGTTTGAATGGTCCCTTATCATTATTAGCATCCTTTTCAGTGGCAATACTAAAAGCAATAAAAAATATAATAATTGTATTTCTTACCAAATTAATTGGCTTGGGTTAGTGCAAATAATTTGTTGCTTAATAGAGATAAGACCCAGGAAATGACTTCTGCCCTGAGGGGCCTTGAGGGTGTGAATGTGGATGTTACTGACGTTAAGTTCCAGGGGATATATATATGGATGCTGATTAAGGTGGGATACTCACGTTGGTAGTCTCTCAAAAAGGCTTAACTCCAGCCTTTTTTATTCTCCGGAATTTGATGGGGTTGGTGAGCCTCCATGTTGTTAGAATGGCATAATATGCGCTCTTCCATTCTGTTATGTCTTATGGCATAATAGTGTGGGGGTGCGCATCGTATGCAAATAGAATATTACTACTACGAGCTGTTAGAATTTTAGCTGGATTGAATACAGAGATGATTGCAGAAATGAGTTTCTTCTCTTGGATATTCTCACGCTTCCTTCTGTATTTATATTGGACAGTGTCCTTTACATAAAAAAGAATATATGCGTATATATACCAGGAATAGAGATAAGCTGATTGCCTCCTATTGTAGACTGAAAAGATGCCAGAAAAGACCACATTTTATTGCAGTAAAGCTGTTTAACAAACTACCTGCCGGTATAAAAGAACTCCACTTTTATAGTTTTAAAAGTAAAAAAGTGAAAGTGCTTCTAATTGGGAAGTCCTTTTACAGTATTGCTGAATTTTTAAATTATAGTTTTTTAAATTTCTTTTAATAATTTTCTCCTCAGAAGCCATTTTTCGAAATGTGTTGTATTTATGTTAAATTTTAAATGTTGTAAATGTTTACGTTGGAGGTTTGCTGTTATGTATATATATATATATATATATATATATATATATATATATATATATATATATATATATATATATATATATATATATATATATATATATATATATATATATATATATATATATATATTATTTTCATAAATTTTAAAGTTTTTTGAGCGTAATTTTAAGAGTTAGTATTTTAATGTCAGATAATAATTATATATTTTTTTGGTTCATGACGTATGTAAATACATTATTTTATAATGACATGAATAAATTATCTTTATCTTTATCTTTGTTTTTAGGTGTAAATTAAAATAAATTGAATAAGTAGTTTTTACATTGTCACACACCGCCATTTTGTTATGTCATGTATAATTCGAACCAGTTTAATATCCCATTTAATTTTTCTGCAAAATTTAAAGTCAATTGAATAAGATTTTTTACGTCTATTTTGCCGCCATTTTATTTCGCCGTCTTGAATTCGTACCACAAGTTTATCTCCAAATCCGACTGCTTCTACAAAATTGAAATTATTCTGATAAGTTTTTTTAAGGCTGATTTTTTAAATCTTTCATTAGGCCGCCATTTTTATTTGCTATCTTGGATGTATACCAAAATGTTACCAGTTCATTCCTATGTAACACTTGATTTTTGTGCAAAATTTAATGTAAACTGGATAATTAGTTTTTAAGTAATATTTTTTTTAGCAAGATAGTACCAGGTTATATGACCTTTAATCTTTGACCAAAATTTGTCAAACGGGTTAACTAGTTGTTAAGCTAACTGACAGACCGACAAAGAGACAGACAGACTGTTCTACGGAATTGATAAAACATATATTTTTTGGCGTCTAGAGACGCTAAAACGTGAAGATATGTAAAAACTTGTTGATTTCACGTTTAAAAGAATTTTATTTGGCCTCCATTTTGTACCACCATCTTGAATTCGTACTACAGTTTTACCAGTTATCTCGATACAAAAATTAATTACTTCACAAAATTTCAAATCAATCCGTTAAGTAGTTTTGTTTCAGGCTGGATTTTTAAATATTTTATTAACTCGCCATTTTGTTTCGCCATCTTGGATTCTTGTCAAAATTTTACCAGTTGACTTTGTAAATTGGATAAGTAGTTTTTTAGAAATAATTTTTGTAACGTTTCACTAGGCCGCCATTTTGTTTCGTCATATTGGATTTTTCCGAAAATGTTACTAGATCATCCGAATATGACCCTCAATTTTTAACCCAAATTTGAAGTCAATCGGATCATTAGTTTTATAGCTATGCCGCGAAGAGACATACCCACCGCGAGAATTGAGAAAACATCTATTTCGTTTACTAGGGAAGTAAAAACAGCATTTTGGAAGCTATCTAACTAAATTTCCCGAAAATTTAGAGGCAATTTTGTTCAAATTAAAAAAAAACCTTAAAGTTCCAGACCTTATTTTTTTAAATTTGTACTTTGAAGGTAATTTATTTCAGTCAGAAGGACGATTGAACATTGTTATAAGGCGTTAGCTTAATGCAAAGTTATTCAAAAATTGGCTACGTTAATGCTAATGTTTTAACTTCGAATATTGAATATAATACTTATTAACTTTATTATTAATGAAATATTAATATATTTATAAATAAAAGAACTGATAGCAAGCCAATAAAATGTAACATGAATAAACGATACTGTATTTTGGAAGTTATCTAATTAAATTTCTCAAATATTTAACGTAACCTTCATTGAGGAACCAGATCTTATTATTTAAATTGGTATTTGAATCTAATTTATTTGCGTTCTAGGTATCTTTTAGGTTTCTAATAATAACAAGGAATCCAAAAAAGTGATTGAGCTTAATACATGACGGTTATTAAGTCTAATATTCAATTATTTAAAAAGTTATAAAATATTTATTAAATTGTTTATAAATGATAAGGTTTTTTAAAATGAACTGCAAATTGGTTGTCCGTACTAAGCGGTATAAAACAACACAATCTAGTTTAAACTTAAACTAAGAAAATAATACTTTTTCTGTGTAACTCTTTGTGTAAACCGAGATTTAAGGTCTAGGTACCGCAAGAAGACGAGTCAAAAACTTCAACGCTACACTTAAAGCGATTCAGTTTAAACTGAGGAAAGACTACTGATATCTTTACCTTTATAACTCTTCCTGTAAACCGGGATTTAAGTTCTAGGAGCCAGAGGAAGACTAATCAAAAACTTCAAGGCTACAACCAAACCGATCTAGTTTAAACTGGAGGGCAGTTTACTGATGTCTCTATCTGTATAACTCTTTCTGTAAACAGGGACCGCAACATAACGAGTCAAAACTTCAAGGTTACAATCCAAATTTGAAATTTGAAAGTAATCATAAATGTTTCACTCGAATGTCAGAAAAATTAGAGTTCTAATAAGTATTTAGTTTATGATAAACAGTATCAATGTGTTAGACACATGTGGGTTGCTCTAAATATAAGTTCCGTTGAAATTCATGGAGATAAACCTACTCAAACTCTATTTGATTCCGTACATAAAGGATTTTTGTCGAGTAGATTTGCGAAATATGATTTGTGTTGGCCTTGCCGCAACAAGTCAGCGTGCAGCGCCCAGGTTGCGAAACTTTTACTCATGCATACACGACTTATTGTTATACCCGCTTTGTTATTCGACGTTCTTGGAATGCCGTTAAATGGATACCGGGTATCCTCAAATATATAATACAGAACAATATTTAAACATCAGATATAGTAACAAAACAAATTTGATGTTATGGCATGTAGGTAGTAGATATAATTTATTCTACGAGACTTAAGAGAGTGGAAAATATTTATGACTTAAAAAACAGTTCATTATAAAATTCATAGATACTGAATATCATGATTTTCATTTACAAATCCCAAACTTCGTTTATTTATGCCTATATATATATATATATATATATATATATATATATATATATATATATATATATATATATATATATATATATATATATATATATATGTGTTTTCATTCCGGGTGTACATCCGTTCACTACTGTCGTTATGAAAAGAACAGTTTTGCTGCCGTTTCGCCAAAATCACATTTGGCATTTTCGAAGCTTTCTTTCTCGCGTCCGAATAGAGACTGAAGTGTTGGTGACTGCGACGCTTCCTTTTATACCCCCACTCGGGGCCGAAGGTTATATCTGCGCAGGCGTTGGTCGTTATTTATGTTTTCCGGATGGTGCTGTTGTTGTTGCGCTAATTGCGCTTGAGTTTCGTTACTTAAATGGGACGTACGTATTCACAAACTTTGTAAGAAGCTTAATACAAACATGTTTGTACAAAGAAATTTGGCGAATTGTGTTTCGAGTGATATCCTGTGTCAAGCTTACCATGCCCTTGTTCACTTCTACCTGACGTACGCCATGACTTCTTGACTACATGCATCGGAGACCACTCGTGTGTTTAGCATGCAGCGTAGAGCCTTGAAGATTCTGGCAGGTCTGACGTGTATGAAGGACTGTAGATTTGCTTTTGCAGACATAAAATACTTACTTTTCCATCACTATATATATTGGGAAACCTAACATACCGATCAATGGTACATAGATGTTCACAATTACAACACCAGAGATAAGGATAGTCTTGTGACAGGATGTTGTCGTCTGAAAAAATGTCATCTAACAAGCGGCCAGTAAAGTAAGTAAGGTTTAAATGCTTGAAAACTTGAATTGTCTCATTGTAAAAAAAGTGACAGTTTTGCTGGTATTTAAAAAGAGGAGATTGGATGAAAATCATCTTTCGGCTGTTGACAATGCCTCAATTGATCTGCTCTGTGGCATATCCCTATCTTTATGCCCGTGATACAGAGTGGTATCATCAGCGAACAGCGTCCAGTGGCATATCCCTATACTTATGCCCGTGATACAGAGTGGTATCATCAGCGAATAGCGTTCAAGAGACTTCAGGATCAGCACTAGGGCAAGTCATTGATGTAAATAAGAAAAACTAGAGGGTCCAGTACCGAAACCCGAGGAATCCCAAAAGTTACTGGTATCCTCGCTGATTGCTCTCCCCGGAACCTCACCGGCTGAATCCTCCCATGGAAATATGATTTTAACGGTACTATGCTATTATCGTTAAATTTATACATTTGTAGCTTTTGTAATGTGCGAGGGACACAATCAAAAGCCTTGCTTAGATCACAAAAATTAGCATAAACATATTCAGACCGCTCGAATGCACTCTGTGTTCGAGATAAGGTGAAGGACTCTAAGGCATATACTTCCGCCCTTTTGAATCCATACTGAAAGTCCGAAAAGATCCCATTACGCCCAAAAAAAGTCAGCAAACCTATTCGATAAGCATTCTTTCAATTCATCCTTTTTATAAATTGTAGACACCACAGCATGCTTGAGATAATCCGGGAAGACCTCGCGAATGGATTTGTTTATTAGCTAGTTAGTGGGATAATAATAAGATTTTGAACCAATTTCACCAAAGATACATTGGTCCATAACACTTTCTACTAGACTTATTTGTTAATGAGGTAATTATGTCTCTAACCTCAACATAAGAACCCTCGGTGAAGAAAAGAGAAGGAAAATCAATCTGTAGAGACCTTAAATTTTCTAAATAATAGGTAAATTGTTTAAGGTTTCAATATAAGCCTTTCTATAACCACTAAAACCAATGGACGATAATTACATTTTAAATATTTTAATAACCAACCATAGTAACATAGTAAATTACTAAAAATAAACAATCGGTAAATAGAACAAAAATCATAATTGGAAGAATTAATCAGTTGACTAAAAAATAACGATAACAAATTATTTCTAAGCACGAATTTATATAACCTTGTTAATCTATAAATATAAAAAACAATAAATAATAGTAGAAATCATTATTCATTAATTTTTAAATTAAACCAATCGATACACGTTAACACACAAAGAGTAAATAATTTAGTTTAATATTTTATATCTATTATTTTATGTATGTTCAAGTAGGAATTTTTAGAGTAAATTTATAGAAGACTATACTTACACAGTTAAAACAAATATTTGTTGGTTTCCAAGTTGTTCAAATTTGAAAAACCAGTTCGTATTTTTGTTTAATAAATAAGTGTAAAAAATTATTCAAATTTTAATGATTATATTTTAAGACGTCAATTATTTAATCATAAGCAATAAAACCTTATCAGATGATCTTATCTGATGTGGTAAAAGAAAGGTAACATATATTTCTATTGAGAGAAAAATCACAAAGTTCCTTATAGTTCGAAAGCTTTCAAGGCTGGAGTTAATTGAGAAAACGTGGTTTTAGAGTTTAGACCGTCGTAAATTAGAATTACTTTTCGATGTTTAGCCTGCGATTGCACGTTATATCTACAGGGATCTTCCCTCACTGCATCTAAACACTGAATGTGCTCCTATGGGCCGAGTTCAGGTATTTATTCCCGACCTGAAACCACCGACGAGTGTAATGATGGGTTTCCACGCATTTCTATTTAAACTTTTAAGGTACTTGATGATTTAAATAGATTTTGTAATCCTCCTTTTCAAATGTCCAAAGACTGATGAAAGAACATTGGTATATGTAAAATATACCATCAATCATGTCATCTATTGAGTGATAATGTTCAGCCGCAGTCAAGGAGAGATCTTTCACCTATATACAACTTTACAACTCCTGCAGTGATGATATCTGAATATACTTCGTACAATAGCAGGCGATTATGCGAAACGTTGAAAAGTAATTCCAATTTGACCCGGTTTTAATCTAAAAACCATGATTGCCTATATTAAGTTTTATTTTATATTCCTTCCCAATAAAGTGTAGCCATATTACAAGAAAAAAATCTTGTACAAAAATAACACTTGCCACCATTTAATATTCAAATTTATCCATTTTAAATTTTTACTATCACTAGAACGTGTTTGCAACAACGACAACTCCAAGATTTAATTACAAAATTCGAATATGTATGCGGAACTTATACAGTAAAACTAAAAGTAAAGTGTCTAAATGTAACAAATCGGTAATTTGTTATTAACTGCGATTTTTCTTCTAATTCGTGACCGTGCCAATAGAAATTTAGCCGAAAGCCGTGTTGTAATATATAGAATCCACGTATTGAGAGTTCACTGCTTTCTCTGAAATTTCAACTTTCCTAAAATACAAGTGGTGCACAGACAAAATAAATCATCAAATATTGTAGAACGACCGAGAGAACGACATATTATTTCGTAAACCGCGCATTCGTTTTATTCGTCCGTATTTCGCTAAAATATAGAAAATATCTTAAAATGTTCTATTAAAATTATAAGGATTGTCATACAATTGGCTGAGTGTGCGTCTAAGTTTCATTCATAACACCTTCATGTAATGGTAATTTGATTACTTATTTTATTATATATATATATATATATATATATATATATATATATATATATATATATATAATGAAATGAAATATATTACCTAAATTACATATTACAATAATTTGTATAACCCAAAACTTATTGTGTAATTTTCAAAACTGTATTATTTCAAACTTATAACTATTACAATAATTATTTAAACAAGCTTGGGAAGGTGATCAGGCCTAAATTTGACAATTTGTGTGCCGAGATCACGCTCAGACTAAAAATACAATACAGCACACGCATAAGGTATCTGGGTACAGCGAGCCGATGGAACACAGAGGGACGATGGAGACCAGTGGCTTATTGAAGGAGCATACATTTTTCACAAACTAAACCTATTCAAGTGGAAAATACGTTAACAAACATTTCATTGTTTTCTTGTATATATTTTTTTATGGGTTTTCTACTCCTTCCGTTTCCTACTATTTTTCTTATAGAGCATGGCAGCATGTTATAGATTTTAGGTATAAAATAAGTGACAAATCTGCAGGAAAAACTGTTATCAAATTTGGGTACATAAAAATGTTCATTTACATTTATCCTTGTAGAATAATTATGTGATATAATTGGAAATGACTTATTTATTTTTGGTAAGTAAGTTAAACATGCTAATATATACAAATTTCTTATATTTAGGATATTTGTTTCTTTATATAATTTTGTTGTAGAGAATCTACGGGGTTTACGTGATAAAATTTTTAGAACGCTATTCTGACATATTGACAAGACTTTCAGGTTTGCATCGTAAAGACCGCCCCAAACAACAATGCCGTACCTTAAAATTGACTCTACCAACGAATCGTATAACATAAGAACTATTTTTTTATTTAGTATATCCCTGAGTTGAAAAAATTTATAATACATTTTTCGAATTTTTGAGGTTAAATAGAGGGCATGTTCATTCCACTTTAAATTTTGATCTACAATTATTCCTAAGTATTTTATTTTACTAATTTTTTTGATTTTTATACAGCTACAATTTATAGTTTTAGTGCAGGATGACAAATGAATTGTTAAAAAATCTTCTCTAGGTTGATCGGCATTGGTTGGTGAAAATGTCATAAAATTTGTTTTTTGGACGTTTAAGCTTAATTTGTTCATATCTAACCACCGATAAACAGTGCCCAATCCCAGCTCTGCCCGACTATATACCTCATTCCATGTTTTTGCTGAAAATAGCAGAGCTGTGTCATCAGCATATGACACCACTCTGTAATCTGGAAATATGTTACCAATTTGGTTTATATAAGCCAGAAAGAGTATAGGACCCAACACTGTTCCCTGTGGAACGCCTGTATTGATAGTAGCATATTCACTAAAGGTATTGTTTACTTTGACTTTTTGTCTTCGATCTGTTAAATAATTTTTCAAAAGAAGCAGGGGGCTTCCTCGTACACCCATTTTGTCCAACCTCTCAAAAAGAATATTATGTGCCACCGTGTCGAACGCTTTAGACAGTTCCAAAAAGATTGCCAGAGCCTTTTTATTATTATAATTATGGGTATAAATATTTTTAATTAGTTCAAATACAGCATCTTCCGTAGATCTGTCCTTCCGAAATCCGAACTGATAACAATATTTTATTTTTTTCAAAAAACCTACAAGTCTCTGTTTAATACACTTCTCAAATAACTTAGCAAAGTTACTTATAACTGAAATAGGTCTATAGTTTGTTGGATGACTTTGATCTCCTGTTTTTAAAATTGGTGTGACAATAGAGATTTTCCATGCACTCGGCACCATACTAAATTCTAGACACTTATTAAATATATACAACAAAGGTTTTATAAAAAATTTATGATTATCTTGAATTAACTTAGCTGTAATTCCATCTTCACCAGGTGAAGAGTGAGTTTTTAATGATTTAATATGCAAGTATAGCTCGTTTTCTGTTATAGGTTTTAAAAATATTGAATTATTTTGTCTAGTAGATTGATTATCTAAAGATGGCAGGAGTAAATTTTGATCAATATTATTTTGAATTTCTCTACCAATGTGTATAAAGAAATTATTAAATACATTAGCAATATCCTTTTCGTTTTCAAAATATGTATTGTTTTGGAAGATACAAAATTTTTTGGCTGTAGGCTTATTTTTGTTTGAATCAGTTATTTCATTTATAGTTTTCCAAAGATTTTTATAGTCTTTCCTACATTCAGTTATTTTATTGTTATAATAATATTTTTAGTTGATTTTATTAGTTTATTTAAGAAGTGTCTATATTTCTTATATTCAGTCGACAGTTCTAAAGAGTAATTTTTATTTAAATTTTTCTTAAGATGGTCTCTATGTTTTATAGAGTTAACGATACCCTGTGTAACCCACGGTTTTCTTTTTTTATTTTTGTTATTGTAATGCTTTTCAAAAGTGCATCGATCCACTATTAACAAAAGTTTATTGATAAAAACTTGATATATTGTTTCAACAGAATCATAAGCTTCGTATACCTCTTGCCATGTTTCAGTTTCAAGTATTTTTAACAGTTTATTATGGTTAATTTCTTTTTTCATTTGTAATATATCTTTTTTTCCCGGTATTTTTACATTTTTTTGGTATTTGAATGCTTAAACCAATACAATAATGATCTGTTATTGAACTCTGTATGATAAAAGGTTTGATATTATTTATTTTACTCTGAAAATCTGGAATTTTAAGAAATAAATGATCTATTATAGTGGAGGAGGTTTCATTTTCCCTGGTTGGTTTATTAATACATGAGAAATAACCATTTTCAGCTAAAATGTTTAAGTATGAATTTACGTGAAAGTCTTTGTACTCTTTTATATTAATATTTAAATCTCCAACAAAAACTTCAGTCGTCTGAACATCGAAATTATCAAAGCAAGTTTGGAGGTCCTCCAAGAAAATGTTTAGATTTGAATTTGGTGATCTATAGCATGCTGTTAGACCATAGGTCTCTTTATTAGTTTTTAAAAGACATCTTAATATATTTGTTTCATGCATTTTATAAGTTTTACTTTCTATAGTAACAGTGTTTTTTACATATAAGACCAATCCGTCATTTTTGTTATTTACAGATTCATTATAAAAAGCATTAAATCCTCTGATCGAAAAATTAGACAAATTTTCTATCCTAAAGGTTTCAGATAGCACAATAGCATCTATGTTATCTAATTCTATTTGATTTAAGTATATTGTTAATTCCTCAAAATTCTTTTGAATGCTACGTATATTAAAATGCAATATATTGAAGTTATTCTCACATAAAATGTACTTTACCTTTTGAATCTCCCCAAAAATCTCTGTGTCCGGCCTACCATATCCATCCACCTCGTTAAAATAATCTAGTATCATAATTACTAACAAATAAAAAATTCGAATTTTCTAATATGGAAAAAGAAGAAAAAAAAAAGGAAAAAACAAAATAATTATTTGACGGAGTCCGCCCCGTAATATAAAACAATAAAATATCTTTTACTACCATTATTCAGCAATCAGCAACGCTATTTATTTTTTTAATTGTATTGTCTATTTTTATAAACACATTACCAAAACGAGTAAAAACGGATTTTTTTTCATATTTCTTGGTGGCTTCTTTATAAAGTTGAATTTGTTTCTTCTGTAAGTCCTCAGCAATTCCAATTCGTGTTCCCTTTAAATACTTGCAATTTTTAAAAACCTGGGTTTTATAATGGTATTTCTCGAACTTAACAATAATTGGTCTGGCTCTTTCCTTTTTTTCGCCAACTCTGTGCGCCTTCACTATGTCTTCTTTCTTAATGTTAAGTTTCATTTTGGTGTTAAAGAGCTTCAACAATTTCTCGGGTATTCTTTCACCAATCTCCTCGTCTAAATTGTAAACGCAGATATGGTTTATTTTGCCTGCTTGCTGTAAGTTCTCGATACGATCCTCCAATTTATGTATGTATAATTCTTGCTCGTTCACAGTTTTTTGCAAGGCATGAATTTTGTCTGTGACCTTGGATAACAATTTATCAATGAAGTCGTCGTCACTAAGAAGTTCTCTAAGTGCTTCTTTAATTGTTGTTTTTATGTCACTAGTAACCTTTGGTCCCATGCTGAAGGATTTAAACTTTTACACTAACTTAAGAGGTAATTTCTGTAAAAAAATCCCGACTTGGTATTATGCTTTTACTGCTTAAAAACGTTAATTTTACGGAGCGTAAATAAACACGTCTACTCGGCGCGCACCATATTATATATATATGTATATATATATATATATATATATATATATATATATATATATATATATATATAGAGAGAGAGAGAGAGAGAGAGAGAGAGAGAAATAGTCAGAACAGAAACAAATTTTATATTGGTGAACACATCGCGTTTAGCTCCTTAATTACTGAAGCACAAAAGTAGACCTTAAAAAAATAAAAAACGACAATATCAAATCAGAGACCCAGTTGGAACTAGGAATATAGAATAAGACAACAATAAGGGTCGCAGAAGAGAAACTAGGCCATAAGAAAAACAAAGCAAAAACTACAGACTACAGAAGAATTAATTCAATTCTTAGATCTAAAATAAAAACAGCGACAATGAATAGGTGAGACAAGAATGCCAAGAAATTGAAAGAGTACAAGAATGACATGACACTAGTGGAGAACATAAGAAACTGAAAGAAGCAGAATTTATAAAAACAAAGTATCTTCTATCTTGGCAAGTAAAGAAAGCCAAATGATAACTACAACTGAATTTGAGAAAGCGATCCACAGTGCCAATAAAAATAAAACCAAGTGACCAGTCAAGCTACCATTTGAAATTATTAAATGTATCGAAGACCCTAACTAGATTTGCTTGCGAAATTATTCAACACTATTTATGACACTGGATTATTTCCGTCAGACTAACTGAAGTCAACTTTTATCCCAATCCAAACCCACCAAAGCTAGAAAATATCGAAAATATCGTTTAATAAGTCTTATGACCCACGCTCTTAAAATTTTCTTTACAGTAATAATTTGAACAATAAAAATTCGTAATCGAATGTATAAAAAGTGTGAGTACAACACAAAAAAACTCTATTTGGTTTTAGAGCAGAGTTGGGAACACGGGAAGCATTATGTTGTATATAAACATTTATCCAAAACTGTCGAGAAGTCCGCAAGTACGTATTCCTCTGTTTTGTGGATTAGGAAAAAGTTATTAGGAGTCCAACACGAGGAATTGATAAGAGCTCGTAAGGAGGACATGAGTCGATGAAAAGGATGTACTGGTTTCAATACAAGCATGTGTACGACAAAAAAATAAGAAGCAAATTCAAAATGGCCCGGACTGCATTCCAAAAATTCACCAAAGTATTAACAAGCTGCGACATTCATATAAAGCTTATAATTGATAATCGAAGGCAAGAGGGGAATAGGAAGAAAACAAATGTTCTGGTTGTGAAACATACGGGAATGGATCAGCTTGAGGATCATTGGGGAGCCCTTTTACACTGCATCCGATAGAGACAGATACGCACACGTAATCATCCATATCCACTAGTGGATAGGCAGGCAAAGAAGAACTAGTGCACCAAATAATTAAAATAATGATGAACCTCGGATGCCAGCACAATTTGATTGGGATCCATTGTTTTAGCTCGATAGATTTTATTCTCAACTAGACAATGTTTCCATGGAAAAATGTAATACTAATAAAATGTTAAAAATATAATTTTCAAATTAAAATAATAATAATATTAATTTGTGTACAATTTATTGAATTTTTTTAGATACATTTTGTGTTAATGTTTAGATAAGATTTATTTTTTAAATCTATAATATTGTACAGGGTGTATGAAAATTCATTTTAAAAATGTGAATAAAACACCACATAATCATGCTATAAACTGACAAAATACTTCTATTAACAATGTATTGGGTTAAACTTCTTTTATTATTTTAGAAAACAAAAAGAGAAAACTGGTTTCAAATGTAGCTTCACTTAGTGAGGTAATTCTACATGTCTTTAGCTATTCGATAAAAGAAAACTTTAAATGGGAATATATTTGGTAATTTAAATTACATTTTGTAAAAATATTCTTCTTTATACAGGATATTCCGAAACGCAGTATAGTCAGCAATTTAATTATTTCAAATAAAGAACCCTATATATATTATTTTAATATTACGAATATTATTAGATATTATTTATAGTAAATGATGAATTTTAATTACGTTACTGGAACGTATTCCTCTGTTTAACCCTTTCCGACAAGAAATCCTCGGTTCTTAACCGTTTCGGCGATTTTGGTTTGGACGTATAATTCGTGCTTCTAGGGTACATCAACTCGTGTAGTTACTTTATGTTGGTTTTCTAAAATAGGTGTGAAATATTGTTGCCAAAATATTTTTAAAGATATATTAAGCTAACGCAAGAATCTCCTGTTGAAAAAACCAAAAAGCCGCACAAAGTCTTTTAGTGGCCCGACACCGTTCAAATTAATCAGATATTTAAAGTACATTTTGCAAACCTTTTTAAATTGTCGAGAATTAGACAAAGATAAATAACTTAAAAGTTTACTGTCACTGCATTTTTTTCGCCTTTTTAGTAGACTAATAATAATTTACCAATGGCGCATTTTCGTTTTTTTAAATTATTTGGAGTTATCGCATATTATAAATGCAGTACGACTACTACTATATCGCTAATATTTCCCATCACGAGGGGTGGAACGATGACAAACATGGGTTTGTTGAAGTACAAAGCACCCAAACTAGCAGATGATCGAAATGTGTCAGCAACTGGCTCAGGCGCGATCCATAAGAACGCTCCTTAACAAGTGTCAAATACTTGCATACTTAATTATTTTTCCTATACAGTTGAAGCTATAGATCACACCACACCAATATCACAAAATATCAAATTTCACGTTTTAAACAGTTAAATTACTCAGTTATTATATATCTATAGACTTTTATAATCATCTTATTTTTGCCAAGAAATTTCCATTACATATAGCCTCTGAATAACTGAAGTCACCTAACAAGTTTATGGGATGTAATGTAGCAGTGGCGCTATTCAGGTAAAGTAGGTGAAGTGCTACTTCACCAGGAAAAATAAACAAGCAAACATCTACCTATGTTTATTATATATCTCTTAAAATTTAAGTTTTTACATTCATTTATCCTAATTGCCAAAAATAAACTGTACATCTCTAATAAATATTTTTACTTGACCCTTGGCGGCATGTCTTTTTAAAACTTTCAATCGAATTTTATTATAACAACTATAACAGTGGCGCAAACCGCTTCGACTTTGCTGGAGGTGCTATGTTGGTGGTTGTTTACTTTTATTTTGACGGATTTCGCTGCAACCGGTTAGTTCCTTTGCAGTTTGCTTGAGTGTTTTGTATTATATTTATTTATGGTATTGTTACAACTTTATTTGGTGTCGGGTTTATTAATTTACATTATTGATGAATCCGATCATGGATGTAGTTTGCATTTTGTTGGAAACTCCATTTAATCGATGGAAGGAACAAGATCAGACTTTTAATCGTCATCCTGGTTTTCAGCGTATACATGGTTATGTAGTAATCAAATATTACAAAAATTGTTTTGCTGGCCTTGTTTACTAGTTTCCAATAAATATTCAGTGTGGAATAAGGAAGGATTTGCAGGTATGTTAAATATATGAAGGTCTTTAGAGAAACATAAACATTTGTAAAAAATCAAAGCACTATAGCTAGCACTATAAATAGATTATTTATGTTCTTGGTAATTGACGCAGTTTTGTACCTGACAAAACAAGAGTTAGTCTTTCGCGGCTATGATGAGAGCAGCGAGTCAATAAATAGGAGGAATTTTAAAAAGCTTCTAGGTTTATTAATATGGAGAAGTTACCAAGAACTAAAAGATCATCGCGAAAAAATTAACAATGTTTTTACTGGTGACTCGGAAACTATTCAAAGCGAAATAATTGAATGCATTTCTGATTATTTAAATGATCATGTAAAAAATGAAATAATGAAACACTGTTTTTTTCTGTGCAAGTGGACGACACCACTGATATTACGCAAACTTGCCAGTGCTCCATAATTTTAAGATACGTTAATTCAGAAGGTTCAGTAATCGAGAGATTCTTAGGATTTTATAATGTCAGCTCCCATAGAACGTCGGTGAATTTATATCCTCTATTGGATCAAATTTTGGACCAATTTGACTATAAACATAAATAATAGGGCAATGTTACGATGGCACAAGTGGGATGTCTAGCCATCTAAATGGCCTTCAAATAAAAAAAGAAAAAGCGCCGCAGGCTGTATTTGTCAATTGTCTTGCGCATCGTCTTAACCTGGTGATGCAGCAAAGTTTAAAAAAATTTCTAAATGTCGAATTTTTTTTGCAAGCCTTAGTGGTATTAACTGATTTTTTCATCACTCAGCCAAACGAACGTATGCTCTTAGATCTGCACCTACGAGGCGTATACCAACAATTACAGAAACTCCTTGGTCTTCAAATTCGAAGTTAGTAAATGTGATTGTTCAAGACTTGAATAAATTAAAAGACGTCTTTGAATTTATTACAAACTGTGACAAATCTGATGAAAAATCAATCCGGCTTGCGAAAGGATTTTTAGGTGAGATGAACGATCGAATTCACGTTTCTGGCATTAGAGTTTAATGACATTTTCTCAATCACGGACATACTATTTGCGTCTTCAAAAAAAATTGTTTGACATTCATTTTATATTGGATAAATAAAACGCTGTCATGAGGCTCTCTGTAAAAAAAGAAATGAACATTTTTTTAATACCATGTTCGATAAAGCAGATTCTATTACAGAAGTAAATCATTACAAACGTGAGCTTGCTAAGCTTTCACCTGGAGAAATTAGGGCCAAGTATAGAACCCTTTTTTATGAAATATTGGATCATATTTTAATGGAAATGACACTAAGCTTTCAAGACTATGAAAAATTTACATTTTTATGTTTGGCAGATTCTGCTAAATTTTCCGACTAGCCCGTTTGAAAATTTGTTACAGTTATATGGGGCAATATTTTCAAAAAGTCAACGACTTAAAAACGAGTTTGGTCTTATTTTTGCCAATGACAGTAATTGGAATATATCGCTGCAAGAGCAAGTGAAATAAATTAATGAAAATAAAGATATTTTAACCAAAGCATCTAAAGTGTTTTCCCTGATTTTGACAATACCGTCAATAAGTGCTTCAGTGGAAAGAAGTTTTTCTTGCCACAAACGTGTAAAAACTTATTTAAGAAATACAATATCTCAAGAAAGACTTACTTCTATATATAGGCAATATTTCAATTCAAAAGGAATTTCTGGAGGAGATTAGGGCAACTCATCCATTTTATGAGTATGTTATAAATAAATCTGTTTCTATAAAATCTCTATTCGTTTATTGTGAGGTTAATACAAACACATTTGTAGTTATTATACGATCGGTCCAAAAGATATTTATTCTTTCATATTGAACAGAATGGCCACTGTAATTTTGATTTACTTTTAATAAAATATAGTTAATAGCACTGGTGGGATACGGACAAATGTTTTGATGCCTGATATACCAAAATTCCTCTAGCCGATATAAGGTGTACTAGTGCCAACGCGGGGCAGTGGGAACGGGATCGGTTGCACTACGGGAGCTAAATCTGATAATAACAAAAGAGCTTCCTCCTAATTGTTGAAGTGCAAAGCACCCAAACTGGCAGATGATCGAAATGTGTCAGCAACGTTAGCAAACGATAGGCACTGCTCAGGCGCGATCCGTAAGAACGCTCCTTAACAAGTGTCAAATACTTGCATACTTAATTATTTTTCCTACACAGTTGAAGTTATAGATCAAACCACACCAATATCACAAAATATCCAATTTCACGTTTTAAATTTTAAACACTCAAATTACTCAGTTATTATATATGGGTAGACTTTTATAATCATCTTATTTTTGCTAAGAAATTTCCATTACATATAGCCTCTGAATAACGGAAGTCACCTAACAAGTTTACGGGATAATGGGACATCCTATGTATATAAAAAGAAAATAATGATAGTAATAAATACATACATACACCTGCAAAATGTGCTCACATAAACAGAAACAAGAACCTGTTATTTCTAGCTGAACAACAAGATTCAAACGTTTACGAAACCTGCAAAAAAGTAATGCCGTTTTAAATTCTAAGTAACAAAAATCCATAAAAGGCTACCTAATAGGTTCAGTTCGTTTCAAATTCTTACTAAAACTTTAAATGTTTAAACAACATTCGAAACCAGTATGTTTAGTTTAGATTGCGGTATCTTCAAGTAGGCTATCGCTAAAACAATGTACCATTTACATTGCGTATTAATAGTGTTTTTTAAAGTTTTTTTTTAATAAGATGCCTCTGAGTTATAAGATATTATAGGTTACGAATATATAACTAAAAGAACTGAGACTGGATTGCTTACATCTCTTGACAAAATATTATATACAATTCCCAATTTTATATATCAGCAAAAATAAAGAAGTCTGCGCCCATTGCCTTTTACAATTTAATAGGTCGAGGTGTATACCTAGATTTATTCTGTCTTCATTTTGGTTGATACCATAGTCGATTAGAACCAGCATTTCCGAAGAAATAAGTTTTTTCCGAGATCTTATCTACTTAATTTTTTTTATGAGTCGGACCGGTGTACGTTTTCTTAAAATATAGTTTTACAAAAAGTGTTTATGCTTTAAAACACTCCTAGATAATAAATTTCCGACAGTCAAATTTTCTTAAACTCCGTCATTGCCTGTCCCACACTATATGTAAAAAGAGAAGAGGAAGGAGTAACAATCTTGTAAAAAAAACAGGGTTAGTCTGGCTCCGGATGATAGCATCCTGTAAGGGCATCTGTCTAGTGTACACACGAACAAGGCCAATGGACTCGAAGAGCATGTGAAGAGAAATCTCATTGTCGGGGAGCGGAAGATCTTCAAAAAAGGGAAAGGTTAATCTCTGCAGTCAAGTAAAAGAGCAATTAACCTAGGTAGGAAACCTGGATCACCTAGCCTCCAGGTTGGGGTTTAGGTATTGGGCTAACTCCTCGATACTAATAAAAAAATAAAAGTTAAAAAACCCAACCAGAACCCTCGACACTTATTGGAAAAACGACGACAATCCAAGCAAAGAAAACGGACAGTAAATTTTGGCATATGAAACTTACAAGATATTTTTCAAAAGTTAAATGAGGTACTCCACGAAGTAAAAATATAGGTCATGTTATTGTGGTCCCGGAGATATACCCAAGGAATTAATAAAATATGGCATTGACAAGTTATTTAAAGAATTAACTAAACTATCTCAAAAATGTCTAAATAGAGCCGCAATCTTGAAGGTATGGAAAATAATACTTATTTTTGTTTCCTAAATAATGGAAAAGAAGACAGCATTAAACGTGACAGTGTTCCACAGGTAAAAAAAGTTACAAAATGTGGTTATTTATTATGCAATAAGAAAAAGTCGATTTTTGCAGATAGAACAACTTGTCTTAGAAGAGCAATATATCACAAATATATAGAATACTGTGGGAACAGAAAACATCTAAGGAAAGGAAGAGAATATTCTAAAATGATATTATTAAGAGTATCGTGACGTATAGTAGTGAGGTTCGACAGATAATAGATCGATCTCAAAAAAATGCTAAACGCTACGGAGATTTTAATTCCTGTAACCTCAATGATCACCTTTAATCACTGCGGCATAGTCCGAATGGCATTGCCAATTACTTCTTGGTCCAATCTCCATTTTTATTGAAAGACAAGCCGTAGTTTGCTATCTGGTGGGTTTCCACTCGAGTTTTGTCTAACTTGATAAGATTTTTTTACAGAAAACCTATTACAATTAAAAAAAAAATACTTTAAATAATAGATACTTTATACAATAACCTTGTAAAGCAATGCCTCCATAGATTATTAAAACTTCGTTTCCAAAGGGCAAAACATTACTTATCTAGTTTTTTCAAAGCCTAGATTAAATCTGGAGTCATCACAGGAACAATGTCTACCAAATTAAGTCTTTCTTTCTTTCCCTTCAATATGGAGACGGTTGCCACTTTTTTATTTCAGCGCCATTCTCCAGCCCAATAGGTAACGACCACGGGTTGACGAGCAAAATGCTCTCCGTAGATCGTTGAACGGTACTATTTTTTTTCTTTAAAAAGGCACATTGTTTCTACTATCAAAAGGTTAACTCCTAGGACTTCTACTCATATCGACGTATATCCTTTTCTTTCAAAGCGACGCTGGACTTGTATATTCCCGTCGAACTTTCTGGTCACCTTACGACCTTTGGACTCATTAGATAAGCCTGTCCAGAGGAAGAAATCACAATTTCCACAACCCCTAGGACTCTCCGCCTCACAGCTATTGGCCCGTTATGTAGTACTTTTCCCCAGTGATGTTTCCACAACGATCGTTGGACTGTCCCTCGAAACACCACGAAAAACTTCTTTCCCTCCGTCAGGGAGCCTTACCGGGCACGTGTGTTTAGCTCGGTGATTCGAGCAGAAGTGAAATTAAGTCTTGCATAACACAGAATGTGCTGAGACCGATGAAAAACTTCACCAATATAGAACAGGTCACGCTAGTTATTATGATCACTGCTCACTCAGAGCAAAGAATAAATTATAACCCTCTTATAAAGTAAGGCAATAAATAAAAATGATATTAGAAATAAACAGAATTCAGATATTATAAAGCAAAAATTCATAGTTATAAAGATTATGGTAAATATTTTAATATTTTTATAAAAACAATTATTATAAAAAAAAAGACTGGTTAGAGTCATGTTTCGAACGTAATAATATAGGTACTAGCTGACTAAAAAGATGAAAACAAATGTATTTGTGAAGCTTCTTTTAAATTCAAGGTTTTCTTGTAAAGATAGTTTCATGAATGTCAACCTGTTTCTCTATTCGTTTATTGTGAGATTAATACAAACACATTTGTAGTTATTAACTTTAGTTACGAAACTACGAAAAGTACGAGATTAAGTAGTTTTTTTACTTGAGAATTGATCGCTGCAAGTGGGGACACATTTTATATTTCATTTTCGCCTTCAACGATCAGTCCAAAAGACATTTATTCTTTCATATTGAACAGAATGGCCACTGTAATTTTGATTTATTTTTAATAAAATATAGCTAATAGCACTGGTGGGATACGGACAAATGTTTTGATGCCTGATATACCAAAATTCCTCTAGCCGATATAAGGTGTACTAGTGCCAACGAGGGACAGTGGGAACGGGAGCGGTTGCAGTGCGGGAGCTAAATCTGATAATAACAAAAGAGCTTCCTCCTCATCTGAATAAAATGAATAATAATTATATACGGTCCGATCAAACACTTGACATAAACGTGCAACTTTCACTAAACACGTCAGCAAATGCAGAGTAAGCGCTCCCGCGGTCCCTCATTGGTTTCAGTAGGCCTAGAGATTCACTGAGTCCCAAAGCAGTTTAGTATTAGTTTATTCTCAAACTATAATTTTACTTTTTAGGAAATCCTTATTTATAGATGAAAATTATCAACACAATGTTATAAACACTTACGATTGGTGTTTTTGCCCACCTGCACAGGCATTTTGTCACAACATACTAAAAACAGGCGAATTTAGGAATATCAAAATTTGAACCAAAATCGAGATAACTGTTTATTTTTAAACGTTTTTGGATACTTATTCTATAATTTTCAGCCAAGATAATACTCAAAATTTACCGACAGGGTTTGATTTAAATAATTTTAAAAATGTTCAATTAATAATGAATAAAATTTACGTTATATGAGCCAGGAGTTAGTTTATGTCTCTATTTATTAATAAAGATTTAGACAAATTAAATCATTATTGTTTTGAATTTGAATTCCTGAGACTTCTTCTATAACTGGAAATGGTAATATGTTTTCAATTGTTAATCTTACCCTGTATATGTTATGCCTTAGTTTTCAGCTGGAAATTATCTTTTTAACAATAAATCACATAATTTGATTTGATTTCAAGATGTTGACAAAATTAATGTTTTAGCAAAAAAACATTTTTTTAAATTTTGTTGCCATTTTGAAAATAATCAGAAAAGCACTAGAGAAGCTCTGCGAGTATAATAGTGCCAACCCTAGAGTTAATCTGATTTGGGTATCTGGGATCAACTGATTCAGAAAAGTAGTAATGCTCCTGTCACTGAGAGACTCAACTTCTTGTTTGCTCTAGCTTTTGTTAGAACCAGGATTAGCAGAAGTAATTTCCGTGCAGATAATGGCATACACAAAACTGAGCAGATTGCAATTTAGAACCAGTTTTAGCTGGACGGCGGTTTTGGTTAACTGTCATTTTTGTAAAACTTAATACTGTAAATATTGCAGGTAATGAGCACATTTAGTGAGCAATTAGTCTTTGGTCATCACTAGATCATTATGCTTGAGGTACGCCTACACGAAACTCGGCATGCTTTTAAGCTTCAGCCCGAAAGGCTCTAATCGTTCTATTTCACACTTATTGCATAAAGGGAGATATACTTTCAAGGACTTGTTACATGTTCACTATTATTTAAAACAGGCTTATATCTATATGTTTAAACGATATTATTTTGATACTTTTTCAGCGGCAGGGGAAATTCTTAAAAGACCAATAAATATGTAAAACATTTTTCATACTATTGTTTAAAAAAAATGTGACGCTACGTAAATGCGATATGTTATAATACGATCCTGAACGTTTTACCGAATATTTGGTGGTATTTTTATTAGGAGTCAAGACAGGGTTTTTATAGATAACGCGTGCACTTAAAAAATTATCAAAATTTACGTGTTTCGTAGTGCGGGCAAAGTCTATACACTTTTGAATAGCAAAATTTGCGAGTAACAGTTATAGTTTTGATGAGTTAACGCTTTGAGCACATGATAAGATATTTGTTTCGAGTCTAAAATACATTTGATGTTCCTTTAGTAACAGGCATAAATAGACCCTGTATATGAGGCTTTGAATAAGAATGAAATTTCTCTAAAACTTGATTTCCAATTTCAACATTCATAAAACATTGAAACTAAAATATTTGTGTCGTGGTTGATTTCAGCGCAGGGATTTTAAGAGTTTTCGTGCCTAAAATAAGTAATGACTCTTTATCCCAGTAGCACTAAAAAATATGTAGGAGGGAGATCAAGACGTACTCCTTTTCGTATTAAACAAATTCTAAAATCTAAAATAAATCTATAAAGCTATAACCAGTTAACATGGAAAACGTATTCAAATGCACTTGTGACAAACGTTTGCCAAACTTATGTAATTTTGTCTTCCAATGGCATATTTGCCATGCCGGCCATCTGCATGTGGCAAGATAAGTCAATGCAAGACCTCTCTAACGATTTAATTAATGTGGGTTCCAGTTTTAGGCACTCCTTTACTACAAATTGGCTACATATTTACAATGACTTCTAGGCATAACCATATTCGAATCAAAAACTACAAAAAAGCTAAAAAAAAGTAGGGAAAACCAACCCAAACCAATTAAACCAGTCTGCAAAACACACTCAGTGGCAGTGTCGTAGGTATTAAAGTTTGAATGTCTACGCATTTGAAATCTTTCAAATAGACGACAGTACTTGAAAGATGGTCAGTCAAAAGAAAGTTTATTAATAAAAAATATTTTATCTACAAGCAAAGCAGTTACACAGTTTTTCAACACTAATGTTAAAACATTTTTTACCATTAGTGTTTAAATGTAAAACATAGTGTACATTACTAGTGATAAAAATAATTCTACTCAAAAACGAAGGGTTTTTGCCTCGGCTTTTGCTAACATCTCATTTTCATATTAGCAGTAGTAGTAGTAGTAGTAGCAGTAGTAGTAGTAGTAGTAGTAGTAGTAGTAGTAGTAATAGTAGTAATAGTAGTAGTTAGAGTGGGGGGCAGTAACCAAATGCCGCATAAGTGGGCTATGTAAAAACGCTGCTACGTGCTATGGAGCGCGATTCTATGCAGCTCAGGTGAGGATAGCCTGGCGGATAGGCAGTCTTATCCTGGATAATTAACCGCCCTCTGGCTGTTTTCCTATTGAGGCTGCCACACCTATCTCAGGTCCCTATTAAGTTGTATGGAGTTCCTACAATTAGGAGAAAGTGGGCTGTCCTTTATTCCTAATAAGTGTAGGTGCCTACTTAGTCTGCAGTGATTGGTCAGTATTCCGACCATATCCGCAGTGGTCTGGCGGCTCTTCGACAGCAACCTTGGTTTGTGATTGTTCTGGAAGCATGAAGGCTGATGACGGTACAAGGGGTGGATGTTCCAGGCAAAAAGGATCTCATTAATTAAAGATAAAACACATGATAAGGTATTCTCACTTAGTGAAACTAGTATAAACACAAACACTAGTGAAAAAAATGTCAAGTTTTTGGGAGACTGTTCGAGCTGCAAAAGAGTGGGCTACTTAGAGAGTTTGTAAGAGCTTGGTAGTAATGTGTATATATCTGATAAGAAATTTGAATATCTTAGAGATAGGTTGAGGAAAGCTTACTTCTCGCTGTTTTATAGTATTATCATGGTATATAGGGTGATTACTTGAGAGGGGAGACTTTCCATGCTAACCAAGTGTTCGGGTTGCAGGTGAGGGCTCTGCGAATCATGAATAAACTTGGATACAGAGAAGACTTTAGGCGTGACTTTGTTTAACTTGGAATACTGACGTTTCCATCAGTCTTTATTCTTGAAAATCTTCTGTCGAACAGAATAAAGGCCTATTTATGACGCATGAAGAGATCCACTTCCATGCCGCAAGGAATAATAAGGATCTACTGACCACATATTGCACACTGAAGAAGAGTTAAGGTATGTCAGAATTTATAGCGGTAAAACTTATTAATTTGTCAGAAACTTTTAGGTTTAAACCATTAAAAAGGTTTAAGAGAAGTATTAATGCTCTTCTTATAAAAAATGCTTTCGATAGTATAGAAGAGTTTTGGAGTTTCAGTTTTGCACCCTGAGCTTCAAGCTATAATCTATTAAGTTAGCAGCCTGGAAGTCATTTGTATTTCAAATTTAATCTGTTGCAGTTGTCTTTAGTTTTTTTTAAATATCATATTCTTTGAATTTGGACCTGATAAATTCTGTATTAAGCTTTACGGTTTAAGCAATTAAAATAAGCATGGCAGCGCATTTATTAGCTTTTCAGAACATATCTGACTACCCAAAACCCATAAATTCTTGGCTCTATTCAAAAAGTTATCCGTTTGATTAATTATCCAAACATCACGAGAAAACTTTCCCTATTCGAGCAACGTCAAATATGTTCCCTTTTCTTTAGATACTAAGCATTCTGATCTAACTAAATAAAGTTATTTGTTTTCTTTAAAAATGCCTCTCAGAGAAACACTAGTTTCGATTTGCAGGTTATCCCTTATTTCCCAATGTTCAAAGGTCCAAGTTTCGTGCCCCTTTCCCTTTCCTCACCCAAGCAACCAAGGTATCATGTATTGAATGATTGTAGTCTCTCTACAAATAAAGAGTCTTGAGATCAAATGTAAAATCAAATCAATCACACTAGGGTTAACAGTTGACACTAATAACCTCCGTATTCACTAAAAAGGTTTAGTGAATTTTTTAGTTTTAGTTTAGTGTTACTTAAAAATCTTAGTTTGCCAGTTAATTTTGCTTTTGTCATTATCATTTTGCAGTTGTGACATTTAGAAAAACTAGCTGGCCCAGTAGACTTTGGTCTGCCCTTTCTGTTAGATGGAGTGATGAGTTTCCAGTGGAATTATAAGAATATGGGGTGTATTCACCACATCGTTCAGAAATGTTATTGAAAAAAAACATATTGGTTTTATAAAAAAAATACGTAATAAAACAATACAAAAAACAGTGTTGAGAAGTCTAGGTAACCAGACGACCAAAAATTATGTAAATTGGTTCAGTACAACTACCTCACGTACTTGCTGAATAATTTGGCTTAGTCTTTTAAATATATAGATTATTTGTCCGATTGTTGAGAAATTATTTTAAACTTATAACTGTCAAGTTAGGTCCAAATTTAAACCTCTGAATATGGGCATTAAACGACAAATCCGTACGCACCAAAAAAAAATGAATTGCTATCACAGCAAGCCCATGCTAGTCCAAACTGACAGGTTTAAAGCAAAGGGTGACGTGGTGAAACGTTACTATAAGAAAAAATGTAATAAAAATGAAATGTATAATAGAACCCAGAACTTCTCTCGTTGGTAATAAGTTATTACCAATAACTATATTATATAAATTCATAAAATGTGTTATCTGTGTGTAGTGGAACTCTGATTTTTTTTAATTTGTTTTAAATCTATTAGAATTATTAATAATATTGTACATAGTCTATAAAAAATAAATTATGCCATTTATCATTTTCCTAAATGAAAAATATATTCTATGGAATTTTTAAACAATTTATTAGGCTACCATTGTCTTTTAACATAGGATTCTTAGCCCTGTCCGCCAGTTGATTTTTGTACACAATTTTAAATCAATTAAATAAGGAGTTTTTTTGGAACTGTACTTTTAAATATTTCATAGACAGCCATTTTTTCCGCCATATTGCCTTTGCACCCAAATTTTCAGTTTATTTCTACATCACACTAAATTTTTGTGCAAAATTTAAAGTTCTTTGGATAAGTAGTTACATTATGATTTTTTAAACATTTTATGAACTCCATTTTGTTCCAACATTTTGGAGTCAATCGGATAAGTAGTTTTTGAGCTATGCCTCGGATAGACCGAGGCATATGGGACAGCATGTTTTTCGGGATCTAGAAACCCTAAAACGCAAACATCTGCAAAATCTCGGAGGGAGTTTTTTTCTCGATTCAAATACTTCCTTCTTATGAGGGAAGTAGAAACGGCAATACTGAATATTTCCAAGAAAAGATAAGTTGTTAATGTAAATTTAAATAGCAGTATTAGGTGGATTGAACATAAAAAAGGTCTATTGTATAATTTCAATCACCTCGTAGCAAAAAAAACTACTTCGATTAAAATATACTTTTTTAATTTTTAATTTCATCTTTTAAAAGTACCGACAGATCTGGTGATTTGTGTTTAATTACACCCATATCGCATTACGTGACGTGGAAATACTACTTTATTGATAAAAAATGTACACAAATTGTTAAAATGACTCGTCATGACTCTCGAACAGTTTGAGATAATCATGTGAAATTGTAGAATGATGTATGGGAAAAGTTACCGCGAGATGCAATGATATTCGTTCGTATTTTTCTAAAAAAAAATGGAGTAACATATGTAACGTATGAATAATCAGAGTGGTATTTGCTAATATTGTATTAATACAAATATTCATTATTTGCCAGCGGCCACATGTTAATTTTTTAGGGCACCGCAGGTTGTACATTCCCTGACGTTGCCATAGAGGATACAGATCTGGACCCAGCGAGGACAGCATGCGTGTCTCGTTAAAATATCAAATGTCTCTTCATCTTTTTTTCTCAATAGATAATTATTTTTGAGAGCTACTGATGAAAGGATAGTTTAAAAAAAAACCTTTTTAACCTATTGAAAACTCCATATGCTTTTAGGATTTTGTTTTTGAACGTCCCTGTTTTGGAAAGTCGTCATAAAATCTCATTTAGGAGGTATTGTAAAAAAGACCTCTTTTCATCCCCTTAAGATTTATTTTTAATTTTTATGTAAAATATTTTGTGCGTATTGGTTTGAAAATCAATTTGGCATATAGAATTGTCATTCTATACACAGTTTTAAGCATATTTGATTAAATCAATCTGCATGTTTCTGACAAGAAACAAACATTTAGAAAACTAACACCGAGAGACTTCAAGACTATTTCTTGTGCGGTTTCTAACAATTAGCTTCGTCAAACGATTCGATAAAGAGCCTTGTCAGGTTTAATGTTATTTCATGTACTGTTTGGCGAATTCCATTATCGAACTATGGAGTTCAGAATAAACACTTGAAACTAATGCAAAGCAAACACCCGAAACCGAACATCCTTGTGATGCCACTAGAAACAAGCAAACATTGAGATATATAAATACATTAAACGGGCTACAGACTGACACAACAGATACCGTTCTGTTGGCACTGCAATGAAAACAGGCGCCTCAAGTGTATTTAGTATTTACTACACAAACAACTGTTCCATTCATAATTTTAGTAGGCAGTCAAAAGTAATAATATTTCTTGCTATAATTAATAAAAGCCCAGTTTAATACTACCTGGTAGCCGACATTAACTACTGAGCTTTTATGGTTAAATGATAATAAACGCTGAAGAAATAGCGGTTCATAATACCAGCTGATTTCTATTATCTGGCTTTAAAATATATTTTATCTGCAAATAGAGTTAATGACTCTTTGCTCTTTTAAAGCTTTACATTTTTTACTCCAAAGCCATGAAATATAGGATATTTTGTGCTAAGGCTAAAAAAATTAGACAAAGAAATTTGTTGATAAAAATACAGGGTAACTTCGATTACCTGAACAAATAAAATTCTGACAAAAGAAATTTTTGTCGGGTATGAAACCGAAACCAAAGGACTTTGTGGACTGCATTCTTTCTTCTGCATTGACAATTTTCAAAATTGTCCAATAAAGCAATAATATAATAATTCAAACAATGTAAAGATGAATATTCTGTTTCTACTTTAAGATACATTTGTGTATCTGTCTCAGTTTCTGCTCAAATTAAAGATTTTTTGGACATAGGAGGGAATAAATGTCAAGAGATGAAGAAGCAACAGAAATTATGTGAACTACAAAATTCGAAAGAAAGTACTTTTGAAAATGTGTAAGTGGGCAATGATTAATGTTGAAGCTCAACACGATACAAGCTTTCAAAACGCATTTTTAACTCAATTTGGTATGACTGTCAGGTACAATGAAATTGTTTGACAACTGTCGATTTATTTAGCTATATTTACATAGTTCTTGCCGCGTTAAGGCCGATCCTCACCTAAGCAGCATACAATCGCGCTCCATAGCACGTAGCAGCATTTTTACATAGCCCACTTATGTGGCATTTGGTAGCAGTAAAAACAAGCAATCTCATTTTTTTTCATAGATGATATATATGATATAGATGATACGTTTTACATCATCAGTATAAATTTAAGATATTTAGAGAATATAAAATGCTTTGATTTTTATATGGCTGGAAGGAAAAAGTCTTTAAATAAAAAAAAATACAATTTTATTTTTATTTTATCCTTACAGTAAGTAACCTTATATAAAGGGGAAAAATATTTTTATATTCATTTCAATGTTTCCGTTTTTCGAAACATTTAGTCTATATATATTAATTTATATATATATATATGTATATATATATATATAAATATAATATATATATATATATATATATATATATATATAATATATATATATATATATATATATATATATATATATATATATATTTATATATATATATATATATATATATATATATATATATATATATATATATATATATATATTAATATATATAGATAGTCTTGTCGAAAATATAAATCGATTGCAGGAACTTTGAGTTTACGTGCATGCGAAGGAACATATATATATATATAATATATATATATATTTATATATATATATATATATATATATATATATATATATATATATATATATATATATATATATATATATATATATATATATATAATATACCGGCTTATAGTGCAAATTTCGTGATGAAAAAGCGTATTTTTTATACACCTCCTAACCATTATTTCTTCATTTTACAGCAGGCTGAAGAGGCAAAATATACTGACAATAAAATACCTGATAGCACTGACAGAAGGTCACCTTTACCTGCAGTAAAATAAAAAAAGGTTACGAGGCTTATAAGAAATAAATGTTTTTATCAAGAAATTTGAACTACAAACCAGTATTGCTCAGAAACGAGTAAAAGAAATTCATCAGCGTAGCTGAGCGGGGGAGGGAATCTACAGGGTCTCCCATTTAAAAATCAAAATTTTGGTTTATGTCTCAGAAATCGCGTTCCCCAGAAAAAATCAGACTACATCATTGCATTCAGCATAAAAAGTCTCTTATCAGACGAATTTTTACCTTTGTGGCATGTTAAAAAAACAGCCGATATACGAGAGTGGTCGGAGAATGCAATATTTTCAATTTCACCCTGTATCTGGGAATCGAAGCAAGCCAAAAAAATAGCAGCCTAATACGAAAACCACAACTCTCTATCTATACTAATAAGGAAAATACGCCGTAAAACAACGAAAATAGGTGACCGTGTACATAGGCTTAGTATAACACTTAATGAATTTTTTCTGCCACCCGACAAAATGTAGTATGGCATTTTATTATATTATACATATGTACTGTAGTGTTATTTTTTATAGTTATCTGCATTTGAAGTGCCTTCATAAAAGTAAAGTCCAATAAAGGCCGTTTTACATGCTGCAATTCTTTCTTGCAAGTTGCAACTTGCAATTGTACCTTTTGTCAAACTGCGCATACCTTTGTTCAAGACTATTGCATATTGCAAAGAAGAATTGCAGCATGTAAAACGGCCTTAAGGAATCCGTTTAATATGTCGCACCAAACATTAATGCAAAAACTCGCTGATTACCTCTTTCTGTGATCCAGCGAGGATGGTTTTGAAACCAAAAGCGACAGTTGTGTCTGTTTACGATTCCATTATTATGGAATCGATTTTCAAGAGAAAATTTTCATCTTGATCATCTGTACAAATCGGAAAATCTTGCTAAAAATCCATTTTTTAGACGGACTATCTTGTTCTAATTTTTGGACTAATTTAGTTTTGTAAGAGCGGATAAAGTTTCTATTCAGGATTCTCCAAGATGAACTTACGGAAACACCGGTATTTTAATTTATTTTTGATAGGGTTATCATGGGGTTATTTTCAACTTGCTGGATTAAAGCAGCAGTACTTTTATCATTTTCAGTCGTCCTTCGTCTATTTCTCTTAGGTTTTACGAAGCTGCCATGTTCTCTCAAGTTTTTACATAAACTTGAAAAGGTTTTTGCATCGGGGACTCTTCTATGCGGATAACGCTGTGCGTAAACTCTTTTTGCTTTCCTGCAATCTGACCCGCAGTTTCCAATACCAGTAACATATCTACTTTTTCTTTGTTGCTAAATTGGTTTATTTTCAAATAAATATTGTAACTTTTATTTAAACTTGACAATATCTTTGACACAACAATGGCAGGTGAAACAATTGCTATAACAATGGTTGCCATAGTAATATTCATGGCATACTTACTAAAGAAATTTATACTATAAGCCGGTATAACTCAGAAACGAGTACAGTAAATAAGTTTGAGTATATGACAAAAAAGTTTCTAAATAACCTGTACTTTCGCATATGCGTAATCTCAAAGTTTGTGCAATCGATTTATATTTTCAACGCGTCGCGACGCCTAGCTCTTAATAGGCGCTGAATTTTTTACACTTTCAAAAATATTAATTTCAGACGTGTCGGCCAAAATGCCTGCGTCAGTGGGTTTAAAAAAGGCATTAAAACTAATAAAGTAATTTCTCTTGTCCACTTACAAATGGATCACATAATAAATTTTAAGAGTTTTGTGACCCATTTGTAAATGCATAAAAGAAATTACCTTCTTGCCCTTAGAAAATCTCCAATACATATATATATATATATATATATATATATATATATATATATATATATATTTCTTTTTTTTTCTTTTTTCTATATAAAAAAATGGTTAAACCTCTTAAAAATCTAAAGGTAGGAGGGCAGCTGCTTAGATGCACACACATCCATTCATATACATCTATATATTCATTAAGTTTGTTTCCAATTTCTCAAAAAAATATCTTCTTTCTGTTTTGACTATTGTCATTTTTATTTGCCATGTCGTATAAAGTCCATTATATTCCTAACAAGTAAAATTAGTTTGTCAATTTTTTCTTGTCCTTCGTTTTTACTTTTTAATGTAAACTATATACATATAATATAATTAATGTGCTGCATGTTTGCATTTGACGTTTAGCGATTCCCCAAGGCTACACAGACAATTAAAACTTGCTGCCGCCGCGACGCTCTGCTTAGGCGAGAATGGTATTATGTAATTCCATGCAGACAACTGTAAACAACATTTTGCAGCACTACGCCGCACAAAGGTACCGATCGCTAATTTAATCGTTCAAAAATGTTTATTAATTATATTTAAAAAAAATATTATGCAAAAATGTCCATATTGATCAAACAATAAAAACCACAAATTAATTTTTTTATTATTTTGTTATTCGGCCTTTCCAGCGGAGCACGAAATACTGAATTTTATCAGCGCTGAAAAGAGAACTCACGCCATCAGTTATTATCACAATATTAAACTTAGTGATCACACGGTGTTGCACAGTAGAAAATCTAAAGCCATTAAAAATTAAATATTATTAAATATTTTAATTACCTAATAAAAAAACTACTTTGAGAAAAACGTTTTTACGCATTTTGTGTATATTATAAATAAGTTTTCAGCTTCGGAAGTAAGCGCATCGGATAAGTGCAGTTTGCATTACCTTTGAATTTTTCATGTGACGCCTTATATTTAAAGCTGTTCCAAGATATTTAGTGTTTGTTATAGTCGAATGCGGTCTTATCGTGCGGATCCAAGGGTCACCAACATTGAATACCAAAATGTTGTGTGATTCTTTTATCGAGCTATTAAATCTCGATGGGCTATTTACAAATATACAGGGAGAAAGAAAATAGTTTTTTTTTATTATATTACGCAATATTATTAAGATAGCCACTTAATATTATTTTATATATTAAATGACGAGGGACTAAATAAGAAAATTCGCTAAATACGTATTTTGTTAAAAATTTTTGGTAGGCAAAAACAAAAATACACAAAATGGCAAGCGCTTTAATAAAGTCGGAAGGCGGCTCGAATCAATAGAAAAATTAGGATATGTTCTGTTTATACAGCCACTTAATAAAAGTGAGATTTTTTTATCATTTATCACCAAAAATTATGAGCCCCGCTTGACCTAAAAATCTAACCACTTATACACTGTCATTTATTATTATTTATTATTTTAAATGCGGGCCACCCCTGTGTGTTTTTTTTGTATTGTGAGAACACAAATTTTGCAAAAATATTACACACTTTTGTTAAAAACACAAGATAATTAGTTATTACTTCCCTCGTGAAATTTTTTCAGATCTTTACGTTTAGGGGTCCCTAAATACCGGAAAACATGTTTTGTCATTTCCGTCTGTCTGTAGGTATGTCTGTCCGTCAGTCTGTGTGTTCGCGGCATAGCTAACAAATTACTTATTCGATTTATTTATGTATATATATATATATATATATATATATATATATATATATATATATATATATATATATATATATATATATATATATATATATATATATATATATATATATATATATATATATATATATATATATATATATATATATATATATATATATATAATATTATATATATATATATATATATATATATATATATATATATATATATATATATATATATATATATATATATATATATATATATATATATATATATATATATATATATATATATATATATATATATATATATATATATATATATATATATATATATATATATATATATATATATATATATATATATATATATATATATATATATTATATATATATATATATATATATATATATATACATATATATATATATATATATATATATATATATATATATATATATATATATATATATATATATATATATATATATATATATATATATATATATACATATATATATATATATATATATATATATATATATATATATATATATATATATATATATATATATATATATATATATATATATATATATATATATATATATATATATATATATATATATATATATATATATATATATATATATATATATATATATATATATATATATATATATATATATATATATATATATATATATATATATATATATATATATATATATATATATATATATATATATATACATATATATATATATATATATATATATATATATATATATATATATATATATATATATATATATATATATATATACATATATATATACATATATATATATATATATATATATATATATATATATATATATATATATATATATATATACATATATATATATATATATATATATATATATTAATATATATATACATATATATATATATATATATATATATATATATATATATATATATATATATATATATATATATATATATATATATATAATATATATACATATATATATATATATATATATATATATATATATATATATATATATATATATATATATATATAGCCTGTATTTTTCGTTAGCCCCGAGTTTCTGGTAAAGCGATTTTACCGATTTTTATATATCAAATTTTGTCTTATAATTAATAAAAAAATTTACTTATTTTAAACACGCTTTAAAATTGGAACAAGTATTCTATAATTATTTATTTATTGCCTACAAAATTACAAATGTACTAAAAAAGTAAGCAAAAAAAATGGTGTCAAATCTAATAAAAATTTTTTTAAATTAAAATTCACTGGCTAATATTTAGGAGCCAATGGCAAAAGCTCTGAGAATCGGTATAAGGAATGAACAGAAACTTGTGCATGAAAAAAAAACATAATTTAATAATAACCCGAAAAAATCGAAAGGCAAAAGACTTAATGCAATTTATGATTTATACACGTCAAAGACTAATATAATCAGAAACTTTTTAATATTATAGACTAAAAAATATCATCTTCTGAGTCGTCCTCAAACGGCGCAATGATCATTGGTGTTATTTCGATATCTAGAACTCGTTCTCGATTTCACCAATCCCATATTAATTTCTCCGTATGTTCCACAGATTTCTTCCAGTACTCCGGCGTAATATAATTTGATGAATCTTGCCAAACAATTTGCACTTCGTCTGATGTAAGACCATCATTCACGTGTTTTTCGTAATATGATTTTGCCCCAGCCCATATTAATTCTATTGCGTTAAACTGGCAATGGTATGGCGGCAGTCGTAAAACCTCATGTCCATTTTCCCGTAATATTTCATCTACGGCATATGTTGTTGGTTTTTTAATAGATTTTGCCTTTAAAAGAAGTTCTAGTTTTGGTAAAGGATTTTGTTTTTGTTTTATTAGCAAGTCATAAATATCACTTTTCTTCCAGGCTGAAGTAGGTTGTTTATTTAAGATTCTTGAATGATAAGAGGCATAGTCCAGAATGATTAAAGATGGAGCATCTAAATTTGGAATCAGTGGTCCTTTTAACCACTTTTCAAACAGTTCACAGTTCATATTATCATGGTAGTCCATACTTTTGGATGTTGAAGAAAACAGTAAACTTGCACCTAGAAATCCTGTTGAAGAACCTGCATGCAAAATGATGAACCGTTTTCCCGTCCCACATCCCTTTTTTCTCTTGACACTTTTTACAGACTCGTCCTGCCGAGATTTGGAACCACTTCCATTAGGAAATATCCAAGTCTCTTCTAAAAATACCACTTTTCTAAATTTCGAATTAACATTTTCCGTGTATTTCTTTAAAAACTGACTGACTTGCTATATGTGGCCGCTCGCATAAAAATCTTGGATTACAGTCTTTTTTATATCGAAAACCCAAAATTTTTATTAATTTTGACAACGATTTTAGTCCAATTTCCAATATGCCTCGATTTTTTAAAGCTTCTTTTAAAACTTGAAGGGTTATATTAGTTTTTGATGTGTATAAATCGTAAATTGCGAACATCCATTTTTACACTGTCGCTTAAGTCTTCTGTCTTTGGCTTTTTTCGTGTACATTTCTTCCTCTTCTTCGTTAGTAAATTATGCTTTTTTTCATGCACAATTTTCTGCACAGTCCTTATACCGATTCCCAGAGCTTTTGCTACTGTCTCCTGGATATTGGCCGGTAAATTTTCATTTTCGTAATATTTTATTAGATTTAATACCATTTTTTTCGCTTGTGGATGCAGAAAACCCGAAAATGATTTTCTATTACTCATTTTGTCACTGACTTGTCAATCGGACTTTGAAGTGACTCAACTCAAAGATTTTTGCAACTGCTGGTATTTATATGTTTATCCTCTTTTTTCATATGAAAATATCATAGGTCTATCTAATTCATCTTCAGAATTTTATGCGGAGGATATGATTACACGTAATAATAGAAAAACAAACTTAAAAAGTTTGTCGTTGATAAATCATATGACCTGCACGTTAACACTGCTTTTGACTAGTGTTCTTTTGCAATAGTAATCCAATAACATGTATGCTGTACATTTTCTAATATATTTCACAAAATCAATCAATCAATCAGTTGCAATATATTTGTCATATTACAATATTTTACTAGAATCATATTTTCTTGGATATTAAAGGTTGTTCCCGTGAATCCGTCCGTCCCCCTCCTTTCTATAAATCTCCAAGCTTCGCTAGGCTCGGGTGTATTAAGTATAAAGCGGCTGTCCTATTAACTTGTATAGTTCATCTCCACATTTTAAAATATTTTGTTATGAACAAAAAATAACTTTTTTGTAAAATTTGGAATGGTTATAGGTACTATATTCTAGGTATGTCTAAATCCCATTAGCGGTTTAGATTTTACCGCCATTTCGTAGAAAAACTTAAGTTAATCCAGTCGGATCCCGAAGATATTTTGGTCAGTTTCGATGTAGAATCACTATACACAAATGTTCTTGTTAACGACTCAATTTCCATAATATTAAACATATTGGAACAAAATAATCTTGATAATACCTTAATAGACCTAGTGGAAGCTAGTCTTACGTCTACTTATTTAATTTTTCAATGAATTTTTCATGAACTCAGTAGCAGCTGTGGGATATCCTCTACCACCTGTGGTAGCAAATATCTTCACGAAGGCCTTTAAGGATATTGATTCAACATCCGCTCCACTAAAACCAAAACAATGGTTCAGATATATAGATGATATTACTTTGTTCGGCCTCATAGACAAGAAAATCTCCTCATATTTCTGGATCACCTTGATCAACAACATCATAATATTAAATTCGCAAAGGAAATTGAATCTAATGGAATGATTCCCTTTCTAGATTTATATATTCAAAGGAAGGAAAACGGTACATTAGAACACTCTGTGTATAGAAAATCGACGCATACAAATAGACACTTAAAAGCAAATTCCAATTACCATCCAGCACAAAAGAAATCGGTTATAATCTCACTAGTATTTAGAGACATTTCGATTTCTGATCAAGTTTCTCTACCATCGGAAACATCGAAACTGACTGAAGCTCTGAGAGGGAATGGCTATTGCACTGAATATATTACGAATTCATTTAAAAGATATAGTAAGACTCCTTGAAAGGAGAATAATAAGGAGCCACCTTAGGCAGTGTTGTTCTTTTCTTTATACAGACAAAATAGGACGATTACTTCAGCGGTTCAACATACGTACAATCTTCAATACACATAAGAAGATTAGATAATGCTTGCGATCCCCGAAAAATTTTGTACCTTTTCAAATAGAAGAAGTATATAAAATGTCTTGCTTCTGCAGAGAAGTGTACGTAGGAGAAACAGGACGCTCAATTTCCACTAGACTTAAGGAACATAAACTATGTAATAAAAATAAACAAATGTTTCAATCTGCTGTAGCTGAACACCAGCATACCACTGACCATATTATAAATGAAAAAAGAGCCATGGTTATAGCATCGTTTCCATGATTTTATATACAAAAAATTAGACAATCCATTGAAATTTTTAAACATTTCAATAGAGTTACGGTCGATATCGGACGATGGATTACCTGTAATATCGCACGTGGAAACCGATCTTAACGCATGGTCATAGTTCGGAGAGTACAGGTCGGGTATAAAGGCCCGCCTGAATCTCTCCGAACTCATTCAGTGCTCAGATCTCGTGAAGTAAAGATCCCTGAAGATGCCTCGTGAAATCAAAGGCGAAACGTCGGATATTAATTCCAATTTCTCACGATCTAATCCCAAGAGCTATGTTTTCTTAATTGACCAAAGCCGTGAAGGCTTCCGTTCTATGTTGACCGAATAAATGTTGAAAAGGCCCTAATTATAACACAGCAACATTATATAAATGACCTCCATAAAACATGAATTATTCTACACGTCGACCCAGAAGTCGACCTTATCTCCGAAAAGGAGAATATGTTCGGACATTTCAGAAATTGCATCTTCTATTTTAAACCGTTTTCAAGTTGCAGCATTCAAAGAGATTTCTTGGCGGATTATCGCCATTGCAGGCAGCGATTTCATACCGATGGCTTCACGGCAATTATGAGATACGGATTCCGAGGGAAACGACAGACAATTAGAGATAGTTAGAGATAAAAAGCCGCGGAGAAACAAAACTTTTAATGCGGCTTCTTGGAAAAATACTTATGTGGCTGACGGGTTGGCTAAAGTATTATTATAATGGAGTTCTATTACCTAAATTAAATGCGTTATTGTTCTAATAATTATTATCTATTGTGAATGCTCATATTGTTGAAAACATCAGCAACATATTGTCAAAATTGCCATGGGTACTTTAAACTCATACAAATGTGTTCTGAGGTAAATCATGTTCTTTTTGATATATATATATATATATATATATATATATATATATATATATATATATATATATATATATATATATATATATATATATATATATATATATATATATATATATATATATATATATATATATATATATATATATATATATATATATATATATATATATATATATATATATATATATATATATATATATATATATATATATATATATATATATATATATATATATATATATATATATATATATATATATATATATATATATATATATATATATATATATATATATATATATATATATATATATATATATATATATATATATATATATATATATATATATATATATATATATATATATATATATATATATATATATATATATATATATATATATATATATATATATATATATATATATATATATATATATATATATATATATATATATATATATATATGTATATATGTCTCGCAAATATTTTTTTCTTGAATGTCTGGATATGCCACGAAGGTCTGAGGCCTAAGAATAATGCTCCCCTTACATTGTTGTTGGCCTTTTTTTGGTGACCCATGCCCATGCCATTACAGGGCGCGCAGTCGGAGTTTTCATCGACATTATCCAAAATGCTTTAATAATCTATAGGAACGTGACATGTGGGAAAATCTACGTTTAAATATATTTGTCATAAATTAAAAACGGATTTTAATTTAGGCTTTTTTCACACGATATTAAACGATTAACGTTAATTAAACTATTGTTAAAAGCTATTACCCATTCCTCCAGAATTAATACTATATCTAGTATATTATCAAACCAACAAAAGTAACATATTTGTATTTTTCATAATCAATGTGAGACTACAAACGTCATCACAGCAGAATAACAAGTAGTTCGTTAATGAAGGTCAGAAACATACAAAGTAAAATAATGACCTACAAAAAAATCAGCTATATTATAATTGCAACGAGGAGTATTTACAATGTCAGTCATAAATCAATTACAAGCGAAAACAAAACACATCCCATATATTTGTCAAAAATCGTTCGGGTATTCGATAAACGCGGGCGGTCGTAAACAAACAATTGTTTTCGCTACCGCAGAACATGATTAAAGACTATATATAGCTTAACACCAAAAAACGAATGAATTAAGCTGGGGGTTTTGTTAATTAATTTTCGTTTATTAACTTTCTTTGCAAGCTGTAGACAAGGTATGATTATGAAAAGAACTTACCTATCGGACTTTTATTGCATTTATTGTTAGTTTCTTCACAACATTTCGATTATTATCTCTAGTCGTTATCAGATGCAAACTGTTTGCACTTGATAATAACTGGAAATACTGTACTAGTCGAAACTTGGTTAAGAAAGCTTCAGCAGAACGTAGTTAAAGATTATAGTAGGCTTAATGCCGAAAACGTTTGGATAAATAACTAGCCTGGGTGGTTTTCTCGATGGTTTTGGTTGTTAACGTTTTTTTGAAAGTAGTAGACAATGAACGATTATGAAAAGAACTTACTGTTCGGATATCCACTGACTTTATTGTTAAAAAGTCCGCGCATTCCTCTTTCTGGACCGGAAATTTTTGAAATTGGTGTTTTTTAACCTTCTAAGTGCTTTAGCTCGATGACGGTACGTCGTAGAGATACGCTTCTCTGTGATTGATCGCAGGGGATAAATGGGCCCTTTTTTGGTAAAAGCGCGATTTTGGTGGGACTTATAATAAGGTGGCAGAGGCGTCCGATATGGGTACTCCGAGGGACACTCTTTTCGAAACCCCGATGATTCAAAATGCGGGTCACTATGGTTAATTTTTCGAGGTGGGGCATTTGTATTTTTATTTCCCGTCCAAAGATCTCTGACAAGTTCGGTAACGGGCAATATCGAAATACGGGATGCCACTTTAAAAAAATAACAAAGGGTAAAACATGGGGCAACTTTGAGGGCATTTTGCGGAGTCGAAACCCTCACTACGTTGTCAAGGTAAAAAGGAGGTTCGATGGGGAATATAAAGCAGATTTAAAATCAATATATACCTTAAATGACTAGAAAGCGGTCGAAATGCAGAAAAACAAAAAACATTGTTTCCGGCTTTTCAATTTTCCCATATTTCACTCTTTTTTTTTCGAGAGGAGTACCGAGAGGCGGAAATTGTTTATGGGACCCCAAATCTCCACCTAGGGATTGAAAAAGCAAGCAAAGAGACGTCTTTATTCTATTCGTCTAGAGTCTGTTGTAAAAATCAGCTCGATCAGAGTGAGGGGTGAATTTTGAGAAATTATTGTATTGTAGGATGCACGAATTCGAAAAACTGGGTAAAATCTAGTTTGTAAGTAAAAATGCATTATATTTCCATTTGCCATTGGATTTACAACTTTTTCAAGTTGGCCTGGCTCTGAGCCAGCTACGTAGCTTTGCCTGATATGTTATAATAAGCAGTGTGATAGGGTCGCGATGTTTTTAACCGGAAATGTCCCTAAAATTTGCAAATATCGTGGATCTATCTATCTTGAATGCTTTGACCCTATCCAAATAAAGTTATAGCAAGTATTTTATGTACAAAATGAATGTCGTTACAATACAAAATAATAAAGACATGGATGGTGTGGAGATTTAAAGCTATGCATATTTGTGTTTTATTTATTAAGGTATTTTTTCCCTTTTAGTAAAGGCAATCAATGTTTACTACTTTCAGTATGTTTAGTAAAAGCTGGTAAAGTATAGCTTTTTTCGATAAACGCAGGACTTAGTAGTAGGTATATTCTTATTTTTTGTTTTATACCTATGCGGTATTTAAAGTATCGCTGTCTTTAATATGTTATATGGTTTCATGATATATATTTATATATGGGATGTTAAAGCAATCCGGTTCGGAGTACTTGTATTTTTCAGCAACCGGAGGATTCAACAGCAGCTTTGATTTAATTTTTGACATGTATGTATTGGGTATATAAAATCGCCTCTCTTTCTAAGTTCTAAAGCTCTTGCGGGCTAATATGCTTATATTGACTGATAATCATTATCAGTGACCACTAAACAGTTACAACAATTAATTTTAAATTTGCACCAAAAATCGTCTCGGTCAAAGTCTCGCGGGATTTTGGGAGTAATGGATGTAGATCTTCGATATTTTAACGTAAAAGGTTTGAGAATGCACAAATTGATAACAGTCAAATCCAAAACAGATATAGTTGTTAATATATGTTTTTAGAATAAGAATTGACAGCTGTCAAACTGTCAAAAATGACAACATAATATGGATTTGAAGTATTACTTCAGTTCAAGTTATCAAGTCAGGATCTAGTGACTATTGTTTTCATTCTGCCCAACAGAGGCGTGACGTCTGTATATATCTTGTTAGTTTTTTTACAACTTTTTGCATTTGACTATGACTAGAGACACTGTACTAGTGAAATTTCCGCTGGTTTTCGATTTTCACTTGTGTATTGTCTAACATGACATATATTTCGTTGGTTAATATAGCATTTACCAGAACCCACTATACATAGTAGATAAAGGGCAACGTAAATATAGGAATTTTGAATTTACAAGAACGAAATAATACAGTAAATGAATGTGAACTGAATGGCCTAATATATCTAAGGAGTATAATAAGTACAGGTAATTAACATAAAATTGGTCTAGACATACTACTGAGTTTTTATTCATATTTATATTTTTATTAGTAGAAATAAGTATAAAAATAAATAATTAAATAGGAAACAAAAATTATTAATACAAATTTAGAAGAGGAGAATTGTTAATATCTAATTGGTCCTTTAAAATAAGGTCAAAATGTTTGCATTTATTGATTTCTAAAGCTTCTAAAAAATTTAATTTTTGGCTTTTTTATTTTATGTATAAAATTTTGAAATTGTCATCAAAATTGTGATTCTCTGTTTTTAAATATTCAAGTGGAGAATTTGTTTTCTTTTAAATAAAAGTCGGTGTGATCTTTTATTCTGGTTTTAAAAGATCTACCAGTTTGACCAATATAAAATGTATTATATGAGCCGCAATTTAATTTATAAACACAACTTTTGTAGTCTTTTTCAGATTTATTTTTGTTATTTTTGATTATTGAAACATTGTATATTCTTATAAGGCCAAGTTAGTCAAAAAGCTTAAGATGTCTTTAATCGACGTTTGAGAATTTGCGACACCATGATGCAACAAGTCGACTATTACTTAAATGGTATTTAAAAAAGAGGTAAAGCAATGCACTGTTTATCATGAATGAACTGCTGAATGAAGTGTTATAATATCCCAGAGGGATTACCGAAAGAAGATATTCTTGGTCGGCTTTTACTGGATTAAAAACTTGGTAGTTCTATAATACATGCGTTTAAAGAAATAATATTAGCTGATATAGCGAATTCTGTTGTATCACTTGGACCTGATAAGCTAGTACCGATGGTATAATTGAGTTGGAATGGGTTCTTACATATTTTTGCGACTTTCTTAAAAAAAAAATCCGGTACCTGACCCAATAACTAGATATTTCATTTACAGCTTAAAAAGTCGTTGGTAGTTTTTTAATACTGCATATTTACATACTTGGACAATTGGATTTTTTTGTCAACAACCCGAAAATAATCTAAAAAATAAAAAACTATTTTATAATACATATCAAGGAGCACACATGCCTTAATAGGCTTAAATAAATGTATATTATTCCATTAATGTGAGTCAAAAGAATGACTCTGTAGGGTGCTACAGATTAACCGTTTAACCTTCATCAAAAAAATGTTTGCCATCGGTTCACTCTCATTTATTTTAATACATCACGTAAGAAAACCAGGATTAGTTACCCACTTCATAAACATTGGGCGGGTATCATAGTGTCCTAAAGACTAGTATAATCGCTCCTGGAATAAAAAACGTGTATTTCTGTAAAAAGACGCAACTGTTTTCGATTTAATTGCGTTCTTGTATAAAAGATTATACCATAATGAACTCGATAATGAATCAGATTAACGTACAATCCACGTTTTACTTCCTGCTAATTTACGAGTTTCTATCGAACGCATATCACGTTCAACTGGTTTTAAAGAGGCAATTTTCGTGTCGAAAACCAACTCTTTGTTGAATGCAAAAACCAAATTTAATTTAGAAATTTAGTTAGAGGTTTATAATGACATGTTTCTAAGCATGCCTCTCGAGTTACTTTTAAGTTATTTTAAAATTATTTCGCATGGATGTACTAGTTCAAACTCTTTAAATTAAAGATATATTCTGATTTCTTAAAAGAAGCCCTGCTAGTTTTGTATTCTTTTGTTTTTAAGCCCGTATTTTCACATATATACTACGGTATATTACGGGTCTTACTAGTTTGCCGCCAGATTCGCACAGTAGTATTATGTGAGGGTCTTTATATATTAGATATAATATTCATGATAGTTTGCTAAATACTTCTACAAAATGGCGCTGCGTAAATGAAATTCCTTTGATTGACAAAGGATTGGCGATGGAGATATAAAGATATTATTTTGAATCAGCTACCGTGTTACGGCAGCTACGAAGATACAACGATCGCAATAAGTATATCATGGCCGTGTTTCGCAGTTACATAATTTATTTTAATGTCTATATACATACATATATATATATATATATATATATATATATATATATATATATATATATATATATATATATATATATATATATATATATATATATATATATATATATATAAATAAGAACAGCTATTCGTATTCATGTCATTAATTTTTTTAAGTTTTTTTTGTTTTCATTAGAAGTATATTTTTTTTAGGCAACCCATTAAAAAATATTTTGTCAGAATGTTTCAGTTTATATCTAGACTCTGATGTTCAAATATAGTGAGTAGAAATATTTCTCGCACTGGTGTTATGATAGTTAGTGTAGGCCTCTGTTGTAAATGGCCATTTAGGTTATTTTTAAAATATATACATCTGAGGTTAAAGCAAGGGCCGATTATACTTCGAATAGACAGTCGCTGTTTAATTAGAACGCACGCAACAATATGTGGTTTGGTCTCGCCAGAAGCCTCTACTTGTTTGGACATAAATACAAAAAGTATGCTTAGCGAACAGCGTCGGCCCCGAGCCTTGTGCTGTGCGAAACTCTCTCGATGGATCCCAACTATACGGAATACAATGTCAAGTTGGGATCCAGTTAGGTGTTAATTTATTTAAAATTGGACGGATCGTCTATTAAAAGAATTATCTGTCTTTGGTTAAAGAAAGAAGGCAATAGTAACCTACAGAGACAAAACTGCCTTTACACTATTCTGAGTATCTCAGCCCAGCACACACTCTCATACATTTTCTGTATGCAGAAAATACTTTATTAACGGGTAATCTATTTTATAATAAAAATATACAAAATATAAATACACTTAAAGCTAAGCTTAATAAAGGACAAAATAATCTAAAAAGCAAACACCGACTGATGGAAAAAAGAACGAACAGAAATCATTCAGTTTCTTAAAAAAGAAAACTACAATGTGATTCAGTCTTCCCACTACCGATTTATTACTGGGTTTCCGATTTTTTTAAAAAGGCCAAGTAAATCTAAATCTTAAAAGTGTAGTTAAAAAACAACAATATTAAAAAACTATTCCTTAAAACATTTCAACCGGCTCTTGTATATGAAATATTGCTTGATGTGGATGTATTTAAGGTGTTATTATTACTCAATTAAAACATTAAAAAGGCAATAAAATAAATTATGATGGCATTGACACATTATTTAGCCAATAAATATAATAAGTAATTCAATGAGGTACCTATGCAGCCAGTAATTTTCAAAAAATATTGTAACTTTGACAGTTCCGGTAAATTTCGAAACCAGGCATTAAAAGCAGTTTATAGTGAAAAATTAAACCAACTAAATTCGGTAAATGGTTTGGGGTGATATTTTCATAATTACAAATAAGTTTCCAGTCAAGTAGCAGACATAATGCAATCTTATTGCTTTTGATTCTTCCAATTACTTACTTCTACAATGCCATTTTCTAAATTGAAAATTAATAAAAAATGTTTGCGTCAAAAGGAAATCTCGACTGTTTGGCTTTGAGAAACAAAAGTAGCAAGTAAATTGAACTAGACGGATTAGTAAATAAAATAATTTTGCAAAGAAAAATATAAAGCGTCAATAGCTTTATTTGATTTAGTTACATGTTTACTATTAGGGCGCCAAAAGTCTAAGTTAGCGTAGCATGTTATTTGCACTTTTTTTATTTCTTTACCAAATACTCGCAAATTTGATCCTTACAGTAAATTTTAAAAATAATTTGTAACTATGGGTTACAGAATTAATAATTACTATGGTTTGAATATTACCTAAATTCTAGACAGTGATTTTTTGAAATTCTTGGAGTGGAACTTTTTTAATAAAGAAACATTTTTGGGAACCTGTCATGTAAGGTTTTTAGTTTCTAGTAAACAAACACTTATGCTAATGTAAACTAACCGAGATTTGATTCCTCATGCACATGTTTTGTTCCGTAGCTGAACAGAAAACTGTCAAACGTCAACTAACAACAACAACAACAACAACAACAACGATGACCAAATTACATCGAATTGGCCATGAAATAAGAAACCCGAATCCGGTTAAAATTTACGTCGTCCGCGAGGGGAAAAACACCTGGAGCAAATAAGAAGTGTTTAATGTCGCAAATCGATAGTGCAGCGAAAGAAAACAAGAACGGAAAAAGTGATTAAAAAAGCGATTGCGGGCGAGGAAACCCGGAGTGATTTACAACACAGAAACAAAACTAAACAATACGAGTTGCTATCACGGAATAATGCAAAAACCTACTTTACGAAATTAAGGCCCTTCGTGGACCCCGTTTTAGGGCTACACCGCTTCGGGTTTGAGCACCGAACAGACTGTCGGGTAGGTCAGGACTGCATATGCGCGGGCTACTCCGGAACACCGGCAATGAGGAGCGGCAATCGCAACGCTCGGTTAGCGGGCGTCGTCGACGAGTTTATCTTCGTGGTTTCGCCTACTGGACTAAAAATGCGTCGGGTCCAGTGCAGTAATAATTTTGGTAGGTTTGAACTGCTGATTGAATTCCGTAAGAAAATGAACTTATCACAAAGACTTAAAAATCGGTAAATTCTCCTGTACCCACAACTTCACGCATACAGATTTTCACTACGTACAGACATTGGCTCGTATATAAAGTCTATGACATAACTTATTTATTATTTGGTAATAACTGTATACAAATTATACTGACATTTTTTTTGCTTTTATTATGTATAATTTTCCATAACTTCACTATATACTACAATTAAATTACGTCATTTGTAATTGTTATTTTCCTTTATAAAACGAAGGTTTTATTCTCAGACTAAATAAAGAATAGACTCTCCCACTCATTCAAAAGTAACAAAATAAAACGAGAGAACAAGTCATATTTACCTGGCGAGTTAATCAAAGAAATACGAAGCGGTTCACAGAGTTGGTGCCATCCAACGTGGTTTTGTTTACGCTTGCTCATGGAATGTAAGGTTGGAACAATTATACTCAAGATTTTTGCACACAACACGCTTAAAATTTGGCGCGAATCTGAGGCTATGAACAGAATGCAAGTATCTATGGAAATGGTGCTTTTGTCAAACCTCCCCTTTCGTCGGAGCTTCAGAACCGTGGGGAGTGCTATAAGAACCATAATTATATTAAAAAATACAATTCCTATTAATTATAACACAAAAGATATAACTACGAATGCCAAAAAATGTCATGACAACCTTTTTTCCTCTTTACCATTTTCTTTAAGTTAGGCTTAGGCGGCGTTGTCAAATTTCGCTTGTATAAATTCTCTGTTACCAGTTTAAACTAAGTATATAGGTACCTACTTATTTTGTTAAATATTGTTTATCTATTTTAATTTTAGAGAAATAAAATTACTATCGACGAAATATATGCGATGTTATATTTTGAAACATATATTTTTTATTTACCTATTTTATTTCCATTTTTTCATTATTTTTTACAGCAACACTATATAAAACGCGTTTATACTGTAAAATAATCGTGGTTTGCAAAATAATTATAATACCGGACTCTTTTGTACTTTTATCAGGTTTTATTCCAGGAAATTGAATATTACCGAATATTAAAACATTTTATTAGGCCGCTATTTTGTTTTAATATATAGGGTTCCACACTTCATTTTTGTGCAAAATTCGATAAGTAGTTTCTTATTAATGATTTTTTAACAATAAAGCCGTCATTTTGTTTCGCCATATTGGATTTTTATCGAAATGCTACTATGTCATCCCCATATGACTCCTGATTACCAAAATTTGAAGTCAACCTGATAAGTTGTTTTTGTGCTTTGGCGCGCACAGACAGAACGACAAACCGACCGGTAGAAATGGGAGAACATGTTTTCCTGAAACGAGGAAACCTTAAACATTTTGGGTATTAAGATTTGTTATTAACCTATATTAACTAAGATACTACTACTAAAAAGATTTGATATATATATATATATATATATATATATATATATATATATATATATATATATATATATATATATATATATATATATATCACAGGCAGTTTTTTTTGTGTACTTAATAAATTTATTTATGGGTGATCCAAAATTTATTGTCACAGATTTAAAAATGTGAACTCAAATTTTATATTTTACTTTTTGGGTCAGTTCAAAAAGTTACAGATGTTTACATTTTAAGCAAAATTTCTTCGTTTTTTTTGTCCAGGTAGACATATTTTGTCACGTTGGACCAGTGTAATCAATTTGTACATCTGAGCGCACATTCTAATGCTTACTTTTTATTTAGCATTACAAAACAGTGGTTTTTAAAGTTTTTAATATATCATTTATTTTTATATTTTATGCAAAATGATAATGAAAAAAGTTTTAAGTACATTTTAAGCAAAATTTCATAGTCTTTTGTCTAGCCAAGCAACTTTTGTCCCGTGGGACAGAACAAGTTTTATCTACAATATATACAAAGTGTCCAAAAAGTATTAGTAATGATAAAAAGATACAAGAATAACATTAGGAAGTTGCATGTTTTTAGAGAGGTCGGGGTGCAGAGCAGTGGCGCTTCCAGAACTCTAGTCTGGCGAGGGTAGTGGTTGGCAGGAGGGGGGGAGCGAACACCCGTTTAGGCAAATTTTAAACAAACAAATGAAATTAAAGAATTATTATTTAGTCGTACTTAACCTTATTTTTAAAATTCAGAAACTAAAGTAATCATAGAATATTTGGAAATAAAATAGTAACTATTAATACTTTCAAAATTACGGTAATATATCTAATACATAGTACATACCATAAATTAAATAAGGAACTTGCATTAAACATTTTGGGTATTAAGATTTGTTATTAACCTATATTAATTAAGATATTACTACTAAAAAGATTTGAACAAAAAAAAGTCCTCACTTTTAAGCCACTTCTCCTTGATATCATTCCAGCTTCGCCACTTAGTATATTTACGGATTTATGGACCAGCCATTTACAATACAGTTTTGTACATGAGACAGAGGCTCTATTCGGACGCGAGAGAGAAAGCTTTGAAAATGCCAAATGTCATTTTGCCGAAACGTCAGCAAACCTGTTCTTTTCGAAACGAAAGTAGTGAATGGATGCACAACCAGAATGAAAACACATTATATTTTTCTTTCCGTGAAAAACTAAGAATTAACATATATATATATATATATATATATATATATATTAGTCTCACAGGCAGTTTTTTTTGTGTACTTAATAAATTTATTTATGGGTGATCCAAAATTATTGTCACAGATTTAAAAATCTGAATTCAAATTTTATATTTTACTTTTTGGGTCAGTTCAAAAAGTTACAGATGTTTACATTTTAAGCAAAATTTCTTCGTTTTTTTTTGTCCAGGTATACATATTTTGTCACGTTGGACCAGTGTAATCAATTTGTACATCTGAGCGCACATTCTAATGCTTACTTTTTATTTCGCATTACAAAATAGTGGTTTTTAATATATTATTAATTCTTATATTTTATACAAAATGATAATGAAAAAAGTTTTAAGTACATTTTAAGCAAAATTTCATAGTCTTTTGTCTAGCCAAACAACTTGTGTCCCGTGGGACAGAACAAGTTTTATCTACAATATATACAAAGTGTCCAAAAAGTACTAGTAATGATAAAAAGATACGAGAATAACATTAGGAAGTTGCATGTTTTTAGAGAGGTCGGGTGCAGAGCAGTGGCGCTTCCAGAACTCTAGTCTGGCGAGGGTAGTGAGGGTAGTGGTTGGCAGGGGGGGGGGGCGAACACCCGTATAGGCAAATTTTAAACAAAGGTTATGAAATTAAAGAATTATTATTTAGCTGTACTTAACCTTATTTTTAAAATTCAGAAATTAAATTAATCATAGAATATTTGGAAATAAAATAGTAACTATTAATTCTTTCAAAATTACGGTAATATATCTAATACATAGTACATACCATAAATTAAATAAGGAACTTGCAATTACAAATTTTAGTTTTTTACTGCAATAGACAAAACAAAAGCATTTATCGTTCCCGTCTCCCACCCCGCGTCCTGATTTTTCGTGTATAAATTCTGACAGTGGCGAGGGGGGTAAGACCGCCAAACGCCTTATGTGCGCGAGGCGTTGTATGCCATATCAGTCGAATATTATTCATACACTCAATATTATCAGAATAATATCTTTCAAATTTGCCGTTTAATAAGTTATTGTTAAAAATATTACAGGCAAAATATTTTTCAATATTAGGTTTTGGATGTCTGGGGGGATAATTACCCCCTCTACCCCCCTTTAGAAACGCCCTTGGGTGCGCCCGGACCGCCCATCGGGAGATCTTGATATATTAAGAAAAGGTTTATATATGGAATTTTCAGTCACCGAAACTTATAAGCTCGGATCCATCCCGGAACGAAATCTTAAATACGCCGCTGATAAGAACTTCTGCAATTACTGTTGTTTGCCTTAGTGTGTCGCCTTAAATGCTCCAAACGTTAAAAACGAATTTAAAAGTATACTTTATCATTGCGAAGAAGTTACCTATGGTCATTTTCAATATTTTATAAAGTAAAATTAAAATTAAGAATTTTAACTCTTCGACTTGAATTTTTATTTCAATATCTTACTATTCGAAAACATGGTGAGATAGAGACCTCACGTTTGAGCAGAAATTTTTCTTCTAGAGCTTCAAAATAAAGTAAAATTCGATTTAGGTAGCATTAAAAATTCATAAGTTCAACCCCCTCTCCCCACTTGCAAAAGCGGTGAAAAAAGTTAAACAGCCAAAACAGCAGATATGGTAGTATACGTGCAACTTTTAATCTTTTTATTTTTACTAGTACTAAAAGAGATATTAGCCCATACTAAGTCCTTGCTGAGAGTCCCTCTAAAAGGAGAGGAAACTGAAGAGACCTTGCAACATGCTAGAACCGGTGGATCAGCCAAGAAAGGCAACTGCCTCTAAATCAATGTTTTAATTAGTTACCATTTTTGCTCAAAAAGTTGCCCAGAATTCGTAGTTTTTTTTCAATTTTCTCCTCATAATTCTTCAGTCAGCTTACTAAAGATATAATTGAAAAGATTCGAGATATCATTAAAAAAAGTCAAATAAATCGGAGATTTATATACTTTACAGATTCGTTCAATTCAAATCGAGAGCAGGTAGGTTTGTGCCAGGAGCCAAAACTTATTAACGCACTTTAATAAAGGCGAATCCGCTAAGGTCAAAGGGCAACATTTAAATTCTGTTTATTTACTGGCAACACAAAAACAATTTAGTTCAAGCGTTTTAAAGGTCATCGCTTTGCACGTAAATTCCTAAAGTTATTTACTATTTAACTTTCCTAAAACAAGCTTTAAAACTGAAGACATGAAATAGTAAAGCACAGGGGGTACTTTTTACCACTTATATATAGATTAAACATTTCACTTTCAAATGAATTAAGAATTAACAAAACTTTTATCAAAAATAGTTTATAAGTAACACATCTGGCTTTAATTCTAGATAACAATTATTTTAGGACATACATATTAATAATTATATTAATATATTACAGGACAGTAATAACGACCAAGAACCTCACAAGGATGAATTTTTGTGTTCACACTCTGAGTGCAAACCACTTGCACTTGTCATTTTTAAATCTAGTGTCATGAACCATTTAAATTAAATTAACGCTAAAAGTTAAGTAAAAAATATAATTTAACAATTTAATTTATTATTTAAATTTGTATGAGGGCTTCAACATAACAATATCGATTTTGTTTAAATAAATCAGTTTTTTTAAATGCAAACATAGTAAGCCACTAGGTTGAAAAAAGTGCTTTTAATTAATTTAACTTGAATCTAAAAGTTAACTATAACGCTTCAGTAATACCTTTAATGGAGAACTGCACGCAAAAAGTAAAAAACTAGCGACAAGGTCTAATCAAGTTCAAAGTAGGATGAAAAGCTACCTACGTAATAGAAAAAACTTCCTGCACGTCCGACCTCAAAAAAATGTGTTGTGTATAGGCAATTTAAATTATATTTCGTTTAAAAATGGGTTCAAAAGGGTTCACGCGCTGCAGAAATACAAAGACATGAGTACGATTTACCATTTCAAATTTTGCAGTTACGTAGACAAAGGATCAATGCAAGGCGGTAAAGAGCCATTTTGTGGAAAAAAAATTATATGCAACGGCATTTGCGTCTAAAAGTGGTCGAAAAATGGTGGAAAATGGACAAATCTACTTCTATTTTATAAATCTAGATTCGATTTTTTCGTAAAAAATCGCATTTAGCGCCCAACTACACATATTTCCCCATTGAAATCACATTGAAGCTAATACATATCTCTTATAGTTTTAACATAATATTGCAGCGGCGGAAGGCTTGCAAATGATCCATAATACTGCGTGCAGTTCCTCCTTAATAGTGTATTTTATTTAGGACTACAGTAGGGGTATCAATCCCGCGATGATCTCTGAGGAAAAATCTGTCTCGAAAATACCAGTATTAGACCGATCAATTCTTCGATTACTTGTAGTAATACAAATTTGTTTAATCTCGGGATGATGCAAGCAATTTAGAAAATCCCAGGATTAGAAAAACCCTTCGGGATTGACATCCCTAGTCTAGAGTGCCATGACTAAATTAATTAGAAAACTCATAATGGCCACCTTATAAACAAATCATGTGTAATAAAAAAATATTTTGGGTTCTTAAAGTGCCTACCATTTTCATCTTGACAAAATTGTACTGCTTCGACATTAGGTCTGATAGCCACATTTCTTTACTGTTCTGAGGTTATACTATTTGTAGCCGCTACAAGTTTTTATGCAGTTTTTATATTGTTGCATATTGTGTTAAGTGGATTTGGATATCTCTTGTGCCCCATAAAAAAAATCCAAAGGTAAGAGGTTAGGGGCCTTAAGCGTCTTGCAAAAGAGTTAAGTATTGTTCTCCACTAAAATGCCGTAAAAATATTGGGCCCACAGTTCTTTCCCTTAGTATTCTTAACCAACAATTAAAACCAAAACTTTTGAAATTTTCCTTCCTGCATTAGAAAAGGATTTGGTTACGAATAATATCTTTTAGCCCGCTACTCACTATCCGACCAATGGTTTATTCGCCCGCATAGTGTGCATGGAGGGTCTGGTTTATCCGTTGGTTTCGTTGCGCGGCGATACCGTCTTTTGAGCGGGGGACTTTGATCTCTGCGAACCATTCGTCCGAAACTAACTTTTGTTTTTTGTGTAATTTCAAATATGAAATAAAAATTGATGAATAGTGTGGATAAAATATCCGTCTATTCGTTGATACGCCCAAATGTCAAATTACATTTCTTTCCTTAACTTTTAGCGATAATTTAGAAGGTTCAGGTCCCTCTAGATTTAAAAATAAACACGACATGTCAAAAATGACAAGTGAGTGTGGTTTGTATTCTGAATGTCGCCTGTATTTAAAACCCTAAATATCAGGGCGTTCCATTTAAAATTCAAAATGTGGATCATTAATTTTCTTTTAATATTACCTATCTATTTTTTTTAATATTACCTATTATTATATTACAGTATCGTTTTGTTATAGTTATTTTTAATATTTTTTAAATGATTAATAAATAACGTAATTATTTGCATATTTTATTTTAATACACTCCCATACCCAGACTGATAATAAATATTTATAAATCGTTAATAAAAAATAGTGATGCTATTTTGGTTTAAAATAAAATTAGCCCAAACCTTAAAAAAAATGAAAAAAAAAATTAATTAATAACTTTAAAAAGTTATTTTATATCAAGATAATTTAGGAAGATTTTGTTTTAAATAGCATTTTGGTTAATTATGGTACTTACTATGCCTATACCTATTAAGAACCTAAAATTTGCATTAATATATTTTGTAGTATGGTCAACTAAAATAAAACAAATGCCTATAGCACCGCCATGTTTTTATAATTATATAGACAAAGAATAAAAGGGGAGCGTACATATATATATATATATATATATATATATATATATATATATATATATATATATATATATATATATATATATATATATATATATATATATATATATATATATATATATAGCCGCTATCTGACACAATTGAATTTACCTAAGCCGATATATGTATGTAGGATAAGCCAAAGTAAATAAATAGTTCTTTTTCTTTTGTTTTTTTACTTTTTTTTCAATTACAAATAATCATTTAATACATTTTTTTTCTTAATAAAGACGTACATAAATTAAAACGCACGAGAAATGTACAGGAAAGAAATGTATACATATTGGAGTTTTTTCAAGTTTAAGGCCCTGTCATTATTGTGTTAAGCTGGTTTGGCAACGGCTGATTTTAAATAATAATTCGCAAATTCCGCAGAATAAAAAAAATGACGACGTCAGATATTCTTATTTGCTTAAATATCATGTTCGTCTAAAAACAGCTGAGTAAGTAGGTAATTAATTTTCTTTGAAGCAACGCAGCAAAGTTATAGCTTTATTATTACGAGTTAAATATGAATCACATATTCAAGATAGATTCATACACCTTTTTGGGTAGATTCTAAACCTTTTATTCAGCATGTTCTACTTCTAAGCCCCGTTTCAATTGTTTTCGAAATACCAATTGTCATTTAAAACTTGACAATTCATAATTTTTTCATTCATTTGAACTGCAAACGTTTAATTTCTTTATTTTTATCCAAGCAATGTAAGAGTTTTTATTGTTTCATACTTATTCTCAATCCTCCCGAAAAATCTTATTTCGGAAGTAAGGCGAATGAAAAAGCTTTAGATAAGCGTGTAAGGATCTTAATTTTTTTTTTGTATTACTTATGATTAAAAATAAAACATATTGCAGTTTGGAGGATAAGTTCTTAATTTTTTTTTGCAGTCTGCAATATTTTAAATGTCTTACATTTTTTGCTAGTTTATTCGTAATGTTTTTTTTTGGCAGAGATGACATAGGAGTAATTTCCACCCCTCGGCCTTTCTTTAAAATTGATATTCTAAACATTTTTCATCGATTTTTACGCATTACATCATTATCAAATCAAACAGTTATACACAGGAGTAAGACCTGATAAATTGAACAATGACTACGGAAAATACCATTCGGGTATTTACAATTTTGTTTGTACGGGGCGAAGTAGGATACGCCATAGTAGCTACACAAAACAAACTAAAACAAAACTACTTTTCTATATTGTCTCTTACTACTTGCATGAATCATCATTAGTACTGCAATCTGTATCCCTAATTTTCTTTCAACTGTTTCTGACATTTTACTGTATATTTTAATATGATCTATTGATAGGAATAGAGAACAATTAATACAATTTTTTATTGTACTAAAACCCTATAGAAGGAACGCATGCGAAAGAACGTACAGGGTGGTCCACATAACGTAACCTATCCCCTTATCTCAAAAATTAAAAGAGATTCCGAAAAAAACTGTTTATGAAAGTTGCTTGATATTTCAAGGACTGCTTAAATATTTACGATCTATGTATACAGGGTGCTTCAAAAATTAGATATGATATTAAACTTCATTATTTTTCATTAAACACCCTATATATTTTTATATATTTTGATTGCTCTCCGAAAAACAAGTTAAGTTTGTATATACATGTATGTTCGAATTCGGCGCCGTTTAGCCTGAAAATAAAAAAAAAGATGAAAATTTAAAAAATTGTGTCTCCAAAAAAAAATAATTAATAATACTAGTCAATTTTTTGTTGGTATATTTGAAATAATAAATCAATTAAGTAGGATCCAATTCATGTTAATTTTGTACCCTGGTTGCTTTTTTATATACAGGGTGGTCCACATAATGGGTTAAATTAGTGATAATTCAATCCCAGAAAAAACAGTTTTTTTAAATGGAACACCCTATATATTATACATTTTATTGAATAACCTTTTAGTTACCTTTCATTTGGTATGTATATGTCCTATACCTAAAACTAATATTAAAGGCGCTGTTGCGTTTTATTTTCGGCCATGTCATTTTTTATAATAATCTCGTAAGCATAACTTCCGTTTTATGCAAAAAATAAATCACTCTCTAATTTTTACTCTGAATATTATTTATTTTAAATTAAAAAAAAAATTTGAAATATCATTACAATAAAATAATTAAAAAACACAAAAGTTCCAAACTAATTACATTTTTAAATAGTTTTCTATATAACCTCCATTATTTGCAATACACGTCGTATAAATTATTTGAAGTTTGTCGATTGCCTTTGTCATTTTTTATATCAAGCAACCAAAGGTTGTTGCATTTATATAATTTTTATAATTTCCATGGAAACCAAGTAGTTATAACCTGTAACGCAGATGACATTGAGTTTTTGTCAAATATTAAAAAAATAATTATGTCTACGTATAGCATTGAAGAACGACTTAAATTACATGAATTTTATATCAGTAATGGGAAAAGTGCTGCTTTAGCTTTAAGAGAATACCAGCAGACATATCCTGGAAGACGAATACCTACAAGGCAAATATTCAAGAGAATTTTAAAAGACTTAGAGACTGGTGTTGTTGTAAATAAAAAGAAGAACAAGAAAAACATAATTTTAACTGACGATAAGAGGATTGAAGTAAGATTATACTATCAAGATAACACGGAAAATTCTTTAAGGGATGGCCAACGAGATTTAGATATTAGTAAGACGACCATCAAGAGATCACTAAAACTTGATAAAATTAAACCATACAAATTCCTTCCTGTTCAAAAATTGTCTGAAATAGATTTTGAAAACAGGCTAAATTTTTGCACCGTTATAATGGATCAGTATTTTGAGAGAGACATTTTTAAGCATATATTATGGACCGACGAAGCTACATTTAGTACAGCTGGGATTTTTAACCGTAGGAACACTCACTATTATTCCCACAACAACGAACATCGTGTAAAGGCCATAGAAAAGCAGGGTCACCGGTCTATAAACGTTTGGTGTGGAATACTTGATGATAGGATTATCGGACCAATCTTTTTTGAACGAACGTTGACTGGACAGCGCTACCTACATATGCTTCAAAACGACATATTAAATTTGATTACAGCACTGCCAGAGAATGTGAGACATGGTATTGTAGCTTTTCAACAAGATAGTGCTCCCTACCACACAATACCAATAGTCACAAATTACATAGGGGAAAATTATGAGATGTTAATAGGGAAAAACGGACACATTCCTTGGCCACCAAGAAGTCCCGACTTAAGCCCCCTAGATAATTTTTTATGGGGGACTCTAAAAGATAAAGTGTATAAAGGACCCATAGCATAGACGAATTGAAAAACAGAATAAGAGCCGAGATTACCCATCTTAATGAAAATGGTTCAGTCCAAAAGGCAATCGACAAACTTCAAATAATTTATACGACGTGTATTGCAAATAATGGAGGTTATATAGAAAACTATTTAAAAATGTAATTAGTTTGGAACTTTTGTGTTTTTTAATTATTTTATTGTAATGATATTTCAAATTTTTTTTTTAATTTAAAATAAATAATATTCAGAGTAAAAATTAGAGAGTGATTTATTTTTTGCATAAAACGGAAGTTATGCTTACGAGATTATTATAAAAAATGACATGGCCGAAAATAAAACGCAACAGCGCCTTTAATATTAGTTTTAGGTATAGGACATATACCTACCAAATGAAAGGTAACTAAAAGGTTATTCAATAAAATGTATAATATATAGGGTGTTCCATTTAAAAAAACTGTTTTTTCTGGGATTGAATTATCACTAATTTAACCCATTATGTGGACCACCCTGTATATAAAAAAGCAACCAGGGTACAAAATTAACATGAATTGGATCCTACTTAATTGATTTATTATTTCAAATATACCAACAAAAAATTGACTAGTATTATTAATTATTTTTTTTTGGAGACACAATTTTTTAAATTTTCATCTTTTTTTTATTTTCAGGCTAAACGGCGCCGAATTCGAACATACATGTATATACAAACTTAACTTGTTTTTCGGAGAGCAATCAAAATATATAAAAATATATAGGGTGTTTAATGAAAAATAATGAAGTTTAATATCATATCTAATTTTTGAAGCACCCTGTATACATAGATCGTAAATATTTAAGCAGTCCTTGAAATATCAAGCAACTTTCATAAACAGTTTTTTTCGGTATCTCTTTTAATTTTTGAGATAAGGGGATAGGTTACGTTATGTGGACCACCCTGTACACCACCAAGGTTTAGGAATTGATTTGCACAACTCCACAATTTATAACGGGCATGAGTTAAGCATTATCGTATCCCTGAGGCCCACAAAACTGAATGTTTAACTATTACGGCTCCTGAAAAATATACTTTGCCTCGTCAGCGCCAGTTTCTCTTGATATTAAAATGAAATCTACAAAAACATCTCGAATTTCCACATTCCTATTATGTTATTTTGATAAAAGAGGTTTTGTTGAGCTATTCAATTTCAGTACCACTATCTAACATGTTTATCAAATGGCTATGATTTTTTATTCTTTAGTCCGCCACTGGCCCAGACATCTAAAATTAAATAAACAGAAATTAAATACTCACAAAAAGTGAGACACTTTTTTTTTGTCGTCTAATTTCATGAACGTGGTATGCTTCTTATATAACGTAAACAAAAGTGGGGGTTGTCTTTCTTTCTTTTAGTCGCCGAATTTTATGAACGTATACCGCGTCCAGTCGCACATGGCGAATTGAGTTTTTGGGTGTAGGGTGACCTACGTGAGAAAAAGTTAATTTTTTGTTTGGGTGATCTTTTATATGGTTTGAAGTAAATTTTGCGATTATAAGATAATTTAGATAATTCGTTTATCGCATAATAAGGGAACGGCGCTAAGACCCACCTTAGAAACTCCATTGGTTTATTTTCAAATGAAGTCAGTACTTCAAAATGGGAACTTTCTCAATCACATTAAGTTTGGATACCTGTAAAATTAATTTCTACAGGATTTTTTTCGGTCAGTATATTAACACATCCTCCTACATGTGCGGAAATCAAGGAGGATGCTCCTTGAATATAACTTATGGAATGTAAACAGAATTTGTTCATTTTCAGTTGAAAGCCTGCATAGCGCAGTCTTTAATTTGGGTCTCAGTCTAGAGATCTGCGTTGGTGCACCTTTTTGTATTTTAATTTCTTTGGTTAATTATTTCAATTATTTTTGGTTTCGTTAAAATACATTTTTAGGACAAATTTAAATTTTTATTATAGGGTGCATCACGTAATTGATTTTAATCCGTTACTCGCTAGAATAACAATGCAAAACCTTATTTAAGTAGGATTTTCCGGACTATTGGAACATGACATCAAACAAAAAATACAATAGAACCTCAAATAAAAAAAATACGGTGGAAAAACACTTTTTTGAAAAAAAAAATCCTATATTAAGTGACATTTGACAGATGAAATATTTTTGTGTATTAAGTTTTAAAATTTCACTTCCAGTTTAACCGGAAACGACACATAAAACAAAATCATCGTGCATAACTCAATTAAATTATAGCAGAGATAGAGCTTTTTCTCCTGATTTCAAAGATTGCTACATATATATATATATACATACATTTATATAGTTTCCGAGATATTTGCATTTGAATATTTCCTCAGTCTCCTATTGGACTAGTAGACTATATGGAAATATATAAACGCAAATATCTGAAAAACTGTAAAATATATATATATATATATATATATATATATATATATATATATATATATATATATATATATATATATATATTGGGTCAAGCACGAAGATTTTGATTCAGATGTTGTTTCCGGTTAAACCAGACAATAAAAATATTTCATATCACCTACCTCAACTATCTACGTATACTATACAAGGTAAAATTTAAAAAATAAATCTAGTTTCCGCTACATTTTCTTAATTTGACGTTCTATGGTTTTTTATGTCGAATTATGATGGCGCGAAACAATCTACAGTTTGGTTTTTGAATTTTTATTCAAACTTAACCATACCGGAGTAAAATCGAGTGGCCGCGAGTAATGTGGATAATTTGTTAGGTAGGCGGATCGGTGTCATGTTAGGCGTCGCAGCGGGGTGGCAAGAAGCCATAACCCAAAAGTGTGTACCATAAGACACATTTTTATTTATTTTTAAAATATCACAGGAAAAAACTATAGAATTATAAAAAATGTATACAAACTCCACGACTTACGCATCCCAGTATCTAAACAGATGGGTGCTCAAACCGAAGGCATCTGTAAAATGGCGCCGTAAAATAGGAGGATGTGTAAATATGCCTTCGGTCATCCCAGACAGGAGAAAAACCGCTGTGTCATTGTTTAAAGCACGCAAAACAGTTTCCTTGCAAGCTTATTAGAGTAATCTATAAACAGGTCAACGAACAATTACTTTGAAGAGACTACACAGCGTTCCGTCACTATACTAGGCTGCCGTGCTGCTTATTAACCTATTTGTAGCCGTTCTCTGATGTACATATGGCAGACTTTATATCTGATTGCTTTTGGATGTGGGTTGTAGACGGAATTAACACCGTCAAAAAGTTATACCCTTGTCTCATTACAGATTACATTGTCCATTTCAACGGAGGATCTTATTTTCGGGTTGGGTCGGTATTATAAGCACGGAGGGTAAAGATAAGCGCTATAGTTTATCTATTATTAGTTCCCGGTCTGAACAACAGAGAGTTATGGACATATAAATTAGTAATTGATGTAACAAGTGCATTAAATAGTGCTTTTTTGAACGAAGCGGAGAATTACGCCGCAGGCCAGTACCGTAATCTGATAAGTAAAAAAAGTTAATTAATGCGTGAGTTACATACAATATTTCTTCTAAGATCGCTTTTCTATAGGTTTATAGAATGGACCAAATATTACAAGGATAGTTTGAAAAGCATCAGTCATAGTAAAAAAAATGTATGTAAGATATGTTGATATCCATATTTTGAATATTTTCCTATAACTTTATAAATTTTAACTTATAAAACACAAAATATCTTTGCTAGCCTGTACCAAATGTTGGATTTGACTTTCACTTATTAACTCTTACGTAGATAGTGGATAACCAACAACAGCCAACCCTTCGACAGCAAGAAGTCAATAATGTGTATTTTAAATAACCATCGATTGTAGGAAAAATAAATTATATTCCTGATTGTTTGATGGTTTTAAATTTAACGTCCTATATACACGGATATGTCGACCATTTATGGCTGGGCTGTAAAATCTGGAATGTTTATTTCGACTCGCATTGGGCATTTTTGGCAGTCGAAATAAATATACCGAGTGCCGAAGTTCTAATAAGTAAATTTAAAGCCTACTGGTAAATTTAACTAAAAACCAGAGCAACTAATTTTTAGCAAGTTTTTTCAGAGAAAATCCAAAAACTTTTTTTTTGATTTCTTAAAATAAAGTTTATAGATCCCGTTCAATAGGTATACAAAAACCCTGTAGGTACATATCCTTGTATTTCTATATTTATTTAAATTTAATTTCGCCTTCAGTAAAGATTTTAAATAATTAATTTTAAAACTATCTCTCGATACTGAAACGTATACAAGTGCATAATAGCACAAGTTTCTTTAAATTTGTCAAAAATATATATTATTGCATGCATATCAATCATACATAAAAATTCTTCATTTTCCTCTTACATTTTATCAATCAGAGTTTTTGAACGTAAGCATTAAATGAAATGTTTAAAATCACTTTTTTGTCTATATATTCTTTTATATTATAATATTTAGTTTTAAAACTAATATTTCCTCAATTAATTTAATATTGTCTTAATGTTTATCAAATGACAACGTTTTGACTTCGTGAGTCCATGGTCTTCTTTAAAAAGTCTCGTTTTCAACATATCTAATGTTTCTTAATACTTACTCAGGGCTAGTTTTGAATTTGTCGCTATAATCATAGAATTAATAATTTTCACACATTCTAACCAGAGTTTAATTTAATGGGCGATTAAATCATTTAATCAAGGCGTAAACTTCTACGCCTCACTCAACAACAGAACATACATTTCGTAAACTACTTCAGCCCTACATTTTCAGTCAAGTAAATAAATGGGATATATATTATTATTAAATGATTACCTGATCTAGATTCAGCACTAGTTCTGAATGCGGAACCAATTTTACTTAAAATCAAGTTCTGTATTTTACATTTTAGATGTCATAACTAAAATAAACATGGCAACCATGATGGTAGCAATTTGATCTTACATTCACCATGGAATGCTATATATAAGAGCACATACAAGTCTTTCATTTGTTATTTCTAATTCAAGGCCACCTAAGCAGCAGGCAGTTTTTAAAATCGAACCAATGGCGTGAAGCGGGTTTGGACATTCCGAACAAGGAACCTCGAAGCCGTCAGTCAGCCGAAAATTTATTATGGCCAACGCTCAAATATTTTACTTTCCAATCTTTTCATTGGCCCGGTCATTTGAAACCCGTTTGGAATAGATGAATAGTTGGCCTCGAACGGGCTTAGGATAAGCCTTTATACGACTGACTGACGGAAATGTTTCATCTATTCAAACATAGGCCTTATATATTAGTTAGGTGGTATATCTATATATACACTATCTGCATAGTGTTCTATATATAATACGTTGGTTCTATGTGACATTATCAGAACAGAATTAGATAGCGGTGTTAGTAAACCTTTGTAATAAATAGAATAGAGTATGTCCTGACTAAGAAATATTCGTTTATCTTCTTCAGCATTTTTATTTGATTTCGTATCCTATATCATTTAATTCAAGCAACATTTACATGGGAACATTTTTTAGAACATACATCAAATATACAATTGAATGTGAATTATGGGCCAGTGACAGTAACGTATATTAATTGGATAAAACCCATTTGTAAAGATATATAACCAGAAATACCTTCGGAATGAATTTTTTTTTTGTCCAAGAAAATGAAAGATAACACTCAGCTGCTCCTAATTTTTAAATATTTTGTTGCGTCGCCACTTTGCATTAAATGTTTCCAGTTCCTGACTATATCACACTTGATATTTGCCCAAGATTTAAGTCAATTGAATAAGTTTTAGTGTTCTGTACTGATTAAAAAAATATAAGCCCTCATTTTATCACTTTGTTCAGTCAGTTGAAAAAATAGTTTTTAACACAACGCTTTTTCCAGCCATATGTTGAATTCGTATTAAATTTTTACCTTCATCATTTGATTCGTGTGTAAGTACTTTTTTACGCTGGTTTTTACAACATTTTTTAAGGCCGCAATTTTGTTCGGTCTTATAATGGATTCACACAAAAATCTTACCTATTCATTCCTAAATCACACTTAATTTTTGTGCAAAATTTTACGTCAATTGAATAGGCAGTGATTTTTTAAATATAAATTTTTTTGGCTGCTCTTTTGTTCCGCCAAACTGGATTTGCACTCCAATAATTTTCATACAGGATTTTTAATTATAAATTCACCTCCCATTACTATTCGTATTTGTATAAATTTAAAAAATGTTGATTACAATAATTTCTTCAAACTGTATAAATTGTCTTGTATTGCATTTTCAGATACACTGGCTGTTTTGTTTTCCTGAAATCAACATTAATTTTGGTCTTATAACTGTAACACTCTATAAAAAGATCTGAAATATTTAAGAAAAACTCTGCAATGAGAAGCAATGTATTCCGGGTGACTCTACTTTGACGTCTTCTGTCTCGCTCTAACATATTCCCTCTTATGGTAGGGGTTTTGTCAAATTTCTCAAGGGGTCCTTAATGATGAATTCAGAAAAATTAAACAATCTGTATATTCGCAAACTACACTAAAAATATTGCACAATTTGAGACTTTTATTTAACTTTTTTTTATCTGTAAAAATACGAAACTTAATTGCGGTTCATTTATAATTAAAAACCCTGTACCAATTGAGGTCAATTCAAAAAATAGTTCTTTTTTTCCTTTTTTGTATACTGCCATTTTCTTCCACCATCTTGGATTCATATTAAAATATTACCAGTTTATCCCTGCTTTGCATTTGATGATTGATTTGAATTCAATTCAATAAGTGGCTTTTTATACGGATTTTATAAACATTTTGTTAAGCCTCCATTTGAATCCGCCAAACTAGACCACTTAGTGGACTTACCACCATCGTAACAGTTAATTTTTATGTCTATGTAAGTATGCGATTTTTGAATAAAAATCTTAACAATTAATTCCTCTGCTACACTTGATTTTTATACAAAATTTAAAATTAGTTAATTACGTAGTTGCTTAGACTTCTTGGTGGTATCATAGTGTAATGATTAAATGTTAACTAGGAATGCAACGTAATAAAAAAATAGGTAAATTTCCTTTACCGGGAACTTCCCACGTTATGAGTCTTTCCTTTTATTAGGATATTTCAGCAAAGTGTGATCCGACTTATTTCAGGACATAGTCATTTAGTAACACATATACACAGTCTTGTCAAACATTTTTATTGGCCGCCATTTTTTTACATCATGTTGAATTCGCACGAGTTTATCCTATTGTCACATTTAATTTTTCTGCAAAATTTAAAGTCAATTGATTAAGATTTTTTACATTGAATTTTAAAAAAAATTTATTTGGTGGTGAGGAAATTTGAATAATAAGTTTGTCAGTAACATTTTTTTAACGTTTCACTAAGCCGCCATCTTGTTTCGGCATATTGGATTTTTACCAAAATATTACCGGGTCATCCCCATATGACCCTTAATTTGTGAATACAATTTGAAGCCAATCTGGTAAGTAGTTTTTAAGCTATGCCGCGAACTGATCGACAGACAGGCAGACAGACAGACGGACCAACGGAATTGATAAGACATATTTTTTGGCATCTAAAGACGCTAAAATATGAAAATGTGTAAAATTTGAAAAAGTGGTTTGTTCATGACTACAAACATTTTATTTGGCCGCTATATCTTGAATTAGTACCACAATTGTTATGGCTACACTTAGTTATGGCACACTATTTGAAATCAATCTCTAAGTAGTTTTTTCGGGATGAATTTTTAAATAATTTATTTTGTTCTGCGATCTTAGATTCGTACCAAAATTTTATTAGTTGATTTTAACATGGTACTTCGTTTTTATGCAAAATTTGGGATAAATTGGATAAGTAGTTTTTATTCCGCCATAATGGATTTTTACTAAAATGGTCATCCAAATTACAATACCTACTTCCCTTTTACGAGGGAAATAATAATTTTAGTATCGGTTTCACTCTTTATTTTTTTTAAAGACAGCCTATTTCTCGTTCAATAATGATGATTCAAAAATACAAAAATAGGCCTTATTCTAGGTGGCCGTTGTTTTAGACGTAAAATCTGGTTACGAAAAATTTCTTTTTCGTAATGGATTTGCTTTTCTTATTAAGGATTTGTAGGCATAGTGATGGAAACCTTTTCCTGACTGCTGTCATTCACACACGTATTCACTAAAGAGATTTAAATTTAGACCAGGTCTAACTTGAAACAAATGGTTATTCTAAATGTCATAAGCGAAACATAACTGGCGAACTAAGAGTTTTAAGTACCATGGCAACTAGACCTGGTCCAAATCTTAAACCTTTTTAGTGAATATCGGGCTCAATGTTTTGTCTAAATATAAGATAAGCAATGCGTATGCTATACGTTTTTACATAATACATATTAGTAAGCTGACTCAATGGTCCTTCGAGGTAACCCTCGTATACACCAATTGTAACACGCAATTAAGCGGTTCCTAGAATTTTTATTATTATCATTCGGTTGTTTTTGTCGGAATTGACTGGTCTCCTCATATGCAATTTTTGATAGTAGTAAATTGATGGTAATTTGGTAGGATATTTGGAGGTCGCGCGACTACGTAATAAATATAGCAAGTTGAAAATTAATTACCCTCGTGAATATTTATATAACTTTTTTTAAATATGATAATATTAAAAGCTTCAAGTGCATTTGAATGTGGAAGTACTGTAGTAGAAGATACTAAACTTAGATAAAACTGAATATAAAATGCAATGCATTGTCAAATATTGATAGTTTAAGGTTTACAAAATAGATTTATCATTAAAAGTATTTGAAACTAGACAGTTATAACATTTACACTTTTGCAGACAATCAAAAATTATACGGATTAAAAATCTCAAACGATAGGAGATACAAGGCCAGCCGTGTTGGGGCCCTAAAGTCTTGTTTAGTTTGATCCTATGCCTTAGTAACTATCTTTTATTACATTACTTTATTCTAGAGATGCATGCCGAAATCAAACGAACGAATCGAAAGAAAAGCACCCCAGCCAAAAAGTCTTATAAAGGCTGATAAAAACACATTTACGTTTTATAAGTGTAGGTATACGTTTTTATAAGCCTAATGAAGATTTTATGAGATTTAGTCTAAGCTTTGACCTGTTGAAGTTTTCATGAAGTTTTATAAGCTTTATATGTTTTATAAGAATCTATAGGTTTTCGCTTAAAAATATTTTATAATATTTTATAGTTAAAATTAGACATGCACTCTATAATAGAATTCATTCTTAATGTTTTGGTTGATTGTTATAAGAATAAAGATTTTGAAATGTTTTATGCTCTTTTTTTTAATTCCTATAATATTTTATAGGGCATGAAGAGCAAGAAATAGAAATCAAACATTTCCGATAACAAGTACTAAACAAGAAATTTGAAAAAAGATTTTATTCGACATACATTAATAAATATCTTGCTATTACAAGATTACTATTATATCTATATACTTAATTTAATTTAAAAATGGGACTATATTTAAGAATTACGTGCAAATTGAGTTAATACTATCCATAACTTCCTTGCGAAAGATTGAAATTTTAAATTTCTACTTCTTTGGGTTTACAAAATCGATTTTTAGCCTATTTAAATGAAATAGTTCATTTTGTAAAATAATAGCATCTAATGATCAAATCGAATGTTTTATGAGTGAGAATTTGTTTCTTTGGTTTTTTACTTCCTTCGTAAAAGGGAAGTATTGTACTCGTCTTTTTTTTCAACCCTTTTTTCAAATCTTTACGTTTCAGGGTCCCTAGATGCCGTCAACTGGTCAAAAATTAAGGGTCATCTGAATGACCTGATAATAGTTTGGTATAAAGCCAATATGAAAATACAAAATGGCGGGCCAGTGAAGTATTAAAAAGATATTTACTAAAAACCACAAATTTTACACAAAAATCAAGTATTAATTTAAGATGGCGACCAAATAAAATTTTTGTGATCTGAAAATAATCACCTTTTCAAATTTTACAAATCTTCACTTTTTAGCGTTAGCCAAAAAATATGTTTTTTCAATTCCGTCGATCCGTCTGACGGTCGGTTAAAGACTACTAGTTTGAGTTCAAATTTTATTCCAAAATTAAGGGTCATCTAGGGATGATCTGGTAAAATTTTGGTAAAAATGCAATTTTTCCGAACAAGATGGCGGCCTAGTGAAACGTTAAAAAAGTTATTACTAAAAAACTTACTCGAAAAATAATTATCCAATTTATCTCAAATTTTGCACAAAAATTAAGTGTTACATAAGTCTGAACTGGTAACATTTTGGTATGAATATAAGATAGCAAAATGGCGGCTTAATAAGAGATTTAAAAAATCAGTGCAAATTTTGTGCAAGCATAACGTGTGGTACAGAGATAAACTGTTAAAGTTGTGTTATGAATTCAAGATGGCCGAACAAAACGGCGGCCAAATAAATTTTTTAAACAATCGACGAAAAAAAAATCTTATTCAATTGACTTTCGAATTTGCGGAAAAATTAAATGTGGTATGGGAATAAACTGGTACAAATTCAACATGACCTAACAAAAGCGCGGTGTGTGTCAATGTAAAAATTACTTATTGAATTTAGGTAGAAACTGGTGAAATATAAAAATCCAATATGATGGAACAAAATGGCACCCAATATAAATGTTTCAAAAGACAGTATGTGTTCCTAAAGAACTATGTACTCAACTTAATGGCCACATTTCACTATTTCTAATAAAAGGAAATTTTCATAACGACGGAAGTTCCGGGGTAACGGAAATTTACCGATTTTTTATAATTTTTTTGGACAAATAAAAATAGATACACAGACATGACAGAGTAAACACAATTAAAATAATGCCATTTCTTTCGGCTCTACCCCAAGAAACTTGTTGTATCATTATAATATTTATATTGCCTCATCTTTTACCCCTACGATATATAAATACATATATATATATATATATATATATATATATATATATATATTCTGCCCGCGACTTCGTAGGCGTCGATGATGAGGTACACGGACAAATTTTTATGGTATAATGTAATCGAAATGATTTAGTAAAATTTTTATATGTATTTTTTCAATAAAATATGGCATAAATATAAAACACTTTGCTTCCTATTACCGATTGTTTTTAGTAAAATCTTATGAAAAATTATAATTAACATAACTATATAAATTCGTAAAACTGGGTTCTTATAAAAATATATGTTTACTTTATTATTAATAAATGATTATTTATTATATAATTTAGTAAAATATTCGAAAATTTTTTGTAAATTTTCCTAAATTAAATATTAGATTTCAATAAACACATAGTACATTTAACTAAACTTAAAAAATGTTTGGTAAACATTAAAAAGAAATGTACTAATTTTGTGCGATTAATAAAAAAGTATGGCAATTTTTAAAATTATGCTTGGAAGAATATCTAATAATATAATACAATCTACAATATAATAATTGTAAGAAGTATTTTTTTCTAAAATATTATTATAGATATTTGAGGTCCGAAATTGGCGATATTTGAAATCATTTCTCGCAGTGCCACGGTAGAGCCCGGCGGTGTTGTTGAGTTTTTTTCTGTTGATTTCCTTGTTTTTATTAAATAAAAATAAAAATTTTATGAAGACCAAGAACGAAAATTTTCTTTGAAGAAGACTGTGTTTCGTTGTTTGCTTCGTGATGTGATTAAAACTATCCTTTCTCTATATTATGTATATTAATAAGGTTTTGGTTAATTTTGGATAGTTATCTAAAAAATATAATCATGCGGAAGAAGGGAATTTAGGTGACATATTAGACAAATGGGGGTTAGCTGGTTTACTAACTGTATATGAAGGTAAGCTTTTCGTATCTTATCAATAATATTATTTTACGTAATGTTGGAGGTAAAATTGGGCAAATTAACATTATATTAAGGTTATATCATTAATTTAAATTATATTTTAAATTTTAATTTTCTGAGTATTTAGCCAGGATTCGTTAGTTATCGAGTTAATTATAAAAACATACAGAGAAATAAACTGGGGATAAAAATGGTGCTAGAAGAAGATAGTATACTTTATTTTATCTCCACATTTTGTGTAGAGAAAGTACTTTTTACTAAGTTCACTAACCTATACTAACTTAAATTTGTTTGGCCAAAAGAATAATTAGAATTATTTTGTCACTAAAGGCTTAAGAAATTCTAGAAGATGGAAAATTTTATACAGTTATTCAAGGCCAAAAGTTTTGACCTAATGGGGGGGCAAAATCACCACTGAAAAGGGAGATGGATATATTTTTCTTCACACTTGCTCAGAAACTTCACTTTTTGACCACAAAGTAGCAGAGCGAAAGTTGCCCTTTCCAAACGACCTGTACGGGAGAGAAAGGAACAATGTAGACATATTACTGATAAGTGTATAGTGTATAGACATATTACTGATAAGTGTATAGTGTATATCTGAGTGGCAATTACCAAGAAAAGAAATAATTCATTGTGTTCATGTGTACGAAAATTTTATTTTCTGTTTTTGATATGAAGATCGTCTTGGAAAGTGCAGCAGAGTTACGAGAGAGAGAGGTATTATATAAATTGTCTTGGTATCTCACTCTCTAACATCATCTGATTGACTGCCACCTCCTACAATTTTCAATAATTATTACTACAGTTTATAATCAGAATGGATTGGATTACAGCGTAATATTTTTAAAATTTAATATTTAGTTTAGTAAAATTTATAAAAAAATGTATTTTTAACGGCACAATATATATTTTTTCTAATACATAAGTAGGGGTACCTATATTTAATTTTTAGGCAAACTCAAATTAATAGTAAAGGTTTCTAAAAATGATTTTAACCGTTAATAGTTTATTAGTAATCAATTACAAAACGTAAAATAGGAAAATAAGTTGAAATAAGCTACATATTATTTAGGAAAAATAGTAAAATGTATTTCATATTTAACAATGTGTTTTTTTATTTTTAAACTAAGCATTGCGACTTAAGTTTATTATATTTTTTGTTACGTCTTTTAAAAATATTTAGTTGTCCTATATTGAACTAAAAATTATAGTTAAAGGTATTTATATATTAGAAAAGGCTGATTAACGGGTGAATCGAGAACCGAACAGTTCGCAAAATATGGTACATTATGATTGGCCAATACGTCACCTAACCCAAACAGGGATTTTGATTAAAGAGTCTCTAATTTGAAAAATAAACGCTCGATATCTGCTTTTGCAAACTAGAAGCAAATCTAACATAGTGAAAGAAAAATAAGTTATATTTTTAAAAAACTATAAAGTAAACTTTTTTCATAATCAGATCAGCTCTATAGTATCAAATTATTGTATTGTCACCAGAATTACATACGCTTGCAAAGTTTCAGATCGATACGGCAAAATTAATGTTTCTCCATATAAACTTCGCCACAACCATTTAGCCCCTTAGAAAATGAATTTAAAAAATAATGAAACATCTGTTATTTTATTTCTTTTGAAGACTATATTTAGGAACAAAGTGTCATCACTGCAACTTAATTTTTTTTCTTTGAATCAATTTTGCCACACATTTTCATCCCTTTAAGGATGGAATTATGTAAAAACCTTCCTTAGTACACCCCTAGGGTACTCAAGGAATATTTCCTTTAAATATCTAGGTCCATCGGCTTAGGGTGTGAGTTGTCTGTCAATCAGTCACGGTATTGATTTTGCATCCTATTAAAAGATGAATTTTCAAAAATAATGAGACATGTATTTTATTCATTTTTACTACATTAGACGGAACATTAATATATTTTTTAAGGCATCTGTCTTTTCACTTTTATGTAGATAATCTCCTTGAGTCCAATAAATACTTTTCTAATTATTTTTAATGGGATTTGAAGAAGCTTCTTTTGGCAGGGACAATTTTAAAAATAGGTATAGAAGTGTCATGAAGTACTTCAACAACAGAGTTACAACATAAAAACTAGCGAAGAATTTAAACACTTAGTAATGAGGTAGACTGATTATTTTATATAGTGAAATAGCAAAAACAAACATTTTTAACAACTTATTTATTATTATTATAATTTTCATCACATAAAAATATCTAGCAAAGTAAACACAAAAATGCACAATATTTGCATTCTAATCCGGTCATACGCATATTATCGATCAGTTACGTAAAATCTTTGAGAAGATTCGGAAGTTTTTGTTCTTTTTATTTACGGTGCACTTGAACCGGTTTGGAGCCCTTGCATACGTGCAACAATACCAAACTTATGTTTTTTTTTGTGACGAAACATAAGTATAGCGTAATGCCCTAACAGATGTTCTTATAAATTTAGTCAAGGTTCATAACATCGTGTTGGGTTTCTTTTGATAATTGAGCTGTAAGGCACTTTTTGCTCGAGTTTATAATATTCATTGAAATAACCATATGGTTTCGTGATAAAGGAAGGAAATTATTAAAAAACAAAATAAAGTATATTTTTTCTAATTAGGTTTTAGAATCCCGAATTTTCTCATTTCTTGCAAATTATGCACTAAACAATATATACATATTACTAAATACTTAGACAAAATACGCCTAATATTTCTGAGTTCCATTTCGTCTTAAAAATCATGAGACTGGACAGGAGAGATTGTGAGAAAAATCTCACCGGAGCAAGAAACATGAAAAATTTGTAAACAAAAATAAGTGCGAATGTATTTTCTTCCAATATAAACTTTTCTAAATAAACCAATTTATATCTATGTCAAAAATCCACGATATATATATATATATATATATATATATATATATATATATATATATATATATATATATATATATATATATATATATATATATATATATATATATATATATATATATATATATATATATATATATATATATATATATATATATATGAACCAAAAAGCAATCATATATTAAACTCGTCAAAATAATGATATTGAGCCAAATATGCCTTAGTAAAATGTCATTGATGGGATACAAGGTGTTAAGTTTAAATCTCGAAATAGTTATTTTTCTATAGCTCATGCCGTTTTTGAGATATCGACATAAAAACTAGTAATAGGGAGTTTTCGGGAATAGGGATTACGACTAAATTCTATTTTTTCATGAAATAGAATAGAAATACCCTTGCTATTTCATGCCATAACTTTCTTGTTAGAACTATTTCGATTTTTTATTGATAGAGTGATGATATTTAAGAAGAAAAGGTATACTACATTTAATTCGATTAAACAAACCATTTTCGAAATACTTGCATTTTAATATTTTATTCCAAGTCAAAAAATAGTTAAACACTAAAACTGAAATAACTTACTTTAATAACGAATTATAAATTTATCATGAACAAATAATGAAAAACGTCAATTCAACAATTGGTCAAAATGTCCACCTTTACTTCTATGCATTGTTTTAATCCCTTTATCAAATAGCTCCTTACTTGGAATAAAGTTCTCTGTTTATTCCTGATAACATTGATGTCAGTTTGAATTTTTTGAAATAGTTACTTTTGTGTCCGGCTTTCTTCTGTATACACTAAAGATTTAATATAACCCCAAAATAATAGATAAAAATGGTTAAGATCCGGGCTACGCGGCGGCCATGGAAACTCACTGCCACGAACAAACCATCTGTTAGGTAAACATTCATCTAAAAAATTGCGAACCGCAACTGGATAATGCGGTGGAGCACCGTCGTGCATATAACACATGTTTTGTCGTAAATTAAATATTATGATTCGGCAAATGATTTTGTAGAAACTGCAAGTACTAGTTAACATTTAGACTTGCGGGCAACTCAAAAGGTCCAATAAAAATCAGAAATAATGCCACATTAAATATTGATAGCAAATTTCTGCTGAAAATGCCGTTCTTTGAATAAGTAAGGATTTTCCAGTTCCAACATGATCATTTCGCCAATTAAATACACCTCGTCTGGTGAAGGTCGCCTCGTCCGTGAAAAGGATTCTATTGATAAACGCTGGATCTGATCGTGATGATGAAGCAGAAATTGATAAAACTGAAGTCTGGCTGGTAAATCGGTTGGTAGTAGATTTTGAACGTGATTGAAATGATATGGGTGTAGTTTTTCAGTGTGTAAAACTTGTAAATACATTTCACTATTGGAATTAACATTAGAAGACTTTAGAAGAATTCAGATTAATAAATGTTAACACTAATGTATGTCAAGTAACCATGACTACGTTCATTTCTTAACCATGCCCTACTCCATTCTTAACCAACTATTTGTGAGCCCGCGATTTGACTTGCAATAAAATAATTAAAAAGCAAATATTTCAAAAACAGTTTGTTTAATCAAATTAAATGTAGTATACCTTTTTTCCTTAGAAACCATCACAATTTTTAATGAAAAATAATGAAACGATACTAACACGAAAGTTATGGCATGGAATAGTGAATAGAGTGTAACAAGCGCCCTCTACATATTACGTGAAAAAATAATTTAGTCGTATTCCCCATCCCCGAAAACTCCCAATTTCCAGTTTTTATGTCCATCACTTATAAAACAGCTAGAGCTATAGAAAAATGACAATTTCGAGATTTAAACTTAAGCCCCCTGTAAGGATTGCTTTTTGCGCATTCATTACCGACCACCCTGTATATATATGCATATATATATATATATATATATATATATATATATAACCGACCACCCTGCATATATATGTATATATATATATATATATATATATATATATATATATATATATATATATATATATATATATATATATATATATATATATATATATATATATATATATATATATATATATATATATATATATATATATATATATATATATATATATATATATATTATTAGGTTTTTATTTAAGAGCCTGCTTAAAAGGCATTAATCTTAACGCGTTTAGTGGCTTCAGCATTCAAGCTGACGTTAACATTTAGACAAAAAACAAAGTACTGAACGGGCAGAAAAATCGGACATAATAGCTGGTGAAATCGGTCACATTACCATATTTTTTACACAAAAAGGGATACTATCAGTAAAAAGATATTTAAAAAAATGTTTACCAGTCGGCTAACGCGAAGACAATCAGACGCTGACGGCAACAACTATATCGGCGCCTGATTTCGTTACAACCTTTCTTTCATATTTAGATATGACGATAACCCGAGTGTCAGGCATGGGAAGATGCATCCAGCTGGTCTGTCTATCTTTAATGTATACGAGTGTGTGAGACGTATGGAAAGTGCCCGGGAAAGTTACCCTACAGTATAAGAATTTTTGCTGGAGGATGACGCTTCTGATATAAACAACAAGTATTGTTAGAAATGTATATCATTGGGCCTGGGAGAAAACTGTATATTTACTAACCCGGACCCTCCGAATAGTTATTACTATACAAAAACGTAAACCGTCCCGGTCAGGGACAGCGATTTTGAGACACTTTATCAGACGTTATTAGTCTCATTTTATCAAAACTGATTTTTATATTATTGATTATACGGGTGTACTGATAAGTAAAATGGACGTCAGCTACTCAGGTGGCATTGCGAAAAGTGGGGGCGCAATTCAGATTATGCAAAAAAAATGAAAAAATTCTGACATCGCCAATGCTGAAATTTTGGGCCTTATTGTTTTACTTTGACACCATTTATTAAAATTTCTTTTTTATAATAGAAAAAGATGGAAAAAGGGATCAAGTCATACCCGGTTTAAAAGAATATTTCCTACTCAGTTCGTTCCAAAGGTTGCAAAAGAATTTAATAGACTATTTTCAAAAGGCGATAGATCAAATGAGTTTTAGTTTTATGTAAAAAGGAATCGTGTTATCCCTTTTTCCACTAGATTGATAATTATTCTTGTAACTTTTTTATTAAATAATTTTTAAAACGGGAACAAAAAGTAATCTAAAATACAAATAATTCAGAGCAGCAATAAATAATAAACGAAAGCTGATAAAAACGTTAGTTTAACAATTTCTGAAAATGTTCACCTTATCGAACCCCTTGGCAAATAAATATATTATACATGTTATATCTATTCTCACCAGCTATTTCATCATACAAGTTATGCTAACCTTGGTTCCCAGACTATCAGCTATCACCCGCCAACGCAGTTATTCAGAAAGCCAAGCTTATCTCAATAACAAAGTATCACATATCAGTCAACAACGTAGATCATCCTATTCTCATAAACAGCAGGTGTTATTTGTTTACGAAAACAAGTCTATACCAAGAAAGCTTCATCAGCAGAACCCACGTCCTGACCCAAGTGTTCAAGAAAGAAGTAAACAGTTCCCACTGAGTCAGCATAACGAAACATATAAATAGTTATTTTTCTTTGTATACAGTACAGTACAGTTCAGTCTAGCTTGAATTCATTTTGTTAAATATTACTCTTTGCAAGTTCAAATGTATATATTTTAATTTGTATTATTTTTGAGTAATAAAATATTTTTTTAAAAAGTAATTTGGCAAGAAAGTGATTTAACAAACTGGCGCAGTCGGTAGGATCTGAAAACGTCTAACAGAACACGAAGCCCTTGTGCACTCTAACTGTCGACGGAGGATCCCAATCCATTGTTCAGAAGAACCTGTGAAAAACAAGAAAAACAGAGAAAATCACGACCCGACGTCACCAACTCGCAGTCAATCTACGGATTAGGAACACCTAGTGAAGCCCCTGGTAGAATTTGCTGCAGAGAACACGACGAAGTCTGATGTTTCTACTAGTAACGTAAGACTGAATCATCTCGTTTATTAATTTTCATTTTTTTTTCAATTTTCCAAAAATATTGAATTTTTATTCAAATTTTAAGGAAACTGTTCGATTTTTCAATTTTGATAATTAGTTAACGAAAAACTGAATTCAAAAACAAATCCAAAAGAATATTTTAATTTCAAATTTTGATTATACAGTTAATCAAATTTCAAGAAAAATTTAAATTTTGTAGATTTAAGTATTGCTTTAATTTACGTTGATTTGTGTACTACTTTACGTACTGCCAATCAACCTAAATTCTTAATTTTAAGTTCGTATCCTTTTTATATAATATTGTGTGCCTATATTATTTCATTTTGATATTGTGATATATTGAGCAACCATGACTGATAACGGAATACAAAATGTCCCTGAGACACCCGAAATTGAACCGTATAAATTATCTGAAATATTTTCGATAATTCCTGAATACGATGGTGATCAAATTTTTCTCCAAACATTTCTCAATGCTTGTGATTGTGCTTACAATATGTCTACACGTGATCAAAAAGATTTATTAGTAATCCACATAAAAAATAAATTACGTGCAAGAGCAGCGCAGCCAATAAGCTCTCGCAATCCTATTTCTTACTTAGAAATAAAACAACTTTTAAATTCTCACTTCGGAGATACGCGAGACTTGTCTTCTTTAATACAAGACTTACAACGTATCAAACAAGTACCAAATGAGAATCCTTTAACCTTCCTCAACCGAATTCAAGTGCTAAATGCAAAGTCTAATCTCACCCCACAACAGAAACAAGCTCAAATAACCCTGATCGAATCCATGTCCCTGAGCACCCTCTTAACTGGTCTCGAACCCCGTATTGGACATATAATTCGTGCCAGTAACCCAAGAGATCTTCTTGAAGCCCAAATACGTATTCGACGTGAACTTCAATTGTCCTATTTCAAATCTCAAAAAGTTTCAAAACCGAACCCACCAAAGCCATTCAATCAACCTTTGAGAAAACCAAACTTTCAAACACAAAAATGTTTTAAATGTGGACGTATTGGTCATTCAGCAAATCAATGCCATGCCAATAACGGACAACCACGTCCCAATTTTTCCCAAAACTCAAATTTTCAGCGACCCCAGTTTGCCCCGCAAACAAATTCTTTTCAGTCACACAGACCGAACATGCAACAACAAAGAAGTCCAAATACGCAAACCCCAAATATTACAAATAACCAATCAAATCAAAATAATTTCCAACGTCAACCGAATTTTAATTATTCTCGACCCTCAGTAATTCAGAAAAATCCTAATTTCAAAGCTCACTTAGTTAGCACCGATAATAATCAAGAAAAATATTTTAATGACTATTACCAAGACTATCAACAAGATTACCAAGATCCCTCATTCTTTTCTTATGAAGACCCCTCTACTTTATTCGAAAACGAATACGACAATTCTTATGACAATCCAGATCCCAATTTAAACTTTAACGAACCAATCGAAGAGTATCAAAATCTTCCAATCGAAGAAAATCAAAATTTTCTTTTATCCCCAGATCAAAACCATCCACCCAATCAAGAAACAAATCGAATACAAGCCCAAATCGAAACTCTCACGCTAGACGATATGAATCCCTCACTCAATTTCCCCGAACAACTATTTCTTTAAATCCCTTCCTTGCTATAAATCCTAAAAATCTTTACTATATTAAAGACGCAACAAATACTTTCAAACTACTCATAGATTCTGGTGCAGGTATTTCAATTTTCAAAGAAAATACAGTAAAGAACTTTCCAAATCGTTTCCCCGAAAATGCAACAATTCAAGGCATTACCGAACAAAAACTTTTAATAACTGAATCAACCTTGATAAATTTTAAAAACGGTGACCCTCACAAAGTCCATATTTACAACTTAGACATTGATTTTGACGGAATTCTAGGTCTTGACTTCCTAGAACACTACGAATGTACAATCGATTTAAAAAATAAACAACTTATTACCAATTTTAAAACACTACCACTGTATAAAGTTGAAGACAATTACTCTTCAACAGAACTCGAAACATACGAGGCAAATAAAAATAAAATAACTATACAAGGTAGAACAGAACAAGTTTTTAAATTAAAATGTCATCTAATCAATACCGATGCTATTTTATCCCGAAAAGAAATAGAAAAAGTACATATTCCAAATGCCCTTTTCCATGTCAATCAAAAAGGCGAATTTTTGACAACAATTATCAATGCGAACGCAATCCCAAAAACAATTGATTTTTCAAATATCGAAATAGAACCATTTTCGATACACACACTTCTTAATTTCAATCTTCCTGAATCTCCCGAATTTCAAACTTCAAATAGAATCCCGACTATTAGATCCCAGCTTAGACTTGACCATTTAAACGAAGAAGAAAAAGAATTAATCACAAATCTTTGTGTCAATTTCGAAGACATTTTCTATCTAGAAGGTGACAACCTTTCCTTCACAAGTGAAATCAAACATAAGATAGACACGAATAATAAAAAGCCCATTTTTACTAAATCTTATAGATATCCCCAAATACATAAACAAGAGGTTAAAACGCAAGTAAACAACATGTTACAACAAGGTATAATTAGACCATCAATTTCTCCCTGGTCATCTCCCGTTTGGGTTATACCGAAAAAAATCGACTCTAGTAATAAACAAAAATGGAGAATCGTAATAGATTATAGAAAATTGAACGAATCCACTGTTAATGATAAATATCCACTTCCCAATATCTCAGATTTACTTGACCAACTTGGACAGTGTCAATATTTCACTACTCTTGATCTCGCTTCTGGTTTCCATCAGATAGAGATAGATCCTAAAGTTATTTCTAAAACAGCGTTCTCAGTAGAAAACGGTTATTATGAATTTTTACGAATGCCCTTCGGACTAAAGAATGCCCCATCTACATTCCAACGTGTAATGGACAATATTCTTTTAGGAATCCTAAATGAACGATGTCTTGTCTATATGGACGATATTATAGTTTATTCCGCTACAATTGACGAACATATCCATCGATTACGCGAAGTTTTCAAACGACTAAGAAAAGCTAATCTGAAAATACAACCAGACAAATGCGATTTTTTACGCAAAGAAGTAGCATATCCTGGACACGTAATAACTAAAGACGGTGTTAAAACAAATCCAGCAAAAATTGAATGTATTCAAAATTTTCCCCAACCAAAAAATCCTAAGGATATAAACTCTTTCCTTGGCTTAGCAGGCTATTATCGACGATTCATCCCTAATTTTGCGAAAATTTCTAAACCACTTACTCGTTTACTCAAAAAAGAAATAAAATTTGACTTTGATTCTGATTGCAAAGAATCTTTTAACGAACTAAAAAAATTGCTAATTTCCGATCCAATTCTTATATACCCAAATTTTGACGAACCATTTCTTTTAACCACAGATGCTAGTGCTTTTGCAATAGGCGCTGTGTTATCACAAGGACCTGTAGGAAAAGATTTACCAATTGGCTATGCATCTAGAACCCTATGTAAAGCCGAAACAAATTATTCAACTATTGAACGTGAACTCCTTGCAATCGTATGGGCAGTAAAACATTTTCGCCCGTATCTTTTTGGCAGAAAATTTAAACTAATCACAGACCACCGCCCTCTTACTTGGCTTTTTTCAATCAAAGACCCAGGTAGTAGACTCGCACGCTGGAAACTTAAACTCGAAGAATATGAGTATGAAATAATTTACAAACCCGGTAAGATCAATAAAAACGCAGACGCATTATCAAGAATTAAAATTAATCATTTTAATCAATGCGCAAAATTCCAATCAAAACTCTCTATTTTTGCGACAAATCAAGACGTTGACTACAAATCTAATAACTCAAATTTAAATTTCGATGATGAAAAAATAACCGAAGATTACAACACATTTGCTAATATGTACGAAACAAAATCTTTAATTGATTATTCAAAAGTTGAAACTTCAAACGAACAACTTCTAAATAAATCACATAAAAACATAATAACCTTTTTTCAACAAAAGAATTTAGGAGAATTACATCATGAAATATTAGAAGACATTTTTGAAGAAAATGCAGATTTTTCAATACAGAGACTAAATATTTTCTCTAGTAAAACAGTTAAAAATCGGAAATATTACATAATTCCTTTGTTACTCGATCCAGAAAATATAGTCCAACATCTTTTCTATATTATTTATACAGGACAAAACGAATTTGACCTTTCGTCAACATATTTTCTTGAAAATAAAATAGACCTTCCTATTCTTGAAATATTTTCTTTTATCTTTGCAGACAAAGATATTAAAATATGTATTTGTCAAAATATTGTAACTATCCCAGCTAAAGACCAAATACCAATTATATTGGAACAATACCATTTAGGCAAAAGTAATTTACATCGCGGAATTAACGAAACTTTAAGACGCATCAAAGAAAAATATAATTGGCCCAGAATGATTAAAGATGTAGAAAATTTTATAAAAAGTTGTGAAACATGTCAAAAAATTAAAATATGTCGGAAAAGTTTAAGCAACCCTTTAGTGATAACAGAAACACCGAAAACACCATTTGAACGAATAAATATCGATATATTTGAATATCCATCTAAGAACTATGCTTTGACAATACGAGACGAACTTACTAAATTTACCCAAGCTTATCCAATTGAAGATAACACATCAAAAACTATTGTCAACACTATTATTTTATTTTTCCAACATTATGGTACCCCACTACGAATCCATTGTGATTATGGCCGTGAATTTAATAATACACTAATGAAAGACCTATGTGAACTATACGACATAAAAATAACATTTTCTAGTGTAGGTCATCCCCAATCAAACGGCTCTCTAGAAAGATTTCATGCTACACTTAGCGAAATGATAAGAGCTAATCAAACCGAAAACCCACATGAACATCCTTTCAACGTACTTCCGTATGCTGTTATTTGTTACAATAACACGAAAAATAAAACCCACGGTTTTACGCCCTTTGAACTAATTTTTGGTCATACTTCTAGACCCCCTGAAATCCTATATAATGAGAAAACCCTCACATCAAAATACATGCGTGATTTAAACAATCGTATGCAATTTCTTTATAAATCTGCTCGTGATAAAACGAAACAACAAAAAGAAAAAGCAAAAGAACGTTTCGATCAACATGTTCCCAAACATACTCATAAATATAAAATAGGTGAAAAAGTATATGTACGCGAATCCCAAATTAAAGATAAAGCTCAAAACAAATTTAATGGCCCTTTCGAAATTCTCGAAATTTATCAAAACTCAGCCCTCTTATTAAATCCTAATACTAAACAAAAATCTAAAATAAATTTTGATAGATTAAAACCATACTACGAGCAAATTTCTCTTCCAGGACCATCCTCGGACTGTCATCAGTCGTCCAGTCCCAATACTTTATAAGTCCAATTAACAACACGATAGGAGTCTTCTTTCATAAAGAAGCAAAAATAAGAATCTCTAATGACAAATGGACATTACTTGTATATAAAGACTTCGAACCAATTAAGGATACAATTGTAAATAATGATAGAATTTTAGAAAACCTTATAAATAATATCAACGAAGACGCACCACGAATGAAAGCATTTAAATCTAAAGTATTAACACATATTAGTCTCCTTAGACAAATATCAGGAGCTGTAAATCAAAAATATACAGAGATAAAGGCAGATACTAAAAAATATATTCTTAGAGAAAAACGTGGAATTTTTAATGGTATAGGAACATTTTGGAAAGCAATTACAGGAAACTTAGATGCCTCCGATGGCGAATATTTTAATGACTGTATAGAAAAAATAACGCATGATGAATATCAAATCGAAAATCTTCTTAAAAATCAAATCTCAGAAACTACCTCAGTAATAAAAGAATTTAATTCAACTATTCAGAAACTCAAAATTGACGAGGAAACATTCAGTAATGATATTATAGAAATTCGAAAATCAATACTGGATATTTCTGACGATCTGAAATATTATTCCTCTCAAATAGAAATATTAAACATTTGCGAACTATTAATGGAAAGTTATTCATTTCTTGAAAATGCTTTGAATGATATTATAAATTCAATTGTTTTCGCCCGTTTACGGATTTTACACAGTTCAATTATTACACCTTTTGACTTAATAGAATCACTAAAGCACATATCTCAATCATTGCAAAGAAATAATTTACCTTTGTTAATTCACCCTTCAAGTGTGGCTCAATATCTCGAAATCATAGAACTAAAGGCATATCAATATGATTCAAAAGTAATTTTTGTTCTCGAAATCCCATTAGTTGATCCAGAAAAATATATTCTCTTTCATTTATATCCAATATCAATTTTGGATAATCGAACAGGTCTTCACCACATTCTTTCAATAACAAATAATTTAATTGCGCGAAACGATGATTCATTATTATATATCACAATTCGCAACTTGGAATCATGTAAATCCTTGAGCTGCCATATCCAATAGACAGTGATGCTGTTTGTGAAGCCTAGTTACTACGATTAATCAATCGCCTTCCAAGAACGTGCCAAGTTTCAGTTATCCTAGCCAAAGACTATCATGTGCAAGAACTTAATCAAAACTCCTGGTTAGTTGCCGTTGCAGACCCTCTACCTGTGACTATTAAATGTGGTTCCAGAGACGTTGTTACCCAAACAATCAATACCAACGCCATAATCAAACTTCAACCAGAGTGCAGTGCATTTATTGGCAGCACCAAAGTTCTAGCGAAGAAATTTGTAAATATTTATGATAATGTTACCTACAGCAACGTTCCAATCCAAATTCCATATGATTGCTGATCCTGAGAAGATTCATATACCAGACTTGAAGCCTCTTAAGTTACACGACATTGACACAGGAAACTTAAATATCGCTCAACATAAATTAAATGAATATTCTGATCAGTTGGACAGACTAATCAATCAACCATTCGTAAAGAAACATATCGGTTGGTTTACGATCCTGACCATAACTCTGATCATCAGTCTAATTATCCTGTACATATTTTGTAAATGTTATAGAAGAAAACCTAAAAACCTCAGTATTGGAATTGTCAATGCCAATAGTGATGACTACCCACCTTCTCCACCAAGGTCCAGAACAAATTTTGTACAATGGAGAAGAATATTTCCAAAAAGGCGACCAAACATACGTGTTGGTGAACCAACAGAAGAATCTGAAGAAATAGAACTTAACCTGAACAAACATTCAGCTTGAAAGTTGCTTCCACGTACCAACTTTCATCTTGATGGGGGAGTTGTTATATCTATTCTCACCAGCTATTTCATCATACAAGTTATGCTAACCTTGGTTCCCAGACTATCAGCTATCACCCGCCAACGCAGTTATTCAGAAAGCCAAGCTTATCTCAATAACAAAGTATCACATATCAGTCAACAATGTAGATCATCCTATTCTCATAAACAGCAGGTGTTACTTGCTTACGAAAACCAAGAAAGCTTCATCAGCAGAACCCACGTCCTGACCCAAGTGTTCAAGAAAGAAGTAAACAGTTCCCACTGAGTCAGCATAACGAAACATATAAATAGTTATTTTTCTTTGTATACAGTACAGTTCAGTCTAGCTTGAATTCATTTTGTTAAATATTACTCTTTGCAAGTTCAAATGTATATATTTTAATTTGTATTATTTTTGAGTAATAAAATAATTTTTTAAAAAGTAATTTGGCAAGAAAGTGATTTAACATACATAAATTCTTCTCAGACGTTATGGATAATTTCAGGGGTTATTTCAGCGTCCATAATCCTTTGATGCAGTTCATCCAAAGAGTTCAGGGCTACCTATATTTTAATATACCCTCAGAGGAAATAGTCGAGGGATGTAATGACTGGCCAGCGTGCTGGCCACTCTATGGGAGCTCGATGACTAATCCGTGTTTCTGCATATGCAGTATTTAAATCATTTCGGATATATAAAAAAGTAAGGGGTACCCGTCTTGCTGGAAAGTTCTTTCTATTTTGGATTCAGGTGGATTTCTGGCAATATATGCAGTAATAAGCGAGTTGTTTGAATTTCGCAGAATTTCCAGGTAAATAGGACCATTTAAGATTATTTCCAAAAATAAGGGGCCTCTATACTATGTCAGTTCAATTTTTTGGAGATATCGTTCTGACTGAGAATTTACACTGAAGATTTATTTTTATATAAATAGTTTAATTTTATTTACATTTAAGACAAATGTAAGTACCTTTGATGTTACCACATGCATAAATCATTCGTAATTTCAGGCGATATCTATAACTCGATCTATGATGTGTTCGCCCTCAGGCCCCCATAGCAAATATTCCATCGGGTCAAAGTTGGCCAGTCCGACACTGGTCTGGACTTCCACTTTAAACCTCAAAACCAAAAAAAATCAGTAAACATTCCTAAAGCATCGGGGTATTAAAACCTTTTACGAAATAGTTCAGAAGACTATGATGGGAGCTTGCGTAAAACCACATGGAGTTACTAGCAAAATCCAGGCAGACCTTTTAAGGTTGGTCTAGAACAAGCATAGAGGTTTTTCTGATAAACAAAAATGCATTATGAAATATATATATTTTTTAGTATATTAATAATCACGTTAGAAGTTAAAACCCTGTTTTTTTCTTTGAAGGTATACGTAGCGATTATAGGTTGTTTATGAATAAAAACATACAAGCCACTAAAGAGCTGCAAATGATGTTAGCTGCAAACCAAGTAATGCTATCTTAGTAAAAGGTAGTAATTTGCTAAAATTCAAAACGTGCAACATTGGAAACCTACTTTAAAATAATTTGATTTTGAGGTATTGATCGAAGTTTGTTCTTTGATTTCATTTTGTCAGACAAAGCAACTTCGAGGACCGAAGAGATGTTATAACCTACAGGCTGACATTAGATCGAAGAAGATGCCAATAAAAAACGTTACTTTCAGGGTAACCGGAAATTCTTAAAATTTTCGTTCGTGGAGTGACGTCTCTCAAAAAAGTGGTTTTGGTAAGTTTACTCCTGGAAAAAATTAAACAGTTTTTTTATAGTTAGACTTGGTGACCACGAATGACTTTAAAAATTCTATCGCCTCCGATGAAAGGGCGGAAGGGAGGGGGAAAAAGAGAAAATATACAAATTATGTTGTGGAATAACTCGTTTTTTTTTTTGAAAACGATAAATATGGTGATATACAAAATAATCTTATAACATTTTCTACAAAAGATTCTATACATTTTTTAAGTAAAAAACAGCACTATCGCCGTAGCTGCCACTTGAACGTGACTGATGCGTGTCTTTCAATTACAGTTTTTATTCACTGGCATATTTCCAGTCAGCTTATAATGGCTGCTCCGGCAATAGTTACTCCTAGCGTTGCGTAACAGGTGTATAGAACCTTTTTTATAGGGAATTTTATAGTCTTTTATTTTGTATACCACCATAATTATCGAATGACAAAGAGAATACGAGTTTGTGCATAAAATTTCTTGGTCCTCAAATCTAACTACTAAACAAAAAAAAGAATATAGTGTTTAATTTTTTCCATTTTCACACGATTTTTTGAACTGCCGACGCGCTGCGCGCACCTTGAATTAATTATTATAGTAGAATTTAAAAAAATAATTCCTCTGTATCTTGGAAACGGTTATTCAAATAATGACAATGAAATTAAATCTGGGGAAAGTATTATGTTCTTGGGCTTGAATATCGACAGGAGGTTGGACTGGAGGGTGCATGTGGAGAGTGTCGCAGCGACTGTTTCCAGATACGCTTACTACCATGCTTTTATACATTCACGATTAAAGTATGGCTTGATTTTTTGGGGTAACTCCACTGAAGTACAAAGGATATTTGTGCTGCAAAAGCGGTGTATTCGTAATATCTATAAAATGAAAAGCCGGGAAAGTTGTAAAAATATTTTCATTAATAATGGTATTTTGGCACTGATAAGCATTTATATTATGGATTGTGTCATATTTGTACATGATAACAAGGATCTCTTCCAAAACTGCGAATTAACACAAGATTTTGAAACGCGACATAAATCTAATTTATTATCTGAGAAGTCTAACTTCTCGTACATACAAAAAAATGCACCTTTCTGTATTATCAAAATGTTTAATTGCTTTCCTGAAAATGTGAGAAGCCTGCCGAAAATCAAGCTAAAATTCCTTTTGCGAAAGTATTTAATTAGTAAGACATTTTAATCCCTAGACGAATTTTATGGTGATCGTGACAGAACCAACTTAAATATATAACTGTGTTAACCATGTTAATAAGGAAAAATACTGTTTTTAATATTGTCTTTACATAATAAAAAAAAGTAAATGAACGCCAAAAATTTAGATATATCTACTATAGATATTTATATTTCTTTACGTACCTATATTATATTAAGCTAGTTGAATATCAGAGTTTACTTTCTATAGATGTAAGTTAAGTTAAGTAATTATGTTATGTTTAAACTTAATATATCTACTTTTAGTTAATACTGTGTTGTTTTTGACATTGTTCTGCGCCTATTTTGGCTATTATAACTTTTTGTTATATGTTAAATAAATAAAAATGTATCTATCTATCTATCTATCTATTGCTGGTCCTATGTCTATATGTCTTTTTTTATGCAATGATACATTTTGTATTGGTTTTCTCAGGCCTGGATTAAGGGTGGGGCTATGGGGGTATACCCGCTCAGGCCCCGTCGCGAGGCAGGGGCCCCAGCACAGAACTGGCGCGATATTTTGCGGGGAGATACCTTTGAATAGTCGTATATAAGGGTTACATGACGCGGAGGTCCCGCGAGGCATGGACCAGAGTGGAAATAGCAGTCGATCAGTGAATTATTAGATCCGTTTCTAAACATTTCTATAGGAGGGCAAGGGGCTTCCAAATACTTAAAGCATAATGACTTTTTTTAGTTATTAGTTGTTTCTCTCGCGGCTCAGGGGCTCCTGAATATTTACAGCCCCAGGCCCCAAAAGCTGTTAATCCGATCCTGGATTTTGTGTAAGTTTAATTCTACTCTAATAATTGTCAGAAACATGCATAAAAGAGTTTCTAATTTTTTTTCCTAAAAACGCCTAAGTATATAAAAAACATGGGAGACAACACTCACATACCTTTAAGAAAGACATTGTTGTGACCCCATTATTTAATAGTCATTTTATTTGTGAATAGTCTTAAGTATTATATATTCATTAGTCTAGAGATAGTTTGACACGTAAATGCAATATTTAGACATACATTATATTTCGGCGGAACCTTCCGACAAAAGCTGCTTTAATGGTCGTTTATTGCAAGGGAAATTCTAAGTAAACAATATGTATTTTAAATTCTACTTCAAATTCTATTTTATGCACGTTCTTCCGCCCCAAATATTATTATACCCGAAAAAACCTATCATAAACTCATTTACACTATGTCGATAAAGCTTGGGAAGGTTCAGCTATAAAAACATTAAAAGAAACCATTGTAGTACAGTAAGCAGTGGCGTAGCAAATACTCCCCAAATTACTTTTATAGACACCTTTTTTAATAAATTTTACAGATACGTCACTGCATCTCAAATTAGGGAATTCATATAAAAATAAGTTCTAGGTAGTCAGTATAGAGCAGGTCAGTCATTATGTCAGTACTATATTGTCAGTAGAATTAAGTCAGTAGACACAGTAAGAGTAAAGATTTGTTAGAAGTAAGAAGTGTCCCTCTTGTACAGACGATAATAGAGAGATTTGAAACAAGTTGAAGTGTTTACATTTACTACCAGGGCTAATACAAAATACTAAAATTATTAAATCATAACAGTGGTGGCATTCAGCGAGTAATAAAAATATTAAAACATAACATTGGTGGCAGCGGATCTGGATATACTACCCCGTGTTTTCTGTAGGAGCGCCTAGAACGCAGCAGGAATCACACCAGTTAAACCACATCGGTATACCAAAGACAGGAAGTTTCAACAGACTTGGAGGAGCGCCCAGTACGCAACAAGTTTCGAGAAGAAGAAAGAAAACGAGGAAATTCGCCTTACGTTCCAGCTAACTAAGGATGAAGCTGTAAGTTTTTTTCTTTTATTTTCCTGGTGTGGTGACACTATTTGTTTTTTTTTTATATGTTATGCATTTTTGAAATTATATAGATATATTTATTTTGTGAAAGGTACTGCAAATACATTGTGTGTTGAAAAAGTAATTGAATAATCGACCGTATAACTTATCTATATTTAAATTTTTACCCAAAATTTTTATTAGTATTAATCTTTATAATTTTAACAAACAAAAAAATGGCTGAAGGAAAAGATGCAATTGATGTATTAAATTTAATAAATTCATTTGACGGCTACGGCGATGGAAATTCTCTTCAATTTTTTCTAAAAAACTGTGACGCAGTAATGCATATTGTGAAAGAAAATGAAAAAAATAAATTAGCTAAATTAATTTTTGGTGCTAAATTAAAAAGTAAAGCTCAAGAGGTGACACAATATAAAGAATTTTTAAATTGGGACGAAATTAGAGATTTTCTGTTAGAACAGTTTACGGATAAAAGACCGCCTTCTCATTTTTTAACTCAAATAATGAATATAAAACAAAACTTTAGGGAAACCGTTACAGAATATGGAGATAGATTAAGATACCTGCATAATAAATATAAAGAAACTTGTCATTTAAATTATGAACATAATTCTGCTAAGGTATAGAAAATTTAGAGTCAATTTTAGTAAACACGTTTAGACAAGGGCTAAATGATGAAAAAATACAAATTCGAGTAATTGCTGAAAACACAACAGATTTAGACAGGGCATTATCATTAGCAATCGAAATGGAACTCGAAAACAACGTTAGAGCAAAAAATTCAAATTTTAAAAATGTAGGTTTTGTGGGTCAGGGAAATAGAAATTTTAATAACCAAAATCCTAAACTTTTGTGTATGTTCCGTCATAAAAATAATCATATAACTTCTCAATGTAGGCAACTTATACAATATGAACAAAATATGGGAAGAAATAATTTTAATAATCCTAATTATCAAAGCTTCAGTCCACAACAACATTTTAACGCAAATTCTTCAAATGGGCAAAATTATAACGGGGAACAACCTATTAATGCTAGAAGTAATTTTTCTTACAGGGGAAACGATAATCATAATTACAATCAAAATACAAATTCACGAAATTTTAACAATAATTATAATGGGAACAATTATCGTCAAAATTATACCAATCCCCGTAGTTCAAACAGACCTCAAATGCTTTCAGAGATACCTCAACAACAGCGACGATACCGTCCTAACTATAATAATGAACCTGTCAATAATTCTCATCAAATACAAACTATAACGTCTCTACCCCCCAGTAGCCTCCAACACAATCTTAGTATTTCTCCTCCACAACCAACTACATCTGTCCAAGAATTTTCGGGAAACGACAACGAAGCCTTGGTTGTGAACAGCCCGCCAAGCGCTTCGTAAAAAATTCAATCAGTATAAACAGTAGCTGTTCAAATAATAAGAATCCACTAGAACATATTAAAACCAAACCAACTCGTAATAATTCAAATAATATGTCTCCTAAGTCAGTATTATTCGCTAATAATTGTAAACAGTTAGATATAATTGAAATAACTTCATTGGGCACTAAAAAGTCAGAATTGCAAATTTTGTTAGATACAGGGGCTGATGTTTGTTTATTAAAGGAGTCGAGTTTACAAGACTATTCAAAGCTAGATCAAAACTGTATTATTGAACTAAAAGGTATAAAGAACCGGTTTTTACGAAAGGTCTATATAATGTAACAATCCAATTAAAAGATAATAAAATATTAATTCATCCTTTTCATATCGTACCAGATAGCATTCCTATAAAAAATGACGGAATTTTAGGCCGCGATTTTTTGCAAAAATATAAAACTAAAATTAATTATGAAGAAGAAACTGTTTATTTTGAGGACAATTGCTTTAAGATTTTGCCTTCAGAGACTTTAACGACTATACCCCCAATATGTGAAATGATAACTTATGCTTTGGCCAACGTTTCAGGTACTGAAGGTATCGTAAAATCGAAACAACTTGCTGAAAATCTCTATATAGGTTCTTCTTTGACCAAAGTACATAATCATAAATGTTTAATTAGTATTTTAAGTATATCTAATGAACCCTTAACAATTGCCTTACCCAGAGTTAACGTACAACCTATCACTAAAGGTGAATTTGACATTATAGAGCTTAGTCATAATAATAATAATATTGAAAATAACACGAATATAAATTACTTTGAACGTTTAGAAAAATTGAAACATTCTCTCAACTTAGAAGGATTAAATGTCGAGGAAACTAACTCACTTCTAGAAATTTGTGAAAATTTTATCGATATTTTTTATTTAGAAGGTGATAAACTCTCTTGTACAAACACAATAAAACATAAAATTTCTACAGACCCTACTAAGGGACCTATTAATATTAAACCCTATAGATTACCTTTTCAACATCGGGAGGTTATAAAAGAACAAACCGATGCAATGTTAAAGGATGGAATAATTTCTCCGTCTTACAGTCCTTGGAATAGTTATTAGTAGTCCCTAAAAAAACTGATTTATCAGGTTTACCTAAATTTCGCGTGGTCGTAGATTTTAGAAAAATTAATGAAATAACTGCAGGGGATGCATTTCCATTACCTAATATTACAGATATTTTAGACCAATTAGGAAAATCGCATTATTTTACAACTTTAGATTTAGCCAATGGATTTCATCAGGTTCAAATGGACGAAAATGATAAAAATAAGACAGCTTTTAGTACTTCTACGGGGCATTTTGTTTACAATAGGATGCCTTTTGGCCTAAAAGGAGCTCCGGCAACCTTTCAGAGGTTAATGAATGCGGTCTTAGTGGCATAAAATGTTTTATTTATTTAGATGATGTCGTAATTTATGCTAATAATTTAAAAGAACATAATGAAAGGTTAATTGAGGTATTTGAACGGTTTCGGGAGCATAATTTAAAGCTTCAACCATTAAAATGTGAATTTTTAAGAAAAGAATGTTTGTATCTAGGTCACATTATAACAGATTATGGCATCAAACCTGATCCTTCAAAAGTAGAATGTGTTTTACAGTTTCCTCAACCAGTAAATCAAAAAGAGGTAAAATCATTTTTAGGGCTTGTCGGATATTACCGAAAATTTATAAAGGATTTTGCGAAAATTTCAAAACCTCTTACCAAATTGCTCAAGAAAGATACGGAATTTAAATGGGACCATGCTTGTGATATTTCATTTCAAACGCTTAAAAATAACATTACTTCTCCTGTACTACAGTACCCAGATTTTTCAAAAGAATTCATTAGAACTACCGACGCAAGTAATTATGCGATTGGTGCAATTTTATCACAAGGAAAAGTTAATAATGATCGACCTATAGCTTATGCTAGTAGAACTCTTAATAAAGCCGAACAAAACTACTCAACGACAGAGAAAGAATTAGCGGCAATTGCTTGGGCAGTTAGACATTTTCGACCATATGTTTTTGGAACAAATTTTAAGATAGTTACGGATCATAAACCTTTACTTTATGTATTTAACATAAAAGACCCTGGGTCGCGTCTTACAAGATTTAGGTTAAAATTGGAAGAATACAATTTCGAAATTATTTATAAGGCCGGAAAGTTAAATACAAATGCTGATGCCTTAAGTAGAATGATTAAAACGGTAAACGCTGATATGATAACAGATTATCAAAAATTTTTAAATTATCTGCAAACACATATTGTTATTAACACAAAATTAAAAGAAAACAACGCTAATTTATTTCAGATAAATAATGTTATATATAGATCCTATAATATTATTTTTTCCCAAATTTTTTAACAAAGAGCAATTTAATATTTTGGAACAAAATAATCAGATTAAACAATTTCTTGCATCATACAACGTTCAAAACGATTTAAAAATACCTTCCGTCTCTCAGTACCAAAACAACGACCGTAATATATTTTTACTCAATGATAATGAAAATATGTTAAATGACACAAATTATGAAAATATATGGTCTTGTCTACTAAAGTTAAAAAATCTTGTAAGTAACAAAAAACTTAAATTGTCATTTATTAAATATCATTAAAACTCGTTAGTAAAATGGGAAATTATTTATCCCATGATAAGATATATTTTTAAAAACTCTAATGTAGATATAACAGTTTACAATAATAATTTAATAAAACCCTCTGAATCTGAAAAGGAAACCTTATTAGAAGAATTCCACAACTCTCCTTTAGGCGGTCATCAAGGAATTGCCCGTACACATAAAAAATTATCCCAATTTTATACCTGGAGAGGCATGAAAAAAGACGTAAAAAGATTTATAAAAAAATGTGAATCTTGTCAAAAAAACAAATTATCGCGAAAAACAAAAATGCCAATGGTCATAACTTCAACCGCGACTAAACCTTTTGAAAGATATTTTCTCGATATTGTTGGTCCCTTACCTGAAACGAAAGCAGGTAACAAATATATTCTTACCTTCCAAGATGACCTGACAAAGTATAATATTAATGTCCCTATAAAAAAATCAAGAAGCCTCAACAGTAGCTTATTACTTCGTAACGAAAATAATTTGTCTATATGGACTACCTGAAACTCTAATTACCGATCAAGGTTCAAATTTTTTAAGTGAAATCTTTAAAAATACTTGCAAACTTTTAAAAATAAAAAAGGTTCAAACTACTAGTTATCATCCAGAATCCAATGGAGCTTTAGAACGTTCTCATAGAGTCTTAGAGGAGTATTTAAGACATTTTATCAAAGATAGTCAGGAAGACTGGGATAGCTGGGTTCCATTTGCAACATTTACTTATAATACAACTCCGCATACTGCAACCCACTTTTCACCTTTTGAACTTTTATTTGGCCATACCCCTAATTTACCTACTTCAATTATTCAACCTATGAAAACTCAATACACATATGATGATTTTGTTGCCAATCTTAAACAAAAATTACAATATTCTAGCCAATTGGCTAAAGAAAATCTATTGAAAAGTAAAAGCGTTTCAAAACAAAATTACGATAAAAATAGCAAAATTTCAGATTTATCGCAAAATGAGGGTTCAGCATTAGCTCTTTTGAAAGAGCAAACTAAAGTTGTCAAGTCTACACTAACAAATTTCAACAATACTATTGGAACCTTAGATTTTAATGAAAACATTTTAAAAAATAATGTTAAAATTCTTTCCAAACAATTAGAAAAAGAACAAAAAGATATTAAATTTTTAGACTTAAAAGGCAATCTAGAAGAACACATTACGCTGACAAATATGATGTTACATCAACTACAACTCGAAGTAATGACTTTAATTAATGCAATTCTTATTGCCAAAAAGGGTTTATTACACCCAGCAATTTTAACACCAGTTCGCCTAATTGAAGAACTAAAACAAGTTACTGATTCTCTTCCCCATGGTTTAGATTTTGCTGTGCCTCTTGATATAATGCATTCTAATCTTTTATTAAAAACGATTGAACTAAAAGTTTACTTTGAAAATAATCATTTAATTTATATAATTAATATTCCTTTAGTTGAAGCACAATTATTCTACCTATATAAGGTATCGCCTTTTCCTAAGCTATTAGCCACTAACCAATTTGTTTTGATTCAACCATCTTCTAAATACATTGCAATAGACGAAACAAAACAGCAGTTCATAACTTTCTCTGGTCTCGAATATAATAAATTTATAAAAATAACGGATGATAAAATGATTTGTCAGCAACAAAAACCAGTTTCATTGGCTCATTTAGTGGAAAACTGTGAAATGAAGTTACTTCAAGTAACAAATAAAATTCCAGAAGTATGCGAAAAACATATATTAAATTCTAATAGAGGTATCTTTATTCAGTTACTTACAACTAATACTTGGCTGTTTGCAGTGCCTTGCCCTGAATCATTAACCATTTCATGTATTAATCAAAATAAACCAGTAGACGTTATTTTAAAAAATTGCGGCAGTGTCACCATAGGAAAACAGTGTAAAGCGTATAGTGTTTCAACGATGCTCGTGCCTCACGGTAATGCCTTTCAGTCGAAAATATTTAGTGAGTTTGTTCCGCCATTAGAAATTAGTGAGGACTGTTGTGAAAAAATAAAAAATAATAACATTAACCTGACAGAAATTTTAATAAACGAAAATTATAAGACTCTTTCAAAGCACATTCCTGAACTGAACATCGCTAGCCATAAACTAGACGACATAGAAAAGCTAACAGAAAATCTTGAAAAAAATAATTTTTTGTCAACATATAATATTTCTGGTTCTGTTTTAGCTTACATTGTATCTGTTGTTGTATTATTATTTATTGTTTACAAAATATATTCAAAATGTATAAGAAAAACTTCCTGTTGTGGAATAATACCAAATATTTGCGTAAGGGTAAATCAAACCATTGAACCATCCCCGAGAAGTAATAGATATATAGCTCAGTATACTAGTGAAACTTCTAATAGAATTAATAATGATGATCACCCTGAGGACGATCAACCAGGTATATCATACACGCCTCGCAGAGCTATTGGTCACATGTCCTCAAGACGATCAATTAGATAAGTAATAATATTATGTTTTATTATAAGTAATAAATTTCTTTAGTAGAATCTAAGTAGATTTAGAATGCCTAATTATTATAAAAAAAAAACAGTTTTCAATATTATATAAGTTAGTATAATATAGAATAAGAATATAGTTCATAGCAAATTTTGTAAAATCATTTCGAACATAATACTTTTGTTAAATATTAGTATCAATTACAAGGATGTATATTTTGTATCATAATTTATATTTTAACTCAGGAACGAAATTTTCTAACAATTTCATTATTGTAAAATCTCTCATTTAGGGGGGAGGTGTTGTGACTCCATTATTTTATATTCATTTTATTTGTGAATAGTCTTAAGTATTATATATTCATTAGTCTAGAGATAGTTTGACACGTAAATGCAATATTTAGACATACATTATATTTCGGCGGAACCTTCCGACAAAAGCTGCTTTAATGGTCGTTTATTGCAAGGGAAATTATAAGTAAACAATATGTATTTTAAATTCTACTTCAAATTCTATTTTATGCACGTTCTTCCGCCCCAAATATTATTATACCCGAAAAAACCTATCATAAACTCATTTACACTATGTCGATAAAGCTTGGGAAGGTTCAGCTATAAAAACATTAAAAGAAACCATTGTAGTACAGTAAGCAGTGGCGTAGCAAATACTCCCCAAATTACTTTTATAGACACCTTTTTTAATCAATTTTACAGATACGCCACTGCATCTCAAATTAGGGAATTCATATAAAAATAAGTTCTAGGTAGTCAGTATAGAGCAGGTCAGTCATTATGTCAGTACTATATTGTCAGTAGAATTAAGTCAGTAGACAGTAAGAGTAAAGATTTGTTAGAAGTAAGAAGTGTCCCTCTTGTACAGAAGATAATAGAGAGATTTGAAACAAGTTGAAGTGTTTACATTTACTACCAGTGCTAATACAAAATACTAAAATTATTAAATCATAACAGTGGTGGCATTCGGCGAGTAATAAAAATATTAAAACATAACAATATATACTCTGAACGCCTTTTGAAACATTCGAAGCAAAATTTGATCTAAGACATTTTTCTGGTTAACGAATCAAGATGTTTAGATGTTTTTGATGTTTCAGAAATTAAGATATTTTGCATTACGGGTATCTTGTTCTGTATCTTCTGAGTAAATTAATGCTTCGACATGACGTGGCACACTTGGAATGCGGTTTCTTATAGGGCGCCGGCTGCCTGCAGCAACAAAATCATAAAACGATACTGACTATCTTAAAAGTTAAAGAAATCTTTCAAAAAGTAGGAGTGCCTCCTTTGCATCCGGGTGCTTGAACTCCTTAAGACGGCCCTGTATAGACGACAATGCGAGACTACATCAAACACGTCTTGTGAACGATTTGGTTAAAGATAATCAAATTGGTATGGTCAGTAAATTCACAGGGTATGAATCTAATAAAACATTGTTAAGACATTCTTCGACGACGCGGACGTCTGCAAAAAACTCCACCTGAAAACTCTCACGAACATGCTCAAGCAATTCACTACTCAATATTTATTTTAATTCACAAGGGACAACACAGATTAAAAAAACTTATTCAAGGCCCTTCCGTACTGCTGGTAGGAAACCAGCGCATGGTTGCCTCCTATATAAAAGAATACGCCGTACGTAAGATGAAAAATTTCCATAAATATCACATTGTTATTTTTATTTTAGTAAATAAAAATTTTACTACTACTACTGCTTTCCCCAAAAAGACCTGAATACCCATTTCGCTTAAAGGTATCGCAAAGGTAAAGCGAGAATTGACCCTTAAGTGAAGACACAGAATGTGTAATACAACTTGTTTTATGACAATCCAAAAAAAACCTAACTTGAGTTAACCAAAAAGGCAGTATGATAAATATAATATGATTACATTCAAAGTTACCCGGACAGAATTTGGTCAGGCAGTTTTAGAACTCCAGACAATGTGAGCATTTTGCACCGCACTGCTTAACCCTTATAGTAAGAATTAAAGTAGAGATCACAAATCATTCGTAAATCACGTTAGAGGTATGCGCCAACATGGTTCCCCTATTTTTCGCATTTTATCATGTTTACGATAAAACAAGAAGTGGGGATGGCCCATGTTCAAGCCGTGGCCATTTTAACTTCCCGCATAAGGATATATATCATTAATCGTGAAAAAATCATCGTTCCGGTTTTTTACAGATATTCATGTTTTTCCATTACTGTCGGTCGGTCGGTCTGTTCCGGTATAGCTAAAAAATCCACTTACTCGATTAACTTTAATTTTGTTTAATTTTCCACAAAAATTATACGTCTGATACAAAAAAATATTGCTTTGAATTCAATATGGCGAAACCAAATGACGACTTATATAATATTTGATATACGAAAATGAAGAAATCGGCCGTGCTTCATTATCGTTGACAAAAGGAAGAATTCTTACCTATTCCTTAATGAGGCAAATAGGTATTTTTACAAATATCAAAGAAATAATGGTTCCCTACTTCACTATTAAAATCAAACCAATAAGTTAGGTGAGTTTAAAAGGAAATTAGTTATTTATATATTATTAAACTTTAGTTTTTAGTTATGTTTGCCTTATGTCACTGTCATTTTGTAATTGTGACATTTAGAAAAATTATTTGTTCAGTTGTTAAAAATGTCATCTTAAACCTGTAACCGCAAGTTAGACTTTGTCTAAATTTAAACTTCTTTAGTGAATACTATTGTTAGAGTTTTAAACTATAATCAATGCTTTTAACGCGCTTTTATGGGCTTCCTACTCGTCTGATTGTATGTTTGTATGTCTGGTTCAAATGTTGTAATGGATTTTTCACCGCTTCCATTACCGGTTATTTTCAAATTTGACATGCATACACTTTCGGATTTAAAAAATTCGAATTTTTTTAGCCCACTTTTAGAAATCCAAAATGGCGGCGCCAATGCGGCCAACGAATTTTGTTACTTGTGTAGTTTAAACTGAAAACTGGTGCCTAGGAAAATGTAAGAGTGTCAGCATTTAAAAATTCAAAATACCGGTGCCAAAATGACAATGTCAACAGGTCGGACGGATGATTTTAACATTTGTGGAGATTATTTAAGAATGCACAACAAAAATCAAAATGTTGGCGCCAATATAGCGAACGAATTTTGTCATTTGTACAGATTCGGCTGAAATATCAGTATCTAGAGGTATTTAATAATGAAAGTTATGAAATTTTACTCAATATTTGAGAATTAAATATGGCGGCACTAACATAGCAGACTAATTTCAAAATGTTTGCAGATTTTATTAAAATTCGGCCTTTAGGGGTATTTAAGACTGCACATCGTGAATTTTGGTCAGCATTTTAAAAATTCAAGATTATAATGCCAACATGGCGGCGGAATTTTAACATAGGTACAGATTTGAGAATACATATCATACATTTTTAGTAAATATTTAAAAAATGAGAGTAGGAATGCCTAGATTGCAAGCGAATTTTAGCATTTATGCAGATTTGATTAAAAATCGATAATAAGTGTGCAATTTATACATTTTTAGTAATAAATATTCAAAAAGGGAATGTCATCAATCAATCAATACGATAAGTACTTTTTTCAGATATTTTTAAACATTTAATTAGGCCACCGTTTTGTTCCCCCATTTTGAATTTGTCTGAACATTTTTACCAGTTCATCCCTACATAATATTTGATTTTTGAGCAAAATTTGAACATAATCGAGACAGTAGTTTTCTGCATTTACTTTTATAACATTTTATTAGGCCGCCATTTTGGATTTGTAGTAAAACTTATCAACACTTAATTTTTCTGCAAAATTTGGATAAAACGGATAAGAAGTTTTTTAGTAATATTTTTTAACATTTCAATAGATCGCCATTTTGTTCAGCCATATTGGATTTTTACCAAAATGTTACCACGTCATCATCATATAACCTTTAATTTTTAATCAAAACTTGAAGTAAATAGAACAAGCAGTTCTTGAGCTTTGTCGCGGACAGACATACAGACTAACCGACGGAACTGAGAAAACATGTTTTTTTGCAACTAGAATACTTTCCTTTTGCGAGGAAACTAAAAAAAGCGAGCGCTGTAAGATAAGAATAAAATAGCCAATTGTCATATTGTTTTTCCATGTTAACAGCTAAAATTTAAAAAATAAAAGATTTTTTTTAAATTTTCAGTATCCTAAATCTTAAATTCTATCCAGTTTAGAACATTTTTACTTTTAATACCCAAAGAATCACCATTTAAATTCCTTTACCTGACAACACTTATATAAAAAATTGGCCCAACTCAAGTGAAAATTAAAAAAAGGCGCGAAATCATCCGAAACTTTATTATATCCCCAGATTTCATCCAAAATCTAGTGAGTTTCGAAATCGCAGTACGTTTTTTTGAGCGTGAGACGCCCTTTGACTATTTTACTATAATATAGATATATTCTATAATTATTTTAATTCTCTGACAGAAAAACTATTGTAATCGTCAAAAAAATTACCTCAGAGTCTTTCTTGTATCATTTTGCTTCTGAGGACTCTCACATGACCCTCGAAGAAATAAACGTTCTATTAATTATACTGAACCGGATTGGTCAATACGTCATGTGACACAAAATAAGTGAATAAGGTATCTTCCATTAGACATGTCTCCTGGAAAAGGAAATCTTGCGGTTTACTTAGTGATTAAAAGAAAATTCCAAACTTACACGGCCATTTTTTTTACACATTGCCGCACCAACTAAAGCTCCTAGTTTCGCAATGTCCAAGATAAAGTAAATAAAACTTATTTATTAAATATTTAAAAAACCAATGTTCTTCTAATGTCAGCGCACCTTTAGAACGCTGCTTCTTGAGGTAAGGCAACATATAATTAGAAGATTTAAACCATATCAACAAATACACAATAATACATTAAAACACATGCAGTAGTGACGCTAAGAAGAGCCTGGTATCTTATAAAATATTTTTTAGCAAATTAATTTCTTTAATGTTAAAATTTATTGTAGTTCCACGACCCACTATTGGTTTTTAAGCCACGCCGGTCACGTGACCCTGTAACAATATATACTGTAGACTGTTATACTTTTTTACTATAAGGATCCCTTGTCAATTAAAGTGGGATGGTCTAATACCACTGATCTGGGGCTTTATGTATTTTAGTTTGTATTTTACTATTTTGCAATAAAAATAATTTCTTAATACTGCTTAGACACTAATACTACAAATACATTACTATTCTTTGTATGAAAATTTTATTGCATCATGTTTAAACATATTCACCGTAATATTTATTGGTATAAACATTGGTGTTCCTGGCTAGGCTTGGCATCGTCGTACGATCGACCTTGTACTGTGAGGTAATCTTGGCAGTGGCTAAATATGTAAATAATGAACTCTATTTTTATTCTTACTCTAAGGCTTAACCTAACTACCCGGAGACTATCGACGATGACGGTATTCGTTGTTTGGTTTGGATTTGGTGGTTTAATCGTTTCTGTTGATTTTGCATTTAAGGGATGCACGTTTCGAGGGAATCATCAGGATTTTCGTCAGTTTGATTACTGTTTTTATTTGCTGGGTTAGTCATTACAGGATTATTATTAGAAGTAGATTTTGCGTCTATCTATTTAAAGATTTAAAAGTAAAAATAGGTATACCCTATATAGTTATAATGCGATCAAATTGATTTGCAACTCACAAAATAGTGATTTGAAGATATCTGTCATCAAGTCCTTGGATATTGCGGCCGCTTTTTATTTTATAATTGTTTTTTATGAGATGTAGGTGATTATTATAGTTTATTGTTTTCGATGCATTCAGCCGCACATTATAATCCAGGCACATGTCAACTCCTCTGTCGATGAGCCTCTGAAGTTCTCCAGCGCCGTCTACAAATGGAAATTCCTCCGACGACTCGTTATCTACTCCTACACACGCAATCTATTACCAATACAATTTAGATATAATAGGCACATCTCCATGATCCAGTCCTGATTTATTTAGATCAAGATCACTTTGTCATGGTTAACTCAGTCAAACGCTTTCTCAAAATCAATAAAGCATGCGAAAACGTCGCAGTCTACCCAGACCGTTCTAAATCCTAACTTCGTGTTCTCGGTAACACTTCTATCTTTCAATATTGATTTTGTTTTTAATTAAAATATTCAAAACAGGAATTGCTGCTTTAAACACATAATTCTGGATCAAAATGTCTAAAACACACCAATCCTCTTAGTCAGCGTTTGAAGTTTTAAGCGCAACTAGGATTGGTGTAGAACAAGCGTGAATCGGCGAAGAGACAGCTTAAGCGAAGCGCCCGAAGCCTAAAATCATCTAAAACACTTCGAACATTGACTGTATATATCCAAGTTCAAATATTATAGTCCCATCCACAGTATTTTTTGCATTTTCGGGATATCTAAAGACAGATAATTTATAGTATTTCTCTCATTTTCCAGCATAATTTGTAGTAACAGCAATAAGATCTCTCTGTATAATAATTTTATGATCGATAATAGGAATGCGGTTGATTGCCGTAATTATTACTTGTACCTATCAGAAAACACCTGATTTGCTTAACGAGAAGTGTATTTGTTTTTTGTTTTTTTACATCGATCTAAACTATTTTAAAATTACGTAAGTTTTCAGATGAAGAAAAACGCTACATCAAACCAGCAATCATATATTCGAGGTGTGCCGCGCGCATAAAATTAGCCAGAAGGTTGTTTTTTTTTCTGAATTTACACACCCAGAATTTTAAGCGAATAAAAATCTTAATTGCAAATTACTATTAAGCTAGTGAAGTTGTTAGTTTAGTTGGCTATCCGCCTTAGTATGGTGTCACATTGCTAATTTACCATGTCGTTAAATTAAAAAAAGTAAGGGCAGATCTACCATTGTCTGCAACTTTTTATTCTATCAAAACAAGAATATTTTAACTGGATTGTTAAGGACAGAACCAAAATAAAATTAGAAAAAAGTAATCTAACATTTATTAGTTTAAAACATTTTTTGACGGTTTGGTTCAGACTCAGTGTTGTGACCCCATTATTTAATAGTCATTTTATTTGTGAATAGTCTTAAGTATTATATATTCATTAGTCTAGAGATAGTTTGACACGTAAATGCAATATTTAAACATACATTATATTTCGGCGGAACCTTCCGACAAAAGCTGCTTTAATGGTCGTTTATTGCAAGGGAAATTCTAAGTAAACAATATGTATTTTAAATTCTACTTCAAATTCTATTTTATGCACGTTCTTCCAAATATTATTATACCCGAAAAAACCTATCATAAACTCATTTACACTATGTCGATAAAGCTTGGGAAGGTTCAGCTATAAAAATATTAAAAGAAACCATTGTAGTACAGTAAGCAGTGGCGTAGCAAATACTCCCCAAATTACTTTTATAGACACCTTTTTTAATCAATTTTACAGATACGCCACTGCATCTCAAATTAGGGAATTCATATAAAAATAAGTTCTAGGTAGTCAGTATAGAGCAGGTCAGTCATTATGTCAGTACTATATTGTCAGTAGAATTAAGTCAGTAGACACAGTAAGAGTAAAGATTTGTTAGAAGTAAGAAGTGTCCCTCTTGTACAGAAGATAATAGAGAGATTTGAAACAAGTTGAAGTGTTTACATTTACTACCAGTGCTAATACAAAATACTAAAATTATTAAATCATAACAGTGGTGGCATTCGGCGAGTAATAAAAATATTAAAACATAACATCAGTCACAGTTCTTTACGTAGATTTTATCCATTTTAGCATAATATTTGGCATAGATAATGTAGATAATGTGGATATTTTTTTACTATCACTTGCCATGGCGAATTTTAGAGATTTTTGGCATACTGTTAGATTCTAGGGCACTTTTCACAAATCGGAGGTCACATTTTCTTGACTACATTTCGTTATCAGTGTTTCGTTTCACCCTTCTTTTTAATAAAAAAATAATTATTTTTCAGAATAAACGATAAATTAAAAATACAGTATAACATCAATAGTTATTTACCGAACTAGTGCGGAAACTGATAGATTAGATTTAATCACAAATTAGAAGTTTAAAATATGCCAAATGTGATTTTCAGAATTCCTAAGCTGCATTTACCTTTAGTGATTTCCAAAAATAGTTACAAAACCCAGATAATCACATTTATTCACAAATAAAAATAACAATATATTTTAAATTATTATTTTATTAAATATTTATATTGTTGGTTATAGCGTTTATATTGAATGTACAGTTTGTCGGATTGTTTACATTTAGAGGAGATGTCAATTCTGAACACTATTTATTATAAGTTGTGCTACTTGTTAATGGAAATGAAACAGTTTTACTTTCAACTTTCTTTTCGGTGAAGATTTTATTTGCAATTTGTTTTTTGTTCTCTATTGAGTCTTCTCAATAGCCTTCTACCACCGTATTGGATTTCCACCCGCCATACCTCTTGATATTAGTTATATTTTCTCATGAATCAGCTAACATTGTGGCGGAAGATCGGCGAAAACTGTGACCCGTCTATATTTCTAAATCTGGCAATTCCAGGTATCCGGCAATATTGGATGGCATCTCCCAAATGTATTAATTCCTCACACATTGTATTCTGCATTTTTCCTGTAGTTTACAAAAAAAAGATGATGAGGTATGTTCGAAGGACGAAGAGCTACATATTTCTTATAAAGCTGAAGGTGAACTCCACCTCCACCAATTACAAATATTCTGGAACTATTCTGTATCAGGAATTTTGATGATTAGTAGGGTCTCTTTGTCTTCAATGTTATCAATGGTTCATTTAGTAAGATCTTCGCGACGACATGCAGCCGCCAATCCAATAATGGCCGCAACTTTAATAAAAAAATAGACATCATCAGGTGCCTCGAAAAAAATTTACGTTTTTCCGTTTCAAAAATGCTGATAATTTCAAATATTTGCTTATATCCACTTCTTTGTTTTTATTTTGATGACCAATTTGAGCATTGAAAAAATTGACCATAGCGTAGAAGATTTGCAGGTTTTAGATTGTTTGCCAAAATTGGCTAAAAATACTTCTTCTTTAAGAGATTGTACCTATTTCTTCGTGCACCATTGTGTAAAGACTTTGTATTCTTTTTCATACCTTTAAGCTGACTGTTGCAGCCTCTTCCAAAATACTTTCAAGAATTACATCTTCGTCTAATATCTTGCATGATGACTGGCGAAACGGTCTTTTAAAAGCACAAAATTACAAATAACTACGCAAAGTAAGTCACGCACAGGCGCATAAATTGTTGTTATTGCTTTTTGATGTCATCGTAACCGAGACTTGTCTATTAACACTATTCTTGAATCAATTGTAACTGAATTTACTTAGCATTAAGCTAACTGGCATGATATGAGATTATGAGACGATATAAGTCAAAATTATAATATAAATAATCGGATGAATTATTGAATTTTTTTAGGATATTGAAGAATTATAATCCTAGATGGGAAGAGGGTCTCTAAGATCAGCTACAATTTTTTTGCCGAGGATTTACTGATATTTTATTAAATTGTTTCTGTTTCTTAGAAGTTATGGAGAACTTTTAACCACGTAGGTTTAAAATAAAATGTGTACAATTATCAATTATATTATACAGGATTGCAGCCCTATAGCCTTGATTGCGCAACTGCTTGAAGCAAGGGGCTTCTTAAACATTATTAATAAAAAAAATTCTTAGGGAAGATATGAATATATTAATAATATTAATATTAATTGAATTTAATATTTAGATTTATGTATCTTAAAAGTGATCTAGAGATGATATCCATAAAAACCATTTAAGAAATTACCGCTAATAAATCAGTATATTAAATAATAATAAATGTTTTTCTGAGTGTATATTGCTTTGGCACCCTGTACCTATATAGTTTTTAATCGATTGTAGATTATTTTTCGCCATAGAAAAACTAACCAGAAAAGAGGATACCACCCAAGAAATGATTTACACAAAAAGGGAATAAAACCTGTTCGAGCATCTCCGTTTATAATACAGCAAGATAAGCGCGAATCCGCGGTGTAGAGCGAATGATAGTGAAATAATAGTGGCATTAAAATGTAAATGTCAGCGTAACCGTGAGCCATATTCGCGAGCGGGCAGGGGCACACACCAGTAAATATAATGTACAAGTTTAAAGTACAACTTAGTGTGGGCGTCTATGTCAAACCGCAGAGTTTAGCTGTTTTGATATGCAATTTTGCTCTATAGTTTATTATTATTTTTTAAATTTGTCAGAGTATTTTAAAGAGATTTTATTTTTTCTAAGAATTTTTTTATGTAGCTGTCTGATTTTATATTTTTTTAAGATGCTAATTTTCTACGCTTTTAAAGCTTCTCGTCATTATACAGTTATTCCTAAATAATCTAAATATTTCAAATGATCCTTGATCCTAAAATATTTTACATAAACATTTTCCCAAAACAATTATGTTTTTGAAATACAGTGTTTTTTATAAAAACAAAATTATTCGGGATAGGTTACCCTCAATTATGTTTTATGAGTCAATTTTACCTCTTGTTATTTTATATCATAATAATTCCTAAATACTATTGTGTAGAGGATTTTTAAGATAATGATTGATCCAATGGGATTTGAAAAGATGAATTTGAGTTTTAAATGTTGGCTTCGTATCAGTGGCGTGCCGTGTGAGTTTTTAGGAGAGGGGCGCAAGAATTTTCTTGGGGATCCCCTGCATAATTTCTTCAAAAAAACAAATGTCATAGTATAATAATCGTTTTCTTTGGCGGTATACTAGACTTTTTTGTTTTTATATTGACTAGATGAATACATATCAACTAGCGCGTCAATATTTACTTCTCTAGCCCTTTCGTGCTCTATTCAAATAAGAGCTAGAGAACTAAGGAGAGTTTAAGTCAAGGTCGAACTAAAGACATTTTTAATACATTCAAACTTTGAAAAAAAAACTTTTAATACATTTCAACTTTCGAACTAAAGACATTTTTAATACATTTCAACTTTTTAATACATTTGAACTTTTGAAAATAAAATGAAATGAATACCGATTGAGATGAGGTTACAGGAAGGACAAGAAATATTTGAAATGCAGAACATAGTTCTGGTATACTACTAAACAATAATCCATTTTTTTTTCGAAAATACAGTTTGCCAATTCACAAGTTGTATTAAGGTTTTTAATATTGTTATACAATATTGATTTTATCTGAATTAGCTCAGTTGCTAGTAGAGAAGTTAAATCATTTGAATATTTCTCCACTAATAACTGATCTAATCTTTTATCTAGCTGACTTACTATTACATCTAAATACTCATTTAGTACTATCACTTCCAAATGTTTCATAGGTTTTATATATTACGTTATCTTATTATTATCATTTCCAATATATCCGATGGTTGCAAAAATTGCGAAATCCGTGATTTTTTTTAACTATGGAAAAATATTTGATTTGAATACCCGATTTAATTTGGGGCCTCCCTAGTAGCCGGGGCCCCACCGCGCCGCGGGCCCTACTCACGCCACTGCTTCGCTACTCTTCCTGTGTTCGTACTTCAAGTTTATTCCTTACAATTTTTAAATCAAATTAATTCATTGAATAATATGAATTCTCAAGGAAAATAAAACATTATCCCCCGTATTCACTAAAATGGTTTAAGAGTTAGACGTCTACTTGCCATGGTACTTAAAACTCTTATCGCCGCGCCGGTTGCAGAAAGCTCAATTAAAGTTTAGAATGTTAACGGAATGTCAAATTTGACAGCGAGTTCCTAGATTTCTGCAAGCCGCTTGTCAAATCCGAAAGTTCGGTTAAATATTCTAAACAGTAATTCAGTTTTGTGCGATCGGGGGTTAGTTCGCCAGTTATGTTTCGCTTATGTCACTGTCATTTTGTAATTGTGACATTTAGAAAAATTATTTGTTCAATTGTTAAAAATGTCATCTTAAACCTATAACTGTCATCTTTAGACCTGGACTAAATTTAAACCTCTTTAGTGAACACGGGTGTATATATTTAAGAAACAAATATCAATCATAAATTATGTTGTTTTACAATTACTTTTCAATATAATCTTAAACAAATTATATCTCTCCTAACGGACACCCGATTTGCAACGCTTAAAAAATAAACTGATGTGTTTGTAATAAAAAAATAATTGAATTATTTAGACGTATTTTGTATATAAAACCTGCAAAGTTTTAACTATGCTAACTTAGTATAGCACCCATCATAAAACATTGTATATTTTTGAATCTTCTGCCACTTTTTCACTACACAATATTACATTTCCCAAAATCATTTTTTGTGTTAATATTTGGACATATCCTAAAATATTTTAATATTAAAAACTGTTGTTTGTATTTTAGGTAAGGACGTTTATCTAATAAAATCAAAGTTGAATCTAAGATGATGACGAACAAGTAATTCCGATATTATTTACTAGTGTTAAATTATTCAAAAGCTTAAGTAGGTGTCATGTTCTTTAAATTCAGAATCTTCTAGTGTCGTATCACTTGCGTACGTGGCGATTTTGGTACATGGTTGATATTGTGTAAGAGTCATAGAGTATAAGGGTCAAATCATAGGTTTCGCACTTAAGGATGTGTTTCCTTCAGTGGCTGTTAGTGGATGTAAATTTCAATTCAACTAGTACAACTGGAGAAAAAAATGAACAACTTGAGTTAGGTTAGGTTAGATTAGGTTAGGTTGGCTTAGGATATAAAATAATTTAAAGAAAAGAGACAGCGAAGCCCCTGTCAGTCTTAAACTTGAATAAATGAAGTTTACTTACCTGCAAAACACAGTATTCCTTATTCACGCAACTCCCACTATTTTATCAGTTATTCTTCTTATACTTAATCTACTATTACAGATGGCTAATGAAACAGTTATGAAAAATGTAATATTAAGTCAACACTATATAAAAACAAAGGCTCTCGCATTTTCTCTTATGTGGGGTTGGAGAGTAGCATCCGAAACAGATATAGTTTTTTTGTAACTTTAATACGCTAGAGGTTTCTTGTAGGTGTTGGTTTTAACGATACCATAGTACTTGAAACTATTCAGGATTCGCCAGACACTTCTCTTTAGTATGATTGAAAATAGGTTTATAAAAAAAATTTTTTTAAAACTTTTAAATAAATCTTCAAATGCAGACATATTTTTACTTAGGAAAACATTAAAATAATCTATAATTTTCATATATTTTTAATCCTGATAAACACTTTTTTGTTAAAATGTTTCTTAGAATAAGTAACTTCTCAACATTTCTTTACGGCGATCTTGTACTAAGGTAATACAAATTGCTTGATAATCTCAAGGACTCTCAAACCCATGCGCACAATGATTGCACGAACCTTGCTGAAAAGATAGAAGATAGAATGAAATGTTTTTGCTTCTTAAACTACGAGCAGGTAGAATACGCCATACCAATTGGTATGTATTAATTTGATAGGCATGTACCGAATTAGAAAGATTTCCCAACAAAATCATATGGTTCTTTTTTTATTTTGCAGTCATAAAGACGTCTTTCCTATATGCAAACTACTGTCACACTGGCCCGTTTTTCGACACTTCTTTTTTTTTCTCTACACAGTTTGCAATGCTAAGTCACGGCCACCTCGAATTTGAAACCGGTCACGTCTCAAAATTGAAAAAAAAAATGCATTTTCACCAATTTTCTTCAACAGTAAAAATATGTTTTTTAAAGATAATGCTTTTTAAAATATAGTGCACAAAATAGAAAAAAAAAAGTATAAGTTATGTTTGTACTACCCTCGTAAAAGGGAAGTATTGTAATCGTGAGAAAATCACTCTCCGAGAATTTTTCAGATCTTCACGTTTCAGGGTCCCTAGATGACGAAAAACACGTGTCTGTCTGTTCGCGGCGTTGCTAAAAACTACTTACCCGATTGACTTGAATTTTTGGCCAAAAATTAAGAGTCATATAGTGATGACTTGGTAATATTTTGGTAAAACTCCAATATGGCGAAACAAAATGGCAGCTTAGTGAAACGTTGAAAATTATTATTAAAAAATTACTGATCCAATTTATCTCAAATTTTTCAAAAACATCAAATATTATGTTAGAATCAACTGATAACATTATGGTACGAATACAAGATGGCGGAACAAAAAGGCGGCTTAATAAAATATTTAAAAATTCAGCCTGAAAAAACTGCTTAATGGTTTGATTTCAAATTGTGTACCATAACTAATTCTGGTATATGGATCAACTAGTAAAATAGTGGTACTAATTCAATATGGCCGAACAAAATGGAGGCCAAATAAAATGTTTTTAAGCGTGAAAAAGTCACCCTCTCACTTTTACCCATCTTTACGTTTTAACTGTCGGTCTTTCTATCTGTCTGTCAGTTCGCGTCATAGCTTAAAGACTACTTACCCGATTGACTTCAAATGTTGGTCAAAAATGTATGGTCATATGGGAATAGCCTGGTAAGAATTTGGTAAAAATCTAATGTGGCGAAACAAAATGGCGGCCTAGTGAAATGTTAAAAAAGTTATTATTAAAAAACTACTCATCCAATTTATCTGAAATTTTTCAAAAAATATCAAGTATTATGTTGGAATAAACTAGTAACATTTTGGTACGAATCCTGGATCGCGGAGCAAAATGGCGGCTTAATAAAATATTTAAAAACTCAGCCTGAACTACTTAATGAATTGATTTCAAATTGTGTGCGATAGCAAACTATGGTATAGAGGTCACATCAAGTGGTACTAATTCAAGATGGCGGAACAAAATGGCGGCCAAATAAAATGTTTGTAATCGTGAAAAAAATCACCCTCTCAGGTTCTATATATCTTCACGTTTTAGCGTCCCTAGATGCCAAAAAATATGTTTCATCAATTCCGTCGGCCTGTCTATCGGTCTGTCTGTCTGTCTGTCCGCGGCCTAGGACTAACCCGATTGACATCAAATTTTGATGAAAAATTAAAAGTCATATGGGGATGATCTGGTAATATTTAAATAAAAATCTAGTATGGCAAAATCAAAATGGCGGCCTAGTGAAATATTAAGAAAAAATATTATGTAAAAGCTACTTATCGAATTTATTTCAAATTTTGCATAAACATTAAGTATTATGTTGGAATCAACTCGTAAAATTTTGGTACTAATCCAAGATGGCGGCACAAAATAAAAAACAAGAAACTACTTAATGATTGCAAATTGTGTGACATAACTAATTGTGATATAGTGCTCAACTAGTAAAACTAGTTACTAATTCAAGATGATCGAACAAAATTCCGGCCAAATAAAAATTTTGTTATCGTGAAAAATTTACCCTCTAGATTTTAAATATATTCACGTTTTAGCGTCCCTAGATGCCAAAAACATGTTTTATCAATTCCGTCGGTCTCTCTGTCAGTTCGCTTAAATACTACTTACCCGACTGACTTCAAATTTTGACCACAAATCAATGGTCATATTAGGATGACCTGGTAATATTTTGGTAAAAATCCAATACGGCTGAACAATGTTAGAAACATTTTGTTAGAGTGGTGTATTATTTGGGGTTAAGATCCAGTTTTACATTATCGACGTTTCGGAACCTAATTTGTGCATCCTCAGGACACATATAAAGATCCTATATCCTGCAGAAAACCCATATTATCAGCTACTTCCTCCGTTGAGCCGCAGATATTTCCTAGATATTAAGTTCCTAAATGGTTTTAGTTAACAAACCTCTGGTTGTTATGTTACAGTGGTGTATTATTTGGGGTTAGGGTCCAGTAAAAAAACAAAAGTCTATTTTTAAATAGTCGACGTTTCGCAACTTTATTGTTGTATCCTCAGGACAAATATAAAGTTTCTACATCCTGTATGAACCCCATATTATCAGTCCTTACTTACTCCGTTCGTTTGCAGATATTTTCCAGATATTATGTTTCTAAATGGTTTTCGTAAACGATCCTCTTGTTTTTATGTTAAAGTGGTGTATTATTTGGGGTTAAATGGCGGCCAAATAAATTTTTTAAAAAATCAATGTAAAAAAATCTTGTTCAATTGATTTTGCAGAAAAATTAGGTTGCAAAATGGCATAAACTGTTACGAATTCAATATGACGTAGCAAAATGGCGGTATGTGTCAATGTAAAAACTATTTATCAAATTGATTTTATTATGCCCAAAAGCCAAGTGTGGCATAGGTAGAAAGAAAATGGTAAAGTATTGGGAGGAATCCAATATGATGAAACAAATAAAAATGAAAAGACAGTATATGTAACAGATACTGTGATTATGTACTGAACTAAATTTTTAAAATAATAGTGCACAGAATAGTTCAACAGTAAATATGTTTTTTTTTAATATAATGCACAAAATAGAAAAAATAATACAAAATACCCGTTTCGTAAGATATTTGATCCCACTAGCCCTAACCTAACCTAACCTAGGGTTCGTGCTATAAAATCATGTCTTACGAATCTAGTGTTTTAATATACTATTTTAAATAATTTTGTTCATTTCCAAATTATTTTATCTCATCATAGTTGGACAAGCTGAAGCTGAAGATTTTCTAAGTTTCAAAAATGATACGAGAGTATATCACGTAGTACCCCTTTCTTTCTTTCTGGCGCATTCATAATTTAAGTTAATGCTAACGCTTGGAACACAATAAAATTCCCGTGAACGTTTAACTTGAAAACAAAAATGGGTGATAATTTTGACGTTGGAACTAAATAAATTCGTTTTATCACCTATATTCAAAAAGTTTCTAACAAAAAGCGCCCAACAACACTTAAAGGAAAATAATTTTGACGTATCTGGACGTAAACTATTGACATAATTTGCTTTCTGTTCCACGTTTAAATGCCAAAAAAATAATTTAAATTTATTAAAACGTAACTGATTGTAGGATGCACATAAAACGATATACAGATCTTTTGTAATTATATTTCTGTGCTAAGGAACCTTAATAACTATATAAAAATAGGACATCATGCGTATTTGGTTTTCTTAGAAATAAAATGGAAACTAGCTAAGAACTGAAAACTAACTATTGCTAAAATAAGCCATATTGCCATCACACTGCATATTATTGAGGAGAGGTTTCTGGTATGTACATTTAGCGTTATCTACCACTGACTGGGGCAAACTACTGAAAATATAATATTTGGCACTTAGCCGGCTTATCGATTCCACTCTTCACTTAAGAACTTTATTGTTCTAATAATTAAAAGATATTAACGTGATGAGTTAAGCTTTGTTCCCACGGCTGTGGCTTGACAAGCCAGGCCTCGCAAGTGGGGCCGTAGAGGCTCGCTATTGCTTGGGGTAGCTGAGGCTTTCTCGCAAAATGTCGGTTAATGCTCTGACGTTAAAGCAGTGTTCCTAATGCCGCGAGACTGAAATATCCATTTCTCTTTAAAAAAAAATCCGATTTTATACTCTCATGACGTGCCCACGCCGAGCTGCCATCCAACAGTGATTAATTGTGATAGTTTCATATGGAAAATGTCAATTTTATGTACTTTCTTCGCCGTATCAAATGTTAATTTGAAACAAAATAATATGAGAAAATCGAAAATTCACGTAAAAATACAAAAAAATATCCTATTTTTACTAAAATATCCGAAATATTTTCAAATCCACAAAATAGCCGCCGAGCTAAAAAAAAATCCGCAAATCGGATTTTTATCCGCCGATATGTATTGGTAACATGGATTATAAGCTTATAAATCGACGCGCGACGGATGAACGTCTGGCAATGCTGTGCAGACCAAAAACGTACGGCGCGAGCTCGGAGATCGATGGGTCACAAGTCCACAACCTCGGCTTGCCAAGCGACAGGCAACAATGTTCAAAACTAACTGATGACTAAAAAAAAGTCATCCATAATCCACCTTGGGCTATCAATGTAACTCTAAAAGCGGCCGAAATAAGATTCGATTTAGTCCAGGAGGGGGGGGGCAAAACCAATTTTTTATCACAATATATATGTAATATACAATATTTGCATTATCCAGGGGGGAAGGCAAGACTTCGTACCAGTTTATCCCTACATCACATTTAATTTTTCTGCAAAATGAGATTTTTTTACGTAGATTTTTTAAACATGTAATTTGACTGCCCTTTTCTGGAACAGTTTTTATTTTTATGTCACACTTAATGCTTACACAGAATTTGAAATCAATCTAATAGATAGTTTTTCAGGCTGATTTTTTAAATATTTTATTAGGCCACTATTTTATATTGTTATTTTGGAGTCGTACCAAAATGTTACTAGTTCATTCCTAATGTAGTAACACTTGATTTTGGTGCAAAATTTGTGGTAAGGTGGATAATTCGTTTTTATTATTAATTTTTTTAACATTTCACTAGGTGAATATCATTCCCATATGACCGTTAATCTTTGACCTTATTGAAGTCAATCGAGAAAGTGGTTTTTTAGCTAGGACGCAGACTGACAGACGGACAGACCGACGGAATTGGGAAATATTTTTGGCATCTAGGGACGCTAAAACGTGAAGATATGTAAAACCTGGGAGGATGATTTTTTAACGATACAGAAATTTTATTTGGTCGCCATTTTGTTTCGCAATCTTGTATTCGTAACGCAATTTTACCAGTTCATGGATTGGATGTTTACCAAAATGTATCCAGGTCATCCCCGTGTGATTCTTAATTTTTGAGCAAAATTTGAAGTCGCTCGGTTAAGTAGTTATACGTGGTAGTAGCTATACGGCGAACAGGAAAACAGACTGCAGTTTTTCGGCATCTAGTGATCTGGAAACGTAAAGATCTGAAAAAATCTCGGGGAGTGAGTTTTTCATGATTACAATACTTACTTTACTCCCGTTTACAAGGAAACTGAAAAGGAAGTATTGTATAGCAACTAGAGACAGGCGCGTTTGGTATGGGCCATTCTGTGTATCTAATAATTTTTTAACCCGTTGTACTAAAAACTGTAGAATTACAATAATGAATATAAACATAGTAAACGGTTAATGGTCTTACACGCACTTTTAAAAAATTATTGCGGAATGAATACGTTATGTTGGTTAATTGGGTGTACCCATCAAATTAAATTTCAGCAAAGTAGTTGCCAATAATCGAATGTATGTATTGCCGGCGATTTGCTTTCGAAACAAATAGTAAATGGTCTATTTGTTTTAATGCATATCAGATCACTGTTGGAGCAGATAACCTATTTGATAAAAGAAGCGATAACATTTAAAACCTAGAATTTGTTTGATTGTTGTTTAGATTTAAAGATTTTGAAATTAATTAAAAAAGGAAAATCTAATAGTAATGGCACGCTTGTGGTTTATTGTTTAGTACTAGGGGCCTATAGTTTATTAGATTTTTCAATTTTATTTTAAAATATAGCAGAGAAGTTTCCGTTTATTGTTTCCGTTAACTTACAAATTTAACTTCACGTCATATTCCAGTTTCGTAATGTTCTAGATACATATACAGCGTGTAATAAAAGTAAGGAAACGACGAAATATCTCAGGTACCGCTAACCTGAATTTAATGAAAATATGTACACTTAGCTATGAGATTATGCCGGATCCTATCCGCGTTGCTGCAAATTTACCGTTTTTCTGTTATAAAAAAAATTAATTTAAGAATTAATGTAACACCCTATATTATATTACTTTTAAAATAAGTGTAAAATTCTCAATACTTTTTACTAAGAGCATTTTTTATGAAAGTCAACAGTTTTTGCGAAAATAAGGGTCTAACATCAATAATTTAATGTATTACCTTTTATTAAAATACCTGCACACAAAAGGTTACCTTATATGTTTGACAATGACTTTTTTCTTGATTAAAAAAATGGATTGTTTAACTGAAACCCAATGAATTGAAATTTTAATTATACTGGGTTATGGGGATAGAACGCAAAACCAGCAAGATGTTTGTAACATTTTTAATAACAAATATCCTAACAGAAATTCAATAACTAAATCTAACAAAAGTAAAATTAACAAAACATTTCGTGAAACTGGAAAGGTAAAAGATGTTGTGCGTTCTGGCAGACCCAAAAGCGCAACAGATGGTGATACGGCTCTGAATGTTTTAATCAGTTTAGAAGAAAATCCGCACTTTTCTAACAGAACATTCGGAAGAAAAAAATGATGTTTCACACATGTCCGACTAAGAACCGAAAAGTTTCATCCATAAAAAATAACTTTGGTGCAAGAACTATCTGAGGATGAACACGATAGGCGCTTGGAATTTTGTGAAACCATGATGGAACGTTTCAATACTAATCTAAATTTTGTCAATGAAATTATTTTTTCTAACGAAGCAACTTTTTTTAATGGAAAAGTTAACTGGCATAATTATCGATATTGGGCCAGGGATACGTGAAAGTCATACCCAATTTGTGTGGTATAAAGGGTGTAAAAACAATCGCTTGATTCTTTATAGAAGACATATTAACTGGAGAAAGATATTTGAATCTTTTAAGAATCGAAATTGTCCCAGCTATTGCAAACTATTTCCGAATAACCGTAAGCTCCTTACTTTACCTGCTGTATCAAGTATTTAAACTTGATTTTTTTAAGTAATGGTGCACTAAATGATGAAATCTGATTTCAGCAGTACGGTGCTCCACCGCATTTTGCTCGGAATGTTCGGGAATATTTAGACAATTTTTTTGGAAGATATATTGGACGTAGGAGACACCTTAAAAATGTAATGTATAAAACTAAGCTCAATGACCTTGAGGATTTAAAGGAGCGAATAGAAATCGAATGTGGACGAATCGAGGAATCGCATTCTTTTTAATGTATTAAATGTTTTCCTACAGTAGTTAGCCTATACTATCAGGAAGTAAATGGACAACATTTTAAACACCTTACTTAGTTTCATTAATTTATTGTTTGTTGTATTAGGTATTTCTTCTTTGTATTGTTTTCATTGGTTTTTTACAACCTACTGGAACGTTGTTTTCTCTTGCTAGTAGTTTGGTAGCAAGATGTGGAATTATTATGCTTTCCGGTTTGCCAAAACCTACACCATCTTTTACCTTTCCAGTTTCACGAAATTTTTTGTTACTTACGGTAGAATATTTGTCATTAAAAATGTTACAAACATCTTGTAGGTTTCGCAATCTATACCCATAATCCAGTATACTTAAAATTTCAATAAATTTAGATTTCAAGTAAACGATTCATTTTTGTAAATTAACAAAACTGACATCATCAAACATATCAGGTAACCTTTTGTGTGCAGGTATTTTAATAAAAGGTTAATACATTAAATTATGGATATTAGACCCTTATTTTCGCAAAAACTGTTGATTTTCATAAAAAATGCTCTTAGTAAAAAGTATTGAGAATTTTACACTTATTTTAAAAAAGTAATATAATATAGGGTGTTACATTAATTGTTACGCAGATTTTAAAAAAGTCATATAATATAAGGTGTAAATTTCCTTTTGTAACAAATAAACGGTAAATTTGGCAGCAATGCGGAACTCGCCATTAAATCCGGCACAATTTCATACCTAAGTGTACATATTTTCGTTAAATACAGGGAAGCGGTAACTGACATATTTCGCCATTTCCTTACTTTTATTTACACGCTGTTTGTCTTAAAGCGATATAGGACAAGATTTATAAAATAGTAATAAAAAGTTGTGAACTAAAATTTTTGAAATCTTAATTTTATGCTAATTAGGTGGAAATACAGAATAATAGGAATATACTCCTAATATAATATTTGAATTACATTTTATAAAAAGACACTGTAGTGAGGAAACAAACACAAAAAATTGATGTGAACATTCTAAATATAGGATATTTAAAAAAAAACCCAATTTTTTGGCACAGGTTTTCCTTAAATAATTTCAGTGAAGTAACTTTACTTTAAGGTTAAACTTATGTTATATATTTTCGTTACACAGGTTCTAAATGGGCTCTTAAAGATGGCATAAAATCTTACAAAGAATAGACGACGATTTCAGTGGCTTAAGCTTTACTTAGTTTTTTATGTTTTCATGCAACAAAACGTTATTTCATGCTTTTCGAGATGCAAACCAGATATATTTTTTACATTTAAAATTATGCTTTGGAACTAGTTAAAATGTAGTTTTTTAAATAAATATATTTATGTTAAATATTTGGTTTACTAAGACTTTTGCATAAATTAATCGATCTTCTGCTAAACTTAATTATTTGTTATTTAAATAAAGATAATGCAAATGCTCAGAATTAAAAGAAATCTTGTGATATATACCTACTAACTGAAAGAAATATGCATCTAGTAAGCAAAAATATTTGTTACTTCAATTATAAAAAAAATTACTACTGACTTTGTTTTTTATACATATAATTGTATAAGTTAAATCAATATATCGTTATAATACATATTTTTAAAAACAATAATTAAGATGAGAAGTTAAAGAAGGGAGAAGGTCAACCGCAAAAAAATAACACTTATCACTTCCCAACAAATTTAAATGGAGTTTTACGTTCTGGGGTCTGTGTTAAAAAATTGATTGAAATCGCGCTTTTGCCACAGGATACCGTTACTAAGCTGGGATATGGCTAAGGAGAGCTTTAAAGAACCGATTTAAGCATAAAGGTACACCAGAAATTTAGGTTGAGCTGAGCCAAGTGCTACATTTTACTTTAACCGGTACAACTGGTCCTCATTATTATTGTTTTTGTTATTCTATTTGTCAAGTATATTCTGAAGCAATAAACCATTATATTATAAACTGAAAACTGCAAATTAGTCACATGAACTATAAAGCTTATCTAAATAGAAAACAATCTACCAATCGTCTATATATTGATCGTAGACCACAATAACGTACATTTCGGTAAAAGGACTGTTAACCTCGAGTCGGCTGCATTTGGATGGCGCATTTACGTATGTGTATACGTGGTGATATATTGAAATGAGTTATTGCGTGTCACGTGAAAATTAATGGTCACAATCAGATAGATGCATGCACGCACGAAATGTCACTTTTAGTGACAAAAAATTGGTGGTTGATATTCGGTTTTTAAAGTTTTTTTTTAACTTTTCGATGGGAAAACAGATAAGGCCGTACTCGCTAATGCACCCACTATATTATTTTATGTTTGGTGTGTGTTTTTAAAGGCTCCAATGGCGTTACAAATGCTAAAATGCTAGTATTATATATAAATATACATTCTTATTATAACAATAGAAATGCCTATGTGTATTTACAAGTATAAAGTTAATTCCTACTTCCATTAGAACCTTTTTTATTTGCAAGTTTTGAAATATGTTTGGAAGGAAAATGATACACCGTGTGTACTGGTAACATGACATGTTGTTATGTTTTAATATTTTTATTACTCGCCGAATGCCACCACTGTTATGATTTAATAATTTTAGTATTTTGTACTAGCACTGGTAGTAAATGTAAACACTTCAACTTGTTTCAAATCTCTCTATTATCTTCTGTACAAGAGGGACACTTCTTACTTCTAACAAATCTTTACTCTTACTGTGTCTACTGACTTAATTCTACTGACAATATAGTACTGACATAATGACTGACCTGCTCTATACTGACTACCTAGAACTTATTTTTATATGAATTCCCTAATTTGAGATGCAGTGGCGTATCTGTAAAATTGATTAAAAAAGGTGTCTATAAAAGTAATTTGGGGAGTATTTGCTACGCCACTGCTTACTGTACTACAATGGTTTCTTTTAATGTTTTTATAGCTGAACCTTCCCAAGCTTTATCGACATAGTGTAAATGAGTTTATGATAGGTTTTTTCGGGTATAATAATATTTGGGCGGAAGAACGTGCATAAAATAGAATTTGAAGTAGAATTTAAAATACATATTGTTTACTTAGAATTTCCCTTGCAATAAACGACCATTAAAGCAGCTTTTGTCGGAAGGTTCCGCCGAAATATAATGTATGTCTAAATATTGCATTTATGTGTCAAACTATCTCTAGACTAATGAATATATAATACTTAAGACTATTCACAAATAAAATGACTATTAAATAATGGGGTCACAACACCTCTTCCCTAAATGAGAGATTTTATAATAATGAAATTGTTAGAAAATTTTGTTCCTGAGTTAAAATATAAATTATGATACAAAATATACATCCTTGTAATTGATACTAATATTTAACAAAAGTATTATGTTAGAAATGATTTTACAAAATTTGCTATGAACTATGTTCTTATTCTATATTATACTAACCTATATAATATTGAAAACTGTTTTTTTTTTATAATAATTAGGCATTCTAAATCTACTTAGATTCTACTAAAGAAATTTATTACTTATAATAAAACATAATATTATTACTTATCTAATTGATCGTCTTGAGGACGTGTGACCAATAGCTCTGCGAGGCGTGTATGATATACCTGGTTGATCGTCCTCAGGGTGATCATCATTATTAATTCTATTAGAAGTTTCACTAGTATACTGAGCTATATATCTATTACTTCTCGGGGATGGTTCAATGGTTTGATTTACCCTTACGCAAATATTTGGTATTATTCCACAACAGGAAGTTTTTCTTATACATTTTGAATATATTTTGTAAACAATAAATAATAATACAACAACAGATACAATGTAAGCTAAAACAGAACCAGAAATATTATATGTTGACAAAAAATTATTTTTTTCAAGATTTTCTGTTAGCTTTTCTATGTCGTCTAGTTTATGGCTAGCGATGTTCAGTTCAGGAATGTGCTTTGAAAGAGTCTTATAATTTTCGTTTATTAAAATTTCTGTCAGGTTAATGTTATTATTTTTTATTTTTTCACAACAGTCCTCACTAATTTCTAATGGCGGAACAAACTCACTAAATATTTTCGACTGAAAGGAATTACCGTGAGGCACGAGCATCGTTGAAACACTATACGCTTTACACTGTTTTCCTATGGTGACACTGCCGCAATTTTTTAAAATAACGTCTACTGGTTTATTTTGATTAATACATGAAATGGTTAATGATTCAGGGCAAGGCACTGCAAACAGCCAAGTATTAGTTGTAAGTAACTGAATAAAGATACCTCTATTAGAATTTAATATATGTTTTTCGCATACTTCTGGAATTTTATTTGTTACTTGAAGTAACTTCATTTCACAGTTTTCCACTAAATGAGCCAATGAAACTGGTTTTTGTTGCTGACAAATCATTTTATCATCCGTTATTTTTATAAATTTATTATATTCGAGATCAGAGAAAGTTATGAACTGCTGTTTTGTTTCGTCTATTGCAATGTATTTAGAAGATGGTTGAATCAAAACAAATTGGTTAGTGGCTAATAGCTTAGGAAAAGGCGATACCTTATATAGGTAGAATAATTGTGCTTCAACTAAAGGAATATTAATTATATAAATTAAATGATTATTTTCAAAGTAAACTTCTAGTTCAATCGTTTTTAATATAAGATTAGAATGCATTATATCAAGAGGCACAGCAAAATTTAAACCATGGGGAAGAGAATCCGTAACTTGTTTTAGTTCATCAATTAGGCGAACTGGTGTTAAAATTGCTGGGTGTAATAAACCCTTTTTGGCAATAAGAATTGCATTAATCAAAGTCATTACTTCGAGTTGTAGTTGATGTAACATCATATTTGTCAGCGTAATGTGTTCTTCTAGATTGCCTTTTAAGTCTAAAAATTTAATATCTTTTTGTTCTTTTTCTAATTGTTTGGAAAGAATTTTAACATTATTTTTTAAAATGTTTTCATTAAAATCTAAGGTTCCAGTAGTATTGTTGAAATTTGTTAGTGTAGACTTGACAACTTTAGTTTGCTCTTTCAAAAGAGCTAATGCTGAACCCTCATTTTGCGATAAATCTGAAATTTTGCTATCATAATATTTCGCGTCTTCTTCGTCTAAAGTACCGAATAGAATTTTTGTAGCCTTTCCGATAATATTGAACCATCCCCGTTTATTTATACTTATAGTACTATAACCTATCAATTGATGTAAAGTTTCTAAATCTGAGCTAATTTTATCAAAATTATATTTAGTTGACTTTAAAAACGTGTCACAAATGGATAAGTGGTACTGAAAATTTTTATGATTAGATAATTCAGAGGTTATTTTATTGTAGTTTTTTAGAGAAAGAAGTTTATTTATAATGTTGTTAAAATCTACATATGTAATTAGCTTCCATTTGTTATTATAGAGTCGCAGTTCTCCAAGTGTATTCCTGGGTTGTGGTCGTAATATGTGACATTATAATCGTCGCTATTATCAGAACGAAAGGTATTCAGAGATATAGTGATACTGAGTAGTATTATTCTGAAATAGGAGAAAACATAAAATTTAAAAATACTATCTACATACATTTATATTTTAAATTATTTTCTATAATACATTTATACATGTTTTTTTTTTTTTGCTTTGTGTTAATCATAAAATTGTTTTAATCTATTGGCATTTACGCATTGTTTGTTTTTGCCTTTCTGTATCATAAAATTAACGTCAGAAGTTTTATCTATTATTATATAAGGTCCAATCCATAAGGACGTGAGTTTTTTGCTTCTGCCTCTTCGCACTGATTCGTCATAAAGTAGCACCTTATCACCTATTTTAAAATCTCTAATTTTGCAATTTTTATCGTAATTTTGTTTTGAAACGCTTTTACTTTTCAATAGATTTTCTTTAGCCAATTGGCTAGAATATTGTAATTTTTATTTAAGATTGGCAACAAAATCATCATATGTGTATTGAGTTTTCATAGGTTGAATAATTGAAGTAGGTAAATTAGGGGTATGGCCAAATAAAAGTTCAAAAGGTGAAAAGTGGGTTGCAGTATGCGGAGTTGTATTATAAGTAAATGTTGCAAATGGAATCCAGCTATCCCAGTCTTCCTGACTATCTTTGATAAAATGTCTTAAATACTCCTCTAAGACTCTATGAGAACGTTCTAAAGCTCCGTTGGATTCTGCATGATAACTAGTAGTTTGAACCTTTTTTATTTTTAAAAGTTTGCAAGTATTTTTAAAGATTTCACTTAAAAAATTTGAACCTTGATCGGTAATTAGAGTTTCAGGTAGTCCATATAGACAAATTATTTTCGTTACGAAGTAATAAGCTACTGTTGAGGCTTCTTGATTTTTTTATAGGGACATTAATATTATACTTTGTCAGGTCATCTTGGAAGGTAAGAATATATTTGTTACCTGCTTGCGTTTCAGGTAAGGGACCAACAATATCGAGAAAATATCTTTCAAAAGGTTTAGTCGCGGTTGAAGTTATGACCATTGGCATTTTTGTTTTTCCCGATAATTTGTTTTTTTGACAAGATTCACATTTTTTTATAAATCTTTTTACGTCTTTTTTCATGCCTCTCCAGGTATAAAATTGGGATAATTTTTTATGTGTACGGGCAATTCCTTGATGACCGCCTAAAGGAGAGTTGTGGAATTCTTCTAATAAGGTTTTCTTTTCAGATTCAGAGGATTTTATTAAATTATTATTGTAAACTGTTATATCTACATTAGAGTTTTTAAAAATATATCTTATCATGGGATAAATAATTTCCCATTTTACTAACGGGTTGTAATGATATTTAATAAATGACAATTTAAGTTTTTTGTTACTTACAAGATTTTTTAACTTTAGTAGACAAGACCATATATTTTCATAAATTGTGTCATTTAACATATTTTCATTATCATTGAGTAAAAATATATTACAGTCGTTGTTTTGGTACTGAGAGACGGAAGGTATTTTTAAATCGTTTTGAAAGTTGTATGATGCAAGAAATTGTTTAATCTGATTATTTTGTTCCAATTATTAAAGCAATATTAAATTGCTCTTTGTTAAAAAAGTTGGGAAAAAATAATATTATAGGATCTGAATTATTTATCTGAAATAAATTAGCGTTGTTTTCTTTTAATTTTGTGTTAATAACAATATGTGTTTGCAGATAATTTAAAAATTTTTGATAATCTGTTATCATGTCAGCGTTTACCGTTTTAATCATTCTACTTAAGGCATCAGCATTTGTATTTAACTTTCCGGCCTTATAAATAATTTCGAAATTGTATTCTTCCAATTTTAACCTAAATCTTGTAAGACGCGACCCAGGGTCTTTTATGTTAAATACATAAAGTAAAGGTTTATGATCCGTAACTATCTTAAAATTTGTTCCAAAAACATATGGTCGAAAATGTCTAACTGCCCAAACAATTGCCGCTAATTCTTTCTCTGTCGTTGAGTAGTTTTGTTCGGCTTTATTAAGAGTTCTACTAGCATAAGCTATAGGTCGATCATTATTAACTTTTCCTTGTGATAAAATTGCACCAATCGCATAATTACTTGCGTCGGTAGTTATAATGAATTCTTTTGAAAAATCTGGGTACTGTAGTACAGGAGGAGAAGTAATGTTATTTTTAAGCGTTTGAAATGAAATATCACAAGCATGGTCCCATTTAAATTCCGTATCTTTCTTGAGCAATTTGGTAAGAGGTTTTGAAATTTTCGCAAAATCCTTTATAAATTTTCGATAATATCCGACAAGCCCTAAAAATGATTTTACCTCTTTTTGATTTACTGGTTGAGGAAACTGTAAAACACATTCTACTTTTGAAGGATCAGGTTTGATGCCATAATCTGTTATAATGTGACCAAGATACAAACATTCTTTTCTTAAAAATTCACATTTTAATGGTTGAAGCTTTAAATTATGCTCCCGAAACCGTTCAAATACCTCAATTAACCTTTCATTATGTTCTTTTAAATTATTAGCATAAATTACGACATCATCTAAATAAATAAAACATTTTATGCCACTAAGACCGCTTAAGACCGCGACCTCTGAAAGGTTGCCGGAGCTCCTTTTAGGCCAAAAGGCATCCTATTGTAAACAAAATGCCCCGTAGAAGTACTAAAAGCTGTATTATTTTTATCATTGTCGTCCATTTGAACCCTATGAAATCCATTGGCTAAATCTAAAGTTGTAAAATAATGCGATTTTCCTAATTGGTCTAAAATATCTGTAATATTAGGTAATGGAAATGCATCCCCTGCAGTTATTTCATTAATTTTTCTAAAATCTACGACCACGCGAAATTTAGGTAAACCTGATGAATCAGTTTTTTTAGGAACTACTAATAAGGGACTATTCCAAGGACTGTAAGACGGAGAAATTATTCCATCCTTTAACATTGCATCGGTTTGTTCTTTTATAACCTCCCGATGTTGAAAAGGTAATCTATAGGGTTTAATATTAATAGGTCCCTTAGTAGGGTCTGTAGAAATTTTATGTTTTATTGTGTTTGTACAAGAGAGTTTATCACCTTCTAAATAAAAAATATCGATAAAATTTTCACAAATTTCTAGAAGTGAGTTAGTTTCCTCGACATTTAATCCTTCTAAGTTGAGAGAATGTTACAATTTTTCTAAACGTTCAAAGAAATTTATATTCGTGTTATTTTCAATATTATTATTATGACTAAGCTCTATAATGTCAAATTCACCTTTAGTGATAGGTTGTACGTTAACTCTGGGTAACGCAATTGTTAAGGGTTCATTAGATATATTTAAAATACTAATTAAATTTATAAACATTTATGATTAGGTACTTTGGTCAAAGAAGAACCTATATAGAGATTTTCAGCAAGTTGTTTCGATTTTACGATACCTTCAGTACCTGAAACGTTGGCCAAAGCATAAGTTATCATTTCACATATTGGGGGTATAGTCGTTAAAGTCTCTGAAGGCAAAATCTTAAAGCAATTGTCCTCAAAATAAACAGTTTCTTCTTCATAATTAATTTTAGTTTTATATTTTTGCAAAAAATCGCGGCCTAAAATTCCGTCATTTTTTATAAGAATGCTATCTGGTACGATATGAAAAGGATGAATTAATATTTTATTATCTTTTAATTGGATTGTTACATTATATAGACCTTTCGTAAAAACCGGTTCTTTACTTATACCTTTTAGTTCAATAATACAGTTTTGATCTAGCTTTGAATAGTCTTGTAAAATCGACTCCTTTAATAAACAAACATCAGCCCCTGTATCTAACAAAATTTGCAATTCTGACTTTTTAGTGCCCAATGAAGTTATTTCAATTATATCTAACTGTTTACAATTATTAGAGAATAATACTGACTTAGGAGACATATTATTTGAATTATTACGAGTTGGTTTGATTTTAATATGTTCTAGTGGATTCTTATTATTTGAACAGCTACTGTTTATACTGATTGAACTTTTTACGAAGCGCTTGGCGGGCTGTTCACAACCAAGGCTTCGTTGTCGTTTCCCGAAAATTCTTGGACAGATGTAGTTGGTTGTGGAGGAGAAATACTAAGATTGTGTTGGAGGCTACTGGGGGGTAGAGACGTTATAGTTTGTATTTGATGAGAATTATTGACAGGTTCATTATTATAGTTAGGACGGTATCGTCGCTGTTGTTGAGGTATCTCTGAAAGCATTTGAGGTCTATTTGAACTACGGGATTGGTATAATTTTGACGATAATTGTTCCCATTATAATTATTGTTAAAATTTCGTGAATTTGTATTTTGATTGTAATTATGATTATCGTTTCCCCTGTAAGAAAAATTACTTCTAGCATTAATAGGTTGTTCCCCGTTATAATTTTGCCCATTTGAAGAATTTGCGTTAAAATGTTGTTGTGGACTGAAGCTTTGATAATTAGGATTATTAAAATTATTTCTTCCCATATTTTGTTCATATTGTATAAGTTGCCTACATTGAGAAGTTATATGATTATTTTTATGACAGAACATACACAAAAGTTTAGGATTTTGGTTATTAAAATTTCTATTTCCCTGACCCACAAAACCTACATTTTTAAAATTTGAATTTTTTGCTCTAACGTTGTTTTCGAGTTCCATTTCGATTGCTAATGATAATGCCCTGTCTAAATCTGTTGTGTTTTCAGCAATTACTCGAATTTGTATTTTTTCATCATTTAGCCCTTGTCTAAACGTGTTTACTAAAATTGACTCTAAATTTTCTATTAATACCTTAGCAGAATTATGTTCATAATTTAAATGACAAGTTTCTTTATATTTATTATGCAGGTATCTTAATCTATCTCCATATTCTGTAACGGTTTCCCTAAAGTTTTGTTTTATATTCATTATTTGAGTTAAAAAATGAGAAGGCGGTCTTTTATCCGTAAACTGTTCTAAAAGAAAATCTCTAATTTCGTCCCAATTTAAAAATTCTTTATATTGTGTCACCTCTTGAGCTTTACCTTTTAATTTAGTACCAAAAATTAATTTAGCTAATTTATTTTTTTCATTTTCTTTCACAATATGCATTACTGCGTCACAGTTTTTTAGAAAAAATTGAAGAGAATTTCCATCGCCGTAGCCGTCAAATGAATTTATTAAATTTAATACATCAATTGCATCTTTTCCTTCAGCCATTTTTTGTTTGTTAAAATTATAAAGATTAAATACTAATAAAAATTTTGGGTAAAAATTTAAATATAGATAAGTTATACGGTCGATTATTCAATTACTTTTTCAACACACAACGTATTTGCAGTACCTTTCACAAAATAAATATATCTATATAATTTCAAAAATGCATAACGTATAAAAAAAAACAAATAGTGTCACCACAACAGGAAAATAAAAGAAAAAAACTTACAGCTTCATCCTTAGTTAGCTGGAACGTAAGGCGAATTTCCTCCTTCAGAAAACACGGGGTAGTATATCCAGATCCGCTGCCACCAATGTTATGTTTTAATATTTTTATTACTCGCCCAATGCCACCACTGTTATGATTTAATAATTTTAGTATTTTGTATTAGCACTGGTAGTAAATGTAAACACTTCAACTTGTTTCAAATCTCTCTATTATCTTCTGTACAAGAGGGACACTTCTTACTTCTAACAAATATTTACTCTTACTGACTTTGGTGTCTACTGACTTAATTCTACTGACAATATAGTACTGACATAATGACTGACCTGCTCTATACTGACTACCTAGAACTTATTTTTATATGAATTCCCTAATTTGAGATGCAGTGGCGTATCTGTAAAATTGATTAAAAAAGGTGTCTATAAAAGTAATTTGGGGAGTATTTGCTACGCCACTGCTTACTGTACTACAATGGTTTCTTTTAATGTTTTTATAGCTGAACCTTCCCAAGCTTTATCGATATAGTGTAAATGAGTTTATGATAGGTTTTTTCGGGTATAATAATATTTGGGGCGGAAGAACGTGCATAAAATAGAATTTGAAGTAGAATTTAAAATACATATTGTTTACTTAGAATTTCCCTTGCAATAAACGACCATTAAAGCAGCTTTTGTCGGAAGGTTTCGCCGAAATATAATGTATGTCTAAATATTGCATTTACGTGTCAAACTATCTCTAGACTAATGAATATATAATACTTAAGACTATTCACAAATAAAATGACTATAAAATAATGGGGTCACAACAATATTATGGTCTCTATTACTAAAACTAAAACTAAAAATTAATTTTTACCTTAATGTTAATTATAGTGTCTGTTATAATTTAAACTAGTATAACTTAAAACAATCTGTTCGTCCTTTATGAATATTGCTTGATTTACTATACAATGTTTTACTTATGCACAATCGACTTATTACGTCCTAAATAAAGATAAATTATTCAAAAGTCCAATAAATCGTAGGCATTTCAGAATTTCTGTTTACACCCACGTTGAGGTTTGCCCACGAAAATTTCCGAAAGGTTACTCGAAGAACAAGAACATATAAATTCTTGCCTAATCGTCTGACAGTCACACAATTATTGAATAGCAATAAATTAAGAGGCTTGCCATTTCAGTGGAAACCACGAGATTCTGAGCTGTTATTTTTGAACTTACAATAGTTTTTGCAATGCAACTGATGTCAAAATTGAATATATATTGTCTATTCGACCCGGAATATATACGAGTATTACTAGTTAAGCTGTCGCTCCAATACCTGCAGTTGTGACGGTTTACTTCTCCATTTAAATAAAATGTGGCTTCGTCAGAAAAACAAATATTGTACAATGAAATGGTATGGTTGTTTAATTTTTCAGAAATATTCTCACAAAACTCTACTCTGCGATCAAGCAATTGATATTTAAAGGGTCGAAACTTATGGGATTTTAGAATCCGGTGAACACTGCTTCGGGAGACTCCTGATATTGCAGCTGTTTCTCTTATGGAGTTACTTGGGACCATAGCAACATGGCCAAGGATTGCAACCTCAACATTTTCATTTCTTATTGGTCTTACTCTTTCATGCTTTTTATTGACAACTGAGCCGGTTTCGAAAAATTTGTTCCACAGTTGTAATACACTTCTATGAGTCAAAGAATGTTCGGGATGAGATTCATTAAAACTTACAGCTGCAGCTCTCGCACAATTATTGTTTCTAATGTAAAGAACAATAATTTCGATTCTCTCTTGTATCGTAAACGTCATAGGCAATTGTTAGAAACTTTCGTCTTTTAACACTTTCAGACAAAATAAATTTTAAATAAAATGCACAAACTGTAATAACGCATGAATGCTTGACACTAAATAAACGATAACAATGTGATTTTATTTTGCTTGTTGCTGATGTTTTATGATAACAGTAAGAATGGAATGCTGATTTTTTTTTTTTAATTTTGTACAGTGACAATTCGACAAGTTAGCTTAAACGTTTGAAAATAGGCGCAAAATGTTTCCCCCTCAAAAGCAAAATCGACGGGTCCGAGCGTTTTATTTTTTTTTGTCTTGGCGACTTGTTATTTGGGGTGGATACTTTTAGTTGGGACACCCTGTATTACTAGTTAAGAAGAAAAATGAAAACCTCCGGATAGTTGGGCTGCAGTTTATATATATAAAGGCCAAATAAAGGAGTATTTTGTTTTGCCAAGCTTTCAGGATTAATATTATCCCTTCCTTACGACTTTTCTATAAATAATTTAAAAAAGGAAACAAGTTAGAAACTAATTAATGCACCAATGTGGGTTTGCTATTAAAACAAAAACATACTATGAAGGAGACACACATTTAGTTGTACCAAATCATCATTCTGTTTATTTAGAATTTTAAAAATTACATACTTGATAACGAAAATTGAAATTAAAATCTTTTAAAAAGATGTCTATCATGGGACTTCATTTTATTAACTGGCAAACACATTTTTTAGAGAATTTTTGAACATGAAAGGGAAGTGAAAAAGATAGAAATATTATTTTTAACATGAAGAAAGAAATAGAGATAGTATACTGATTATTAGTTTGAAGGCACAATGCAGAAGGACGACGGGTTGCCTATCTTACAGTGATGTCTATACAATGCTCAACCTAATTCGATCTAATTTTAAAAAATGTATACAGAGCCATATATTTATTATATGATGATTTTTAATTAATTATTTAAGGGGATAAGTTGTTAAAAGTTACAAAAAACCTTAAATGAATGATAGTTGTTCCTGTAATAGTTGTAAATGGATTAATTATCATAACAATTGCAAAATAAAGCCAAGATGGAAAAGAATTTAAAGTAATAATATTAAATATAATAGTAACAATAATATTAATAATAGGGAATGTTATAAATTATTCATCGGGGGCGGGAGCTTCCAAATATTGAAACTGTATATGGAAGTGATGTTCTGGGTGTCACTCTTTTTGTATATATATATATATATATATATATATATATATATTTTATCAATTCCGTCGGATCATCTGTCGGTCTGTCTGTCTGTCAGTTCGTGGCGTAGCTTAAAAACTACTTACCCGATTGACTTCAAATTTTGATCAAAAATTAAAGGTCATATGGGGATATCTAATACGGCGAAACAAAATAGCGGCTTAGTGAAATGTTAAAAAAATTATTAATAAAGAACTATTTATCCAATTTAGCTCAAATTTTGCACAAACATCAAGTATTATGTTGGAATCAACTGGTAAAATTTTAGTACGAATCCAAGATGACGGAACAAAATGGCGGCTTAATAAATTATTTAAAAACTCAGTCTGAAAAACTGCTTAATGGATTGATTTCAAATTGTGTGCCATAACTAATTGTAGTATAGGGATCAACTAGTAAAATTGTGGTACTAATTCAAGATGGCCCAACAAAATGGCGGCCAAATAAAATGTTTGTAATCGTGGAAAATCACCCTCTCAAGTTTTATATATTATCACGTTTTAGCGGTCTGCCTGTCAGTTCGCGGCATAGCGTAAAAACTACTCATCCGATTGACTTCAAATTTTGGCACAACATTAATGGTCATATGGGGATGATCTGGTGATATTTTGATAAAAATCCAATCTGGCGAAACAAAATGGCGGCTTAGTGAAATGTTCAAAAAATTATTATTAAAAAACTACTTATCCAATTTATCTCAAATTTTGAACTTAATTAGTCAGTAGCTAGAAACCTGCCAGGTAAACCAAGTTCTTGGACCTTATTTTCTTTAATTATCGGATAAAATAAAATCTATGTTATATGAACCTTTCAACGATCTACATAAAATATAAATTAATTGGTGTTTTTTATGTCACAACCACTTTGTAAAACAAATTGTATAAAATTATGTTACATTTCAAAACACATCTATTTTCACACACTAAAATACCAATTAGGAACGATCAATAATTTAGGAGTGTTGCAAATAATTAAAGAATCTTAATTTCAAAACAAAACCAGTACGAGGACTTGTTCAAATTCCTAGGCCAAAGAGTCCACAATTTACAATTATCGCATAATTGCAGACGTCGCAACTCCGCCGGGTCAAAATACGGCAATACACCTATATGGAAAACAAATTGTTTTTAATTTTCAAAACTTGTTCGTTCACTTTAAATGTGGTTACACTTTATAGCACCTTTGTTGCAATGTATGCGCAAGAAACTCAGGAGACAAAATATACAGCGTGAAATGTTTAATTGAAATAAATTACATATTTTAAAAACATTTTCTAATACCTAGTTCCATCTGCTGTCGAAAAGCTGACATTTGAAAATTGACAGTTTCTGATTTTGCTATAATATCTAAACTATTTGACTTATAGCAATACGGATTGCACAATCATACTTTAGCATTTTCTATTCTAAATAAAAAAAATATAAAAATCTACCTATAAAATAAAATAGAAAAAAATTAATATCAATTTGAATAGGTAAGTGATGTTGGAAGGAAGAGAATCAAAAGATCAGATATGTGTTTTCAGTTGTATCAGTTTTTAGTTTAAATTTTACTGCGTCTCGAAATTTGAAATTGTCAATTCTCAAACGACAATATCTCAAAAACAAGTAAAACTATTAAACGATATAAAAAATAATAAAAATGTGACAAAAGAAACAGGGTGTTTCATTTACAAAATAAAACTTAACAACCTACTCTGCTTTTTTGAGACAAGCATCATATTGAGAAATATTTCTGAAATATGGCAAAAATAAAAAACAAAATCGATGGGTCCGAGAGTTTTTTCGAAAAGTTAAGCGTTTTTAAAATATTTAATATAATACAATTAAACATTCCACCCTAATATAATCGAAAGTAATTTTTGAACATATTTCAAACAGTAAGAAATTAAAATGTAAAGTGTATTACATAAGTGGAATCAAAAAAATATGAGCTATCCGATAAGTGATAAATATACCCAGGAGTCCATTTAAAAAAATGTAAGTTGAGGCCAAAATTTTTTTACGAGTGTATTCGCTATGACACTGGACGCCACAAAAAACTTGGCAAGTAGACTTATAACTTGTTTTTTTTTGTTCAACTCGATAAGTTAAAAAATAAAAAAGTTACAAGGGTTTAAGATGTGGACAAGTTAAATAATAACCCTGTACAGGGCACATACAGCACTGACTAAACCTACTGACCAAGACCTTTATTTGGTTCTGATCACTTATAGTTGTACTGAATCCAGATATATATTCAGCTACAAATGACAGCAGTAAAATGGTAAAACTGAAATTTACGGAGAAAATGGTAAAGTATGTCATTTTGAAAGATTCTTTACCATAATAGAACAAAAATTGCTATTGTTTAATAAATATGTACAATTTATACAAAGTCAATTGGAACAGCAACAACTAACGAAACAATTATGTCACCAGTCGATTGTAAACCAAAGGTTTTGCCAAAGGCGTGCTGTCAAACGGTGACGTAATTATTATCGCGTGCTGTCGAACGGTGATATGTTCCAACTGACTTTGAATAAACTATATAGAGTATCCCATTTTCGGTACCTTTGCGGGGTATCTCCCCTATTTTTAAAAAAAGAAGGTTGCGCTTTTCGCTATAGTGAGCTACTTTTTTATGAAATGAAAAATTGGGCCAACAGAATTTTAATACCTTTTTTCGTTTTTAAGATACAGGGGGTTTCTGAAAATATTGCATTTTCAGGCACCCACGTATTGCAGCTATTTGATAACTTATCAAAAAGACGAAAAGTGTTCCTTATATAACTTTTTTAGTAGAATTCATTGTCGCTTTCAGAATAAGTATACTGGGTAAGGTCAAAAAGTTATCGGACCCTACATTATTCTTTTTGAATAAGACACCATGTACATTATTCTTTATATTTATTAGGAATCATGTGGCCTTTCCAAAATATTTACACGTATGTACAAGCACCAAATTCGATAGTTTCTAAAATTTTCTTTTGTGTCCAATTAGTAGTGCTAAAATGTATTCAAAACAAAATAAACGTAAGTAATTATTATACTAAATATGTAATACCTTTAAACTTTATTCAAAAGATCTTTTTTAATTCTCAACTCTTAATTATTTATTACAGCATTTTATGATGATGAAAATATTGAATTTTGCACAAAACAATAACTTAACTAACTAACTAACTTAACTTATTTAAAACTTAAGTTAGGAAAAATAAAAGAGAAACATAATTTAGAAAAAAGTTTTCAATTTCCCGTATGCAAAATTGGCATATTTTCGTTAAACTTCTAATAGCGTTTAAAAGAATCTTCTTTGCAAATTTCGGAAAGTTAACTCGATTGCCGCACGAAGCTCCGCTACAAACTGTATCGTGTATGAAACCCCATAAGAAAAAACCTGCCCTTAAAAGCGCAGAGTTGTGGCTTGGGGCACCGTGTTGTTGAAAATAAACGGCATAATAACTTCCTCAAGGATTTCTAGGTACCGACAAGCTGTGAGACCTCCTTCAAAAATTCTATAGAATATGCGTCTTCCAAAAATGAAACGAGACTCCTACCTAAACCCTAAAGCGTCCTTGTTGCGTCCTCTCAAAAACTCACCATTTAATTTTTATTTAATTTTATGCGGACCAGTTCCTTGTATTGTGGCGATTGAAAACTTCCGCAACTGAAAAATAGGATTCATCGGACCAGATAACGAGTCTGCCAAAAGATTCATCAGTATGGACAAAGTTTACTGTATAAAAATATTATTTAGTAAACTTTGGTATGGATTTGTTGTAAATTCCATGGACAAAACAACATTCGGTGCTCGGCATCACCGGGGTGTAAATATTGAACTATATGGAATATATATGGTTGATACTTTTTGCAAAATTCTTTATGCATCAGACTTGAATACACCAGTTGCTTCCTGTATTTGCCTCCAAGAAGAAGGCGTCGCTTGTACATAACCCAATTCGTTTATTTCTCTTTCCATTCCATCTTGTTTGGTGTATGCTTTAGGACGGGGTTGGACAAATAATCCGTGCTCTACTAAATTTGATTTAAGGCGGGCAATTATGTCTCGGAAAGGTTGCTTTCTCTCTGGATATCTAATATGAACAAAAAAGACTTCTAAGATATCATTTTAACCATAGCGCTCAAAACACGTTACCTTTGTAAATATGATTCCGAAGCTTCTTGGGGGACTTGTATCAAACAAACCAACATACACTTTTCATAATTTTCGTAGATTATCATTATTGTAAGAAAAGTAAATTAAATATAATATATAGTTAAATAGAAACACCAAAATTATTTCATTAATAATCAGCGAAACTGACAAAATCGCAAAGTTTCTGACATTTTGCTTTTTGTTCCAAACAAATCAGCTATAACGCCTACTACCTACTAATTGAATACAAAAGAAAATTTTAGAAAATCTCGGATTCTGAGCTTGTTTTTCAGATTAACTGCATACATGTATATATATTTTTTAGAAAGCCCACGTTATTCCTAATAAACATAAAGAATAATATACAGGGTGTCCCATTTAAAAATATAAGGTAGGAATCGATAACTTTTTGACCTGACTCCCTATACTTATTCTGAAAGCGGCCCTGAATTCTACCGAAAAAGTCATATAAGGAACAGGTTTTGCCTTTTTGATAAGTTATCAGATAGCTGGGATACGAGGGATGCCTGAAAATGCAACATTTTCAAAAACGTCCTATATTTCAAAAACCAAAAGGGCTATGAAATATCTGCTGGCGCCACCTTTAATGTCACAAAAATGTAGCATGTGTCGCGAAAACCGCAACCCTTTATCTTTAAAAATTAGGGAGATACCCCGCAAAAGTGCCGAAAATAGGCTAGCCTGTACATATCTTACTTAAATATATGTCTTTAAATGATAAGTTTTTTCTTGAAGATTATTAATTCACAAAAAAATTGAAAACTAGAAAGATGATAAGTATTCATTTAAAAACCATTTGTAACCATTGTGTAATTCATTAATTAACAAGCATTTTTTCTTAATTTGTAAATACTCTTTATCAAATCAATTAGCTTTTCGCGAAATATCTTATCAGCCACTTCAAATGAAAATTAATTTCATCCATTTAATAGTTCGAAACGAAGCTATTGGGAAAATAATAATTATTTTCTTTATAGCGTATTATTAGCTACACTAACAACAGCGCGGTATTAAACAAATAGCAATGACTTATTACTTTACTAGTTAGGGAAGGTTATGGACAATTACGCGGCGGAAAATAAATAAATATCTACGTAACCTATTTACACAGGTTGTAAAATAGCATTTACACTAGGTATCTTAGAAAATCAACGAGATAGATTTGTCGATATAATAAACTTTAATGTTGTAATCTCTCTTATTTAAATATAATAATTTTACTGTCTGTTGAGGAATGGGCTTTCAAAGAACAGGAATTGCGTAGAATGTCAGTGTACTACTCAGATATCGAAAAGAGCTGACTAAACATGCAAAAATTATTAAAAGAACAATATTGGTGATAACAGACATTCTTAAACATTAGTATGAAAAAGTGTTGTTATTGCCAGTGTTTACTTAGTGTACTTTCGAACGCACGCAAAACGTGAAATATCACAATCAAGTGCGGATCAAGTAATTTTTTTGCTTGTATTTCAGCAATAATTTGTTATTGCCGAAATGCAATTATTGCTAATTGTTAATTTTAATAGATTTGTCAATTTTGGATCTAATAACCTCCCACACACCAGCAAGTTATACAATTTTTGTTTTAATATGTCGATCGACAACCTTTAACTGGTCAAATTTGGCTCGTTGGTTTATGTATGTATACAAGCATCACGATTCCTAAAAGATTCCGAGCCAAGCCAAAACCCATATAAAACGTCGAGGCCCATTAACAAGGCGCAATCAGGTGAATTTAACCAGGTTATCAAGTCTACGAGTCAGAAGACTAGCAAACTTGACAGTCTTGGCCCGGCCGAGCCCAAGACGCCGACAAAATTCGTATGGATCAAATGAGTCCAATTGATCAGTTCCTTGGTGTATAGGGCCTAGTTCGTAGTAACCCTCTAAGACTGTAGAAAGCTGCTGTTTAAGTAAGGGAGCTTGAACCATTTGGTTCCTAATTAAATGTATTCCATATTGCATTTTGAACAGAAGAAATCCTGTATGATTCAATTTAGTCAACACAATTTTTAAAGGAATTAGGGATATTAAGGTAATAGATATAGAAAAAAATATATCACTGTATATACCCTTGTCTCCCTGTCGGTACTTTTCTTATATTGTAGTTTAAATTGTGCACTTTTCTATACTAAGTAAATTAAAATAGACCACAGAAAAGATATTTCATTATACTTCAAACTATTAGGTATATTTACAGTTTTAACGGGCGTTTTTTGCTCATTGTAACTCAGCTACTTAACATATAAAGAATATGAGGCGCAATATAAATAGCACCAGAACACTGCCTTTGCTTCTATCTACTTACTTAATCTTCTTATTATGCCATTGGCCTGTTTTAATTAGACAATTAACTTTCTTGAGATGTGGATGTCCAATTATCCTTCCATCTCTTTGGTGGCCCTCTTCTGGGTCCGTCTCTTTGCAGATTGTTTCGCATGCATGTCTTTATTATTATACTGTCCCCCATTCTGTTGATTCTGTGATCTCTACATCTCCTTCTTCTCTGCCTTCTCCATCTTATTATATCTTCACTCCACATTGTTCTCTTATTAATCGCTTTCGTACAGTGTTAGCCTCTTTCCTGTTATCGTTCTTAGGGTTTCCTTCTCACATGTTCTCAAAATTTGTTTTGTTTTACTAGTATCGGCTCTGGTCATACTATAAGCTAAAACTGGTCTTACGTAGCTTTTGTAGATGCGATTTCCCTTTATGCTTATGTCATTGTTGTTCCATATTACGTCCCTTAATCCTCCGGATACGACGGTAGCCTTAATTGCCTGTTTCTTTACTTCTTCAATTAGCCTCCGTAACTAGTTATTATTACACTAAAGTAATCAAAGGTTCTTATCTGTTCTATAATGTCAGCATGTCAGAGGTTCTTTTAACACTGTCAGGCATTTGATCTTCTCTATATTTATTTTCTGGTTAAGTGTTTCGGTTGTATTAAATTTTTGTAGCAGTCTTTGTAGTCTGTTTTCACCCTTTGCCAATAGTGCAAGGCCAACGCCTAACCTAACCTGTAACTTTCTATCTAAAGCAAACTAAAGCTTTAAAAGCTGATATTAATCGAAACGGGGTATATATAACAATCCGAGAATATTTCTACACCGAATCTGGCGCAACTTTATATTTAATAAAAAATATAACGTCTAAAATATAAATATTTGGCTTTTATATTCCTAGATAAACACACTTTTACTACATAGGTTTTCGTTTATTTATTGAAAGGATACTTGTATTTACACTATATATTTGTAACCTTTAAAAGCAAGAGTCAAGGTAACTATTATTCAGTACGCCTCCAGTTGCTAAACTTAAAATTGCATTAAACTGGGTTTAAAAATGCATACCCCTTCAAAAATCTCGGCAGGTATTTCCCAACGTAGTTTTGTCTAACATAACGAAACCACTTATACCTAAAGTTGCGGCTATAAATAAGATACTTATCTATAATTTACTTCAGTAAAATTTAAACGAATTTGTGACGAAACTAATGATGAAATTTTAGAAGGGTTTTTTTCGCAGCCTTGAGGTCTTCTATATTGTAAAAATCAGAATATTGGCAAATTTTGATTCTGAGCTCGTTTTTTAACGAATCACGACACAAATTGTTATGTTATGTAAACTATCGTAATTTAAGGATCATCACTAACGGGGCCTTACATGTTTTATAATTTTAAAAATTACACTTTAGTTATCGTCATCAGACATTTCTTAGTTCTTTTTTTCATGATTTTTGTGCAGGTTGTGCATGTTTCAGATCATTTAGACCTACAGTGTAAGTCTTAAGTTGTGAGATCCAATTATTCAAAAACTGGTCACAATTAACTAACGATTTTTGATGTGTTAGTTATCCACAATGTTATTTGTAAGCGAAGAACACAATAATAAGTTAAAATTATAATACCAGTCTATTATTCACAAACCTGAGTATTCTCGGACGAAACCCGAACTAGCCTTTACGAACAAGGGCATACGCTGTAGAGCACTATTCACTCTTTTGGTATGAAACCAAAATAACAACATTTTGTCAGAGATTAGCCATTCTGGTTATATTTCTGATACTAAACATAAAAAATATTCTGCTTTTAGTTTTTAATTTATAGGTTTGCTACAGACAGGGGTAGACTTTCCCCCGAAACGTCCAGAAAACAAACATTTTTCAGTGTCGTTCCTCGAGTACTTTCATAGTGGACCCAGAACTTAAGACTGTCTATTGATTTTATCAGGTAACTAATTTCTTTTAATTTCAGATTTTATTATGGCGAAAAACCCAAAATAGTTTTAAACTAAAAAGCTTGTAAAGTTTTACAGTCTCTATCTGGCTCGTTTTGTCCATGCGCATCTTTTAGGGAACACTTGCTCAGTTTCGCACGTTTTCGAGAGATCGTTTAGTCGATGCCCAGTTTTTATTGACCATGATCATTCGAATACGCTTACATTCCACAACTGGTTAAACTTGTTATTGCAAGGTACATCGCTTAAAAAAATACGTACCAGGTTTGCACTTCAAACTCAAAAATAATTTTAATATTCAAGCCAAATCCACCCCTGTTAGTGATGAATTATAAAAAATATCATTACGAGTATGATATGCACTTCTATCAGAAGTTGTTTGCTTAAAATAGGTTTATCATTCAGTGTATAATACTCTTTATTATACTAGGTCATATTTAGCCTAACCTTGATTTGCATCGATCACTAATTAAAAATCACTTAAGTTTTAATTTATTGAATTAATTTTGACATTTTATGAGCAAATCGAAAATCATGCTTTTAACTGTTGCTAAATAAATACTAGTTAATAACTAGCGATTTATATATTGGCAATACGAGATAATTTAGGCTTTGGTGATTATTTGAATTACTCATAGTTAAAACCAGGAAAAATGATGATCGCATTGTTATACATTGAGTTTGAATACAAAAAGTATATTTTTAAGTTCTTGCTAGGTTAAGAAAAAGAAGATGAATATAATCTGAAACTGCAATGCCTCAAATAATTATAAAATTAAAGTAAAAAAGAAACATTATTATAATTTATAGAAAAGGAAAGCTATACGTTTTAAGAAGACATAAAGCTAAAGATGAAATGGTTCACTAGATACTCTAAAATCTGGTTGAGATAAAATATTTCTTCCAATTTAATGTCGTTCATGCAGATTATTCCAAAACAAATAATTATTCTTCTAAAAGAAAGGCTATATTTCACAAACCAATATAACAAACAATTTTGTGCAAACAATAAAAAAGTCCTAGAAATAGGCATACATTTAAAATTTAGACTTTTGAATTTTCTGCAGTTGTTTCGGTTTTATTTCCTAGCATTACGACACATCTTAGAAATAGATTTTATTTTTGAAATCTGACTTTAAATGTTGTGCAATTGTTATGGTTCTTCTTGGCGTGGAGCCCTTATAGTGGTGGCGGCGTCGTTTTTGTTTTAGCTGTAAATTATTACATTTTACCCCATGACTTTAAATGTTCCCGAGAAAACAGCGTTGGTTTTCAAGTGAAATACCCTGTATATAAGTAGTCAGCTCTTCCAAAAGCGGCAATGTAAAGCATCGTGTAATAAATCCACCGCCTCAGATGTAGCATTTCTACTGTGGACTGATTACTATAGCGATTATTCGGTATTCGTTACTTTCCGATTGCTGTAGGTATTTTGGGTCGAGTCAAAGCTTGTTGGCGTATGACGCCAAATGTCGGTTCATTAATCGGCAAATACCACATGTATGGTTCCGTATTAGCTTAGACAACAAAATGTTTAATACATTTAAAAACATTGCTGTTCCTGTACTTTGAGAAATACCCAAAGGTGTTACAAGTTATTTTAGCAGTTGAAATAGTTTTGTTTTTATAATGGATTAAGCTAGAAATATGATTTCCCTACAATTTAAAAAATTATTTCATGCCAAACAATTTTAGTCACTTAAAAATTGATAACATTCTAAAATTTTACTAATAATAACCCCAGGTAATCTCCCACGTCGTTATCCGTCGAAAAATAATGGTTAGAATTATATTTCTAATTATTTGCGTTTTTAAAATTTCCATTAAATTTATCGCGAAATTAGATGCATAAAAAACAACTCTGATGACCAATTTAACCTTGACTGCAAAATAGTTAACAGTGATAAATTTTGCATTCAAGTGTTTTAATATTCGACCAGTTTTTTTCGTTGTTCGAATGTATGCTCTTTAATTATCCATTTTAAGTGATATTTTTTATTGGCGAAGTTATACACATATATTTCTTTTTGAGGACTATAGGTTTGCGTAACCGTATAAATAACTAAATTATAGCTGAATAATAAAATGACGTTAAATAGAAATGCATTATTATATAGGTGTGCTTTGACCAAGCTCTAGCTGTTTGGCTGGTAGCGATAATACAATTAAAAAAAAACAATCTTTTAATATTTTTCAGTGCAAAATTACACAACAACTTGTTCCCAGAAAAATCCAATTAAACAATCGTATCTAGCATAAAAAAATAGAAACATGGCGGACATTTTTCAGATATACTAACAGAAAATTAAAATTATATGCTCAAAATACTAATACACTAGAGTGGTTTTATTATTAAACAATTTGCCTGTTGCCTTCTATATTTTCATAAATCCTCGAGTAAATCCTGAATTCTTGATTTCCGAACCATTTCTTTTTAAAGTGCTACGCATATCGAAACCATATATATAAATGCGTGACACCTAAACTCATTTTGGAACTTTAAGGACGGGGTTGACCAAGCAGCAGAAAGTAATCATCTCGTCCATAGATATCCTGGACTAAGCTGTAAGGTTAAAAAGAAAATCCATCACCTTTTTAACCGAGTATCGTTCCAGTGTCTCGAATAATTTTATTTTAGTTTAAGGTATTTTACTAACTAGAGAAGTTTGAGGTGAGCGTAAAATGTAAATTTGAGGAATGTGCAGGCAAGTTTTTATCAAAAAAGAACAGCTTAATATAGCCATATCCTTGTTTGTAGATATATAAGCAAGGGCCATTTGGTTAAGCGGGCCTTCATTGTAGACTTGAAATCAAATATGACACAGATTTTTTAAAAATCTATATTTACAAACCAAAACATGTTCCAGCGTATTACAAAAATTAAAAAGATGTTTTCTTTGGCACCAAAATTATTTATGGAACAACATGTTTTATATTCTTCTAAAAAAACATTAACAGTTGACGTAAAGCAGTAAAAATCATTACGTGAAATAAATAACCCAATTTGAAATTAATGTTTTTCTAATTCTTACCTTGCATGTCCGAGAATACCTATGTCACTCCATAATATCGCTTAATAAATCTATTATCAACATATAATCCTTATTCTGTAGGCGTTTTAAAGTATTTAGTGGGATTGTTATTCTTTTATATGGATTCATTCATGCAGCTTTGAAATGAATCCTAAAAATAACTGAAACCTAAGATATTCAGGCATCGAAAATACGTAAATATTATGTTTAATGCTTGTAACGTTACTTGAATTAATTTTTAAAGAAAATTATTTCAACTCCCTAGTTTCCAAACTTCCAGTTAAGTGTAAAAAAATAGAATTTTAAATACGTTTTTTAGGTGGTTGATTATCAATTCAATTTTTTCTGCTAATAATAATTGTATATCCGTATACCGGGTGTAATGAAAAAGTTAAAAAAATAGAAATCCGAAATTCGATTTTCTAAGCAAAAATAGCCACTGATGTAGTAGTAAAAATGTAGGAGCTTAAACACGTAGAAAATGTAACACCGTGTAGATTTCTCTAAAAAGTAATTTGGTATTTTTATGGATATTGAACACATGTTAACCGAAGCTTTTTAGTTAAAATCTCAGATCATTTTATAAAACCTAAGAATAAAATAGGCCTGACCTAAGAAATAATTTATAAACATTACTTAGTTATTTGTTGTAAATACACATATTCAAGGAGGTGCGAATTTATGAGAAATAGCAACAATTTCATTGGGGAAATTAGTATAAACATATTTCTTGTAATATAAATCATCATAGCTCCCACGCGGTTTGTTATGGCTTTACAGTTAACGGCCAGCGGCCGCTCAATAACCTTCGGCACCGGGTGGGGGTATAAAGGAAGCGTGGCAGTCACTAACACTTCAACCTCTATTCGGACGCGACAGCGAAAGCTTCGAAAATGCCAAATGTGATGTTGGCGAAAGGTCAGCAAAACTATTCTTTTCAGAATGACAGTAGTGAACGGAAGTACACCCGGAATGAAAACAGATTGTCATTTTCTTATCTATAACTTTCATAAATTTTTTTTCTCAAAAGTTAAGGGAAGCTCTATTTATAATCAGTGATCCTTATGTACACTACATGAGCCAACTTCATCTGAGACAACGAGAAACCACTACGCTGAACACATTGTGGCATAGAGAAATGTTTTATGATTTATACGGCATTGAGTTACTAACAGCTATATCTCTAGACGTCTGCTCAATCTATCTGGATTTTCAAGACTACTTTGAAGATAAAATCTAATTTGGTTTACCCCTTCACTTTTAACTAATTGATTTCTGTTTGACTTGTACTTTTAGGTCAA